>SJYW01040560.1:139552-213430 GCA_006410735.1 Raphicerus campestris | reverse complement strand
CGAATAGCCAAAGCAATCTTGAGAAAGAAGAATGGAACTGGAGGAATCAACTTGCCTGACTTCAGGCTCTACTACAAAGCCACAGTCATTAAGACAGTATGGTACTGGCACAAAGACAGAAATATAGATCAATGGAACAAAATAGAAAGCCCGGAGATAAATCCACACACCTATGAACACCTTATCTTCGACAAAGGAGGCAGAATATACAATGGAGTAAAGACAATCTCTTTAACAAGTGGTGCTGGGAAAACTGGTCAACCACTTGTAAAAGAATGAAACTAGATCACTTTCTAACACCACACACAAAAATAAACTCAAAATGGATTAAAGATCTAAATGTAAGACCAGAAACTATAAAACTCCTAGAGGAAAACATAGGAAAAACACTCTCCGACATAAACCACAGCAGGATCCTCTATGATTCACCTCCCAGTATACTGGGAATAAAAGCAAAAATAAACAAATGGGATCTAATTAAAATTAAAAGATTCTGCAAAAATATTAAAATATGAAATAGAGTGATATTGAAATTTCTTCATTTTCACTTCCTAAGTTCCCTTATCAATTCAATCAACAGTCCTAAGGTATTGATTTTATTGACGTCCCCAGTAGATTTGAAGAAATTAATATGTAAAAAATTATTTTGGAAACACAGCATTTATGAAAAAGAAAGGACAGAATACAAACATCAGAAGAATCAGGTTTGAAAAATAGTTCTTCCGTATTGCTATGGACCTAGTCCCAAATATGGAACTATGTGCTCAGTGTTGAGAAGTGAACAGTACATGTATGTGTTTGTGTGTGCGCACACACGTGTGCATGTGTGTGTGCGCGTGCATGTGTGTGTGTGTGTGCATGTGTGTATAGAGTGGAGCAGGACTCCATGACCCTTCTCCCTGTGTCCTCAGTCTGTCCTTTTTTCTCTAGAAAAACTAGCCAAAGAATAAATTTAATCAGAGAAGTGAGAAAATATAGATGTAAAGGAAATCAGTCAAACAGGACCAAAAAAATTAGTCATTAAAGTCAAGGACCTTTAGTTTCTTCTTAAGGGCTACAGATAATATTCTGAGCCATATCCTGTGAGCTATATTACAGATACTGAAACCCCAACAGGTGGAAGTTTTTATGAGGACCAGACTGTAGCCATGACATAAGGTGCCACAATTCCAAGAACTGGCCTCAGAGAACAGGGAAGAAGCTGACCTTGGAACTGATGATTTACTGCTCTTAAAACAATCAAGATAATGCTGATCAGCCCACATTTTACCAATTTCAAGATGACTGTCAGAGCTGACTATGCTGTTTCTGCATGTAGCCCCCTCCCTCTGCCTGTAAAAGTTCTTACCCCCTGATTGTCAGTGTGGGGAGTCACCCTTTGGAAATGAGTTCACTCACCAGCCTCTCTTTTGTCAGCCTCTGAAAAAGAGCAAACTTTCCTTTCCGCCAACCTTGCCTCTTTATTGACTTTAGAGCAGGTAGCAGACAAACCCCAATTCTGGTAACAGTTTTTTGGCACCCAACGTGGGACAGCAGGGTTCTAGCAGTGTCTGAGTCCTCCACGTTCCCTGGAGTAAAGCCACTGGCTGCAGCGATGTGTCAGGATGCTTATGAGAACAGTATGGGGCTCCCAGTGTGTAATTGTGGTGCTCTTGCAACATTTGGCTCCCGGGATTTCCAGGGCAAAGCCGCTGGTCCCTGCAGTGTGCAGGGATGGAGGCCAGGAACCCACTGCTGATGACTAGCTGGCCCTGAGAGAGGATTTGGTGGGATACTCCTAGCAGGTGCTGAAACCATTTGTTTTGAGGAAGCTCCCTGTTTATTCTTTGCTCAGCACTGCTGCCAACTTAGAATTTTCCCTGGTGAAACAGAAAGATGCATCTGGATAAGTCAATGAGCTACAAGACATAGTAAGTTCAGCAGTTCCCTATCCTCCCGTCCCTGCTCCAGGAAAAATGTCTCTTTTGAGTATAAATTTCTATTTGGGTATTCTGCCACTTGGTTCTGATGTGTGTTTTCTATTGAAGACCATTTGTGTTGAGAAAGTATTTGTTTGGACTTTGTATGAGTCACATCTTGAAGAAATGAGACAATTTTGTCTTCTGTGTGTGAATATGTATTCCATTTGAATAATGGTATCCCTGTTGTCTTTTGTAAAATCGGAAACTCAGGTTCTTTTCATTAGAAAAATTTAAGTTACAAAACTATGATTAAAGAAAGGATTTTTAATTTTTTTAACATTGTGTAGCTAACAGTGCTTCTAGATTCCAGAGAAGACAGGTTAAAATGAAACTCTTTTGAAACTCCAAAACTGGATCTTTTTGTCTATGTAGTTAGAGAAAGCTAGCTTGATAAAGTACTTTCTTCAAAATCCTGACCTCAAGAGACTAAAGATATACCTAGGAGAAAGTCTGAAGTTAACTCATCTCATCCTTGAAATACAAACACAGTCCACTTTTCCTGAGACTTCAGCCTTAGTTGAAGAAAAGAGGGTTTGAGTTTATAAAACACACATTTGTGTACCATCTTAAAGAGAAATTATACTATACAAACGTATTTTCTTAGAGATTATGAAATATACTGTTTGTCAATAAGAAAATGCTAGTATAACAGTTCAATTACATGTTTCTTGTTTTTGTTAAGGTTTTTAAGGGTTAGAAATTTCAATATATAAAAATAATAAGGGAAACACTTCAAGTATGCAAAGCAAATAGCATATGTATTGTTGGTGAGAGGAAGTATAAAGAATGGAAATACTTTTACTGAGAAAAAATGATAATTTTGTTTTTCATTTGGTTATTTCTGGATGGTGGTTGAATAATCTTGATATAGAATGTGTGATAGATGGTTTGTAAAAGAGGAACTTTGAGAAAAGGATTTTGTCTCTTGTCAGGAATGATTAAGCTTGGACTGAATTTAATTAGATAAATGAATTTCCTTATTAACAGCAAACTGATATGACACTGATTTTTTTTTCTGTTAAGAGAACAAAGTTCTCCAAGAATATTGAGCTGCTTTTGATAACAGAGAATTCTAATGTAAAGTTATTGTTTTGCTCCTAACCATATTTTTGACCCAATGTTCAGGATGGAAAAAATTGTCTAGTGAAGTTGTCACAGAGTATATAACTGCTTATGATGTGTATTACTGCTGGCTTTAAGTTTATGGCTTGAAGCACATGTACAATGTTTGTGAAGCAATTGGGTATAGCTGATAAAATATGTACTTATAAAATATTTCCCCATCAACATAAACCTCTCTGTACTTGTTTGTCATGTCTGATAAGTTTTCCCCAATGTGTATAGGTAGGCAAATATATAAACAAACAAACAAAAAAATACACCTAGTACTGAGATAAATGAATGGACCCAGATCAGGCAAATGAGCCACTCTGGCAATGTTGGAAAAATATATTGACTATCAATGATATCTATGGAAAGATTTGCAATTAAAAGATGAACATGTTTTTTAAAAATGCTTACATATTGAAGTATGGGAAGTCACTTTGAATTATACATTATTTAGTTTGGACTTTAGGCTAACAAAGCAGCCTATTAAACATATACTGCACATCTACTTTAACCACTAAGAAAAAATACATTCAGAGAATAGTACAAAAGTGGATTTTGATTGTCATCCTCATTGTAATCTTCTAAATTTGAAATGTTTGTTTAAGTGCTATGACAAAGCAATTAAAGAGAGAGGTAATATCTTCTCAATACAAAATACTGATTCTAAGCCTGGAACTTTATATTTTTTCCCTAACTTTATATCCATTCCCCAAGTTAGGCAGGCCTACATCCCATTTCTACTGAGCGCAGAACTGATGCTTTTGAACTGTGGTGTTGGAGAAGAATCTTGAGAGACCCTTGGACTGCAAGGAGATCCAACCAGTGCATTCTAAAGGAGATTAGTCCTGGGTGTTCATTGGAAGGACTGATGCTGAAGCTGAAACTCCAATATTTTGGCCACCTGATGTGAAGAGCTGACTCATTTGAAAAGACACTGATGTTGGGAAAGATTGAAAGCAGGAAGAGAAGGAGACAACAGAGGATGAGATGGTTGGATGACATCACCAATTCGATGAACATGAGTTTGGGTGAACTCTGGGAGTTGGTGATGGACAGGGAGGCCTGGCATGCTGCAGTTCATGGGGTTGCAAAGAGTCGGACAAGACTGAGTGACTAAACTGAACACCCCAATTCAGCAAAATATAGCCAAATGGTCATTGTCTCATTCTCTCAAAGAATTGGGGAAAATTGAAGCAGAAATGCAAACTGAAACTGCATTCCTCTGCCAAAATGATGACTAACTTCTCTCTCCAAAACTTGACTCCCTTTTTTCCCTGCACTTGTTCTTTTTCAAGCATGAGGAGAGTCAAAGAAAAGGGGAGCCTAAAACAGAGCAGGACCCTATGGTCCTTCCCCATGTCCTCAGCTTACCTTTTGTCTGTGAAAAACTGTAACCAAAGAATAAGTTTAATCAGAAAAGTGAGAAAATACAGAAGCAAAAGAAAACCATCGAACAGGACAAAATGATAATGGTTTAGTCAATAAGCAAAGGCAGGGACATTTAGTTCTTCCTCAAGAGTTATAGATAATATTCTCAGCCATATCCTATGATCTGTCTCACAGATAATGAAACCTTGACCAGGTGGAAAAAGTTAATTACATGATGACCAGGCTGTAGCCATGACATGCTGCTGCTGCTGCTAAGTCGCTTCAGTCGTGTCCAACTCTGTGCGACCCCATAGACGGCAGCCCACCAGGCTCCCCCATCCCTGAGATTCTCCAGGCTAGAACACTGGAGTGGGTTGCCATTTCCTTACATAAGCTGCCACAATTCCAAGAACTGGCCTCAGAGAAATGGGAACAAACCGATCCTGGAACTGCAGATTAACTGTTCCTTAAACAATNCTAGAACACTGGAGTGGGTTGCCATTTCCTTACATAAGCTGCCACAATTCCAAGAACTGGCCTCAGAGAAATGGGAACAAACCGATCCTGGAACTGCAGATTAACTGTTCCTTAAACAATCAAGATGATGCTGATCAGATCATCACATGACCAATTTCAAGATGACTGTCAGAGCCGACTGTGCTCTTTCTGCATGTACCCACCCCCTTCCTCTGCCATAAAAGCTCTTATCCACTGATTGAGGGGGTGGGGAGCTGGCCTTTGAACATGAGTTCTCTTCCAACTCCTCTTTTGACAGCCTCAGAAAATAAGCAAACTTCTCTTTCCACCAACCTTGGGTCTATTGGCTTTAGAGCAGCGAGCAGCAGGAGGACCCCACTTCGGGTTACAGCTTTTGGCCCCCAGTGTGAGGCTGCTGTTTTCTAGCAGTATTTGGGTTCTCCAGGTTTCCTGGAGTGCAGTCACTGGCCATGGCAATATGCCAGGTGCTGATGATACATATAGGACGAATGTTTGAAAAGCTTTTGTGTGATAGATTGGGAAAGTTCTTTGAAGTTTAAGGAATTTTCCATCCTCACAACAACCAGACCTGAACTGCACATAATTGTCAGGTCAGAATGAATGTAGGAAGTATCTCAAAAGTCTTCCTGCAAACAGACACACAAACATGATCTATACCCTGGAGGGTCAGAGTGAGGTCTTCATGATCAAAGCATAAAGCTTTAGTGGCTAGATGCAGTGGCAGAAGCAAGCAGGGGAAGGATAATTAAATACTTGAAAGTCTGGACTTGAAAAAATGGAAAAAGGAGCCTGTGGTGAGGAGTTAGAGCAACAGAGGGTCAGAGTACAAGAAAGCATTCTGAAACTGCAAGATTCCAAAGGGGCTGATATTTCTTGGGACATGGAAAATTGCTATGAGATTTTAGAGTTTGAAAACTAATGTGGTAATCAGCCTGAAACTCTTACATGAGAACTTCCATGACTCTTGGTTGGGAGCACATCTGGCTATTAGAAGTAGCTGAAGCAAACCCTTTCTATGAGGAAGAATCAGACTTGCTCCCACAGACTAAGCTTTTTATATAAGAATAATTCTACCAAGACAGTGGATATATGTACCTTTATAGCTGATTCACATCACTGTACAGAAGGAACTAACACAGCATTATACAGCAATTATACTCCAATTTTTTTTAATGTCACAAAATACCAGTCTGCCCATACACACCAGTAGATATCTATGAAAATATTTAGAGTAACACACTTTGTAATAGAAAAACCTCTTTTTAAAACCTTTGGCCAGGAAATTTGGAAAGTAAACACTGGAAAACAATACAGCCGTAAAAATTAATGGGCTCCATAGCATCACAGACCTAACGGACAGGAATCTGAGCAAACTCCAGGAGACAGTGGAGAACAGAGAAGCCTGCCATGCATGGGGTCACAGAAAGACATGACCTAGTGACTGAACAATCTGTTCAGTTCAATTCAGTTCAGTCACTCAGTCGTGTCCAACTCTTTGCGACCTCATGATTGCAGCATGCCAGGCCTCCCTGTCAATCACCAACTCCTGGAGTTCACTCAAACTCATGTGCATCACATTGGTGATGCCATCCAGCCATTTCATCCTCTGTCATCCCCTCTCCTCCTGCCCCCAATCCCTCCTAGCATCAGACTCTTTTCCAATGGGTCAGCTCTTCACATGAGGTGGCCAAAGTATTGGAGTTTCAGCTTTAGCATCAGTCCTTCCAATGAACACCCAGGACTGATCTCCTTTAGAATGAACTGGTTGAATCTCCTTGCAGTCCAAGGGACTTTCAAGAGTCTTCNGGGACGACAGAGAATGAGATGGCTGGATGGCATCACAGACTCGATGGACGCAAGTCTGAGTGAACTCCAGGAGTTGGTGATGGACAGGGAGGCCTGGCGTGCTGCGATTCATGGGGTCGCGAAGAGTCACACGACTAAGCCATTGTACTGAATTGAACTGATTGAGTACTTAGTGTGTAGAATGAGAGAAAAATACACAGGGGTAGGAAAGAAAAAAGCAGGGTTACTGCCATTGAAGTATTTATAAATGATTTCAGAGGCTAGAACATTACAACTCAAAGAAATAACGTTTCTCTTTTGGCTAAGTTCAAGAA
This sequence comes from Raphicerus campestris, assembly GCA_006410735.1. Lineage (NCBI taxonomy): Eukaryota > Metazoa > Chordata > Mammalia > Artiodactyla > Bovidae > Raphicerus > Raphicerus campestris. Next base: position 206,373 of record SJYW01040560.1, on the reverse strand, counting down.
ATTCATGGTATTATCTACTTGTTATTAAACTTTTAATTATGTTTAACATGTTTCTTGGAATGCTTATGTTTTGACACTGCAGATATTTTTTGACTCCTATCTTCATCTATTACAATTTAAGACATATGACATTTATAAGACAGATCATAATTTTCTACTATATATGGGTTCCTGAAAACCTTTTCCTGTAAAAAATCATTCACTAAAAATAACAGGGCTATGGGAATAATAAATTTGGTGCCAGTAACTCAAAACTCAGCTCCTGGTGATAAGAGCCTTTAAAAAAAATAACAATCCCAATACTAAATAAATTTATTTAATATTTTTTAAATCTCTACTGGAATTTGCATCTGGAATGACAACCTTTTGTGGCTTTAAACATGAGATTTGTGCTTCCTGGTAAGTGAGAATTCCAGAAAATATCTTTTTTCTCTACAGAGGGAATGGTTTTATCAAAATTAATAAATAAATTTTGAAGAAGACATTTTTATTAACCATTATTTTAAAATAAAGGGCAATATGCTCTTAAGCTTCTCTCTACACATGAATAGTCCCAAGATACATTGGAGAGTTTAGCAGTTTCAAAGCCTGTCAAGCATCTACATCTTATACCAAAGGAAGGGACCTCTGTGGGATTTTCAGTATTTTGAAGGGTTGCTTCAAAACATTAGCTGGGGAAAACTGCAAATAAATGAGCATGTATTTGCTGATATCATTCTCTTATTTATCCAATGTATATAATCCAATTCACATTGAAAAACAAATATGTTACAGAACAGGATGCCTGTCAACAGCTCCATTTCCACAGGAAAGCTTTATCAATTTTTAAAAATCTTTTTGTATGCTTTTACAAAGCTCTTTGTATTTGGACATTTTGAGCTAATAAGCCCTCTAATATTAAGTTACTTATGTCTTTTTCTAACGTAATTTCATTTTTAAAATAATCAAAACAAATGTTTGCTTATATTGTTTCATATACCTACTTTCATTGTTCACTTTTTTAACCCTATAACTGAAAAGGAACTTACAATTAATACCTTTGCTTCACTTGTGCCGAGTTATGTAGGTGGTATTCCAAGTCTTATTCCATTGTTTTCTATTATGCAGAAGAAATAAATACATTAATTTTGATATGTTTTCCCCCTTAATGGCTATGTGAAATTGTTTCCTTTTATATTTGTTTAGCAAACTATTACTTTACTAAATCAGCTTTTTTATTAAAATATAATATTCTGTAAGAACCATAGGGCTTCATTTCATCACTGTAGCAAATCAGCATGAACAGCTTATTTCAAGTCAGTAGCAAATCATTTATATTAAAAAATTATGTGAATAACATTCTAATATTTAAGATGTAATGATATTGTTAGGTGAAGTAGATAAGAGTATACATGGTGCCTGCTTTAAGTACTTTCATAATTATGCAGTTTACCACATATTTCAAGAGATAATTGTTACTTTTCAGATTATAAAATGATTCCGACTCTGAACTAATCACAAAGATGGTTTCTGGTCTCTCCTAGCTTTTCACTTTGATTTTCTTTGTTATTCATCCTCTTTTCCATTATAGAACAAATGAAATCAGACAGAATTTAGATAGATGATGCTTAAAAACCAATGGCTAAATAAACCAGAATAACAGAAACTTTAATACAGTGAAGGGCTTCCCTGGTGGCTCAGAGGTTAAAGCGTCTGCCTCCAATGCGGGAGACCCAGGTTTGATCCCTGTGTTGGCAAGATCCCCTGGAGAAGGAAACGGTAACCCACTCCAGTATTCTTGCCTGGAGAATCCCATGGACAGAGAAGCCTGGTAAACTACAGTCCATGGGATCTCAAAGAGTTGGACATGACTGAACGACTTCACTCACTCACTCACTCACTAATACAGTAATGTTGAGAGAATCTAAACCATTTCACATGGATGTATAATCAAGTTTCTATGAAGAAAGCTCAAAATTAGAAGAAGTATTGTATGAAAAAATAATCTTCTAGTCTTGGTTCATCCCTAACAATCTCTAACTTTGAGAATTGTATTTCAATATTAGGATAGTTTCTGGTGTTTGCAATATTTATTAAAAAACAAACTATAGCTGTAAATATGCTGAAATAGTGTCTCTTTAAAACACTGTCTTCAACTCACTTATTCAGTCATCGCGTACCGAGCTTCTACTCTGTGCCAGTAGAGTAAATAAATAAATAAATAAATAGATAAAGATGCAAACTGGAGAGATCCTGACATTTAAGGAGTTAAAGCAGAGAAGCTTAGAAAAAGACTGAGAAAGAGAAACTGGAAAAGAGAAGCAATGTCTCAGAAACTAAAGAAAAGCAGGATTTAAAGGAGGATTTAAGAGTATCAAATATCACATAAACATCAATTAAATATAGACTGAAAAGTATCCATCTATTTCATCTGTCCCTATCCAGTATCACATAAACAATTAAATTTAGACTGAAAAATATGCATATATTCCATTTGTCAATATCCAGAAAGTTAGGGATGACCTGGGCTCCAAAATCACTGCCGATGGTGACTGCAGCCATGAAATTGAAAGACACTTACTCCTTGGAAGAAAAGTTATGGCCAACCTAGATAGCATATTCAAAAGCAGAGACATTACTTTGACGATTAAGGTCCATCTAGTCAAGGCTATGGTTTTCCCAGTAGTCATGTATGGATATGAGAGTTGGACTATGAAGAAGGCTGAGCGCCGAAGAATTGATGCTTTTGAACTGTGGTGTTGGAGAAGACTCTTGAGAGTCCCTTGGACTGCAAGGAGATCCAACCAGTCCATTCTGAAGGAGATTAACCCTGGGATTTCTTCGGAAGGAATCATGTTAAAGCTGAAACTCCAGTACTTTGGCCACCTCATGAGAAGAGTTGACTCACTGGAAAAGACTCTGATGCTGGGAAGGATTGGGGGCAGGAGGAGAAGGGGACGACAGAGAATGAGATGGCTGGATGGCATCACGGACTTGATGAACGTGAGTCTGAGTGAACTCCAGGAGATGGTGACGGACAGGGAGGCCTGGCGTGCTGCAATTCATGGGGTTGCGAAGAGTCTGACACGACTGAGTGACTGAATTGAACTGAACTGAACTGGAGAAATTAATTGCATGTAAGGTAAGATGTCAGATTGCTAGTGTCTTAAAAGTAAATGTGCGTGGGACTTCTCTGGTGGTGCAGTGGTTAAGACTCCACACTCTCAAACCAGGGGATGTGGGTTCAATCCCTGGTCAAGGAAATAAGATCCCAAATGCTGTGCAGAGTGGTAAAAAAAAAAAAAGAAAAAGGAAATGTGTAAAATGAATGTACATAGAAGCTGATGAAAGTTGATTAAGGCCTGTTGCCTGTTGCCTGGTTCATAGTGCTACACCAATAGTGACTTTTCTGGCTAGATCTAGGTAAAACTTTGGGGAGAAGCACATATAAGAATCTGTGTACTATTCATGTAACTTCCTGTGAATCTATAATTATTTCAAATGAAAAATATTTTAAAAATGAATTTAGCACTAATAATGTCCAAAAAGAAGATGCAAAATCAGTATAGGTCTTCTCTCCTCTTCCTTTCTATTTTCTTTTTCAATCAATAATGTGAGTGTGTTGGTGTTTCCTTTATCTTGCTCCATCCGACAAAATAATGTAAAACCTGGTAAGAGAATGGAAGAGATAAGAAAAGAGTTGAAATAAAGCATCCACTTTTGAAAAAAGAAAAAAATGAATGGCTAATAAAAGTAAATTTGAACCCAATATTTTGATTCTATATCCTCACTGGTAAGAAAAAATATATAACAGTAAACAATCTTCATTTCTATTTAATAGCTTGTTTATCATGGTATTTTGGATATGGAAGTTCTGTCACCATTTGGACAGTACTGTAAGACTGAGCAAATGAATGAATATATTGATGTTATTGGGGGTCATGGATCTCACTATACAAGTGAATAAAAAGTGTGTAACGAGAAAGGCAAAAAAGCATTCTGTGGTCTTAGATTACCATCAAAAATATGAGTATAAACTCATGATTTCAATATTTTATCCACATTATAGCAATATGTACCTATACATAATTTAATGTGTAGCTTACTTACATGATTAATATATAGTGTGTTTATGAAATGAGGGGAAATTCCTGAATTTAAGATTTTTTGTAAAAAAGTGGCTGTGCTCACTACTGAGAAACCCTTGTTTCAAACCTCAAGTGGGCAAAGTCAGAAATAACATAGGAAATTTTGTCTTAATCAACCCGCTTAGAAATACAGTGTGTGATCATGTGAAACTTGGTCAAAAATATTCATGGGTATGTATGTGTGTGAGTGTGTTTGATAGAGAGAGATAATTTTTAAAGTAAGTGTAAAGCATTAACAACTGATAAATCTGAGTGAAGAATGTATGAATGTTTTTAGTAATATTCTTGCTATTCTTCTCTGAATTTGAAATTATTACAAAATTAAGAAAGATCAAATGCAAGATAATTGAGGTAAGAGAAGAAGGGGATGACAGAGGATGACATGGTTGGATGTCATCAGTGACTCAATTGACATGAGTCTGAGCAAGCTCTGGGAGTTGGTGATGGACAGGGAAGCCTGGCGTGCTGTAGTCCACGGGGCCTCAAAGATTCAGACACAACTGAGCAACTGAACTGAACTGAAATGCAAGATGAATAAGTAGAGATTATATAGAAACTAATAATTTAAAAGTAATTTTTTAAGGGAAAAAGAGAAAAAATAATTTTAATTAAATGAATAAAGATAATTATTTTAAGATAATAATAGTCACATTTAACTTTTTTGAGTATAATCTGCCATGTGTTTTAAATGCATCATGAAAGTGAAAGTGAAGTCGTTCAGTCATGTCAGACTCTTTTCGACCCCATGGACTGTAGCCTATCAGGCTCCTCCGTCCATGGGATTTTCCAGGCAAGAGTGCTGGAGTGGATTGCTATTTCCTTCTCCAGGGGGATCTTCCCGACCCAAGAATCGAACCCTGGTCTCCCGCATTGCAGGCAGATGATTGCATTGTAGGTATTCATTAATCCATTCCAAATCTTCTAATGGTAGGCTGCTTTCCCAGTTTACAGAGAAAACTGAGCTATGGGAACTTTAAAAAAATAATAATTTTTAAGTTAATCTACTATATTTTATTCAGTTCAAGAAACTTACTTATTTTTTCATTGCATGGTATACAGGACCTTAGTTTTCAACCAACAATCAAAGCCCAGATCCCCTGCAGTGGAAGTATGGAGTCTACCACTGGATTGACAAGGAAGTCCTCATAGGAACTCTTAATTAGCTTAGCCATGGTTTGTGTTTTATTTAATTTATATGCAGAGTACATCATGTGAAATGCCAAGCTGGATGAGATACAAGCTGGAATCAAGATTATCAGCAGAAATATCAATAACCACAGATATACAGAAGACACTACCTTTATGGCAGAAAGCGAGGAGGAACTTAGCCTCTGGATGAAAGTGAAAGAGGGGAGTGAAAAAGTTGGCTTAAGACTCAGCATTCAAAAAACTAAAATCATGGCATCCAGTTTCATCACTTCATGGCAAATAACTGGTGAAACAATGGAAACAGCACCAGATTTTATTTTCTTGGGCTCCCAAATTACTGCAGATTGTGACCACGCCATGAAATTAAAAGACATTTGCTCCTTGAAAGAAAAGCTATGACAAACCCAGTTCAATTCACCTCAGTTCAGTTGCTCAGTTGTGTCAGACTTTATGACCCCATGGACTGCAGCATGCCGGGCTTCCCTGTCCATCACCAACTCCTGGGGTTGACTGAAACTCATGTCCATTAAGTTGGTGATGCCATCCAACCATCTCATTATCTGTCGTCCTCTTCTCCTCCTGCCTTCAATCTTTTTCAGCATCAGGGGCTTTTCTAATGAGTCAGTTCTTCACATCATGTGGCCAAATACTGGAGTTTCAACTTCAACATCAGTCCTTCTAATTAATATTCAGGGCTGATTTGCTTGGACTGGTTGGATCTCCTTGCTGTTTGAGGGACTCAAGAGTCTTCTCCAACACCTCAGTTCAAAAGCATCAATTCTCCAGCACTCAGCTTTCTTTATAGTCCAACTCTCACATCAATACATGACAACTGAAAAAACCATAGCCTTGACTAGACATATCTTTGTTGGCAAAGTAATGTCTCTACTTTTTAATATGCTTTCTAGTTTGGTCACAACTTTTCTCCCAAGGAGTAAGTATCTTTTAATTTCATGGCTGCAGTCACAATCTCCAGTGATTATGGAACCCCCCAAACTAAAGTTTTCTACTGTTTCCCCATCTGTTTGCCATGAAATGATGGGGCCAGATTCCCCATCACTTCAACCCAGACAAACCCAGACAGAGTATTAAAAAGCAAAGACATTACTTTGTGGACAGAAGTCCCTCTAGTCAAGGCTATGGTTTTCCCAGTAGTCATGCATAGATGTGAGAGTTGGACCATAAAAAAGACTGAACGCTGATCCTTTTGAACTATGGTGTTGGAGAAGACTCTGGAGTCCCTTGGACTGAAAAGAGATCAAACCAGTCAATCCTAAAGGAAATCAGTCCTGAAATCAGTCTTTAGAAAGACTGATGCTGAAGCTGAAGCTACAATACTTTGGCCACCTGATGAGAAGATCTGAGTCATTAGAAAAGACCCTGATGCTGGGAAAGATTGCAGGAAGGAGAAGGAGATGACAGAGGGTGACATGGTTGGATGACATCACTGACTCGATAGCCATGAATTTGAACAAGCTCTGGGAGATAGTGAAGGGCTGGGAAGCCTGACATGCTACAGTCCATGGGGTTGCAAACAGTCAGACACAGCTGAGCAACTGAACAGCAACAATCACAACAGTTTGTGGATTCCAAAATCCTTTTTCCTCCTCTTTTCCTGTAATTTTCAGGGCTGGTTCCCTCATAGCACTGTGATAGGACATACATTTTACTTTACATGTAGAAAATAGGTATCTTCCTGTCACTGCAGGGATAAAACTAAGTTCTTACACTGGCGTTTGGTGTTTTGGACTCTTCCTACTAAAAAAGGAAAAGAAAATTCAGGACCTAAATCTAAATACTACCTCCACATATTTATAAATAAAGCAGATGTACACATTTTGTTAGAAAATGCAGTGCTTGCAGTTCAATTTCAACAAATATGCTTTAAATGACATCTTTCAGATCCATAATATAACTATCATATCTTTTTTAAATTAAAATAACTATCATATCTTAATGGTTATTAAGTCTGCACCACAGCCATTGTTTTCAATCTGGTTGCAGCAGCAGTAACTGGATTGGCTGTGAAAACTCTAGTCTCTAGCCATACAACTGCTGGCTTTTTGACATGTGACTGAAGGAGACAGCTGTTAAACTTCCAAGATTCTACTCCATACACCCTTCCCATATGCACCACCCCGCATTTTTTTCCATTGTCTGTATTTCCACTGTCAAAGCACAGTTATTAGCTTTTATATTTTGACATCTATGCTTCTGGGGTATAACAAATTCAGGCCACTATTTAGAGGAACAAACACCCCAGGTGCTGAAAGTGTTAGTTGAGGTTTTCTAGAAATTTGCCCAGAAGTTCCTTGCTTCTCAATACTTTTTTCAAGTCATTTAAATATAGAACTGTAGCGATTCCCGGTGTTATTTTTTTTTTTTAAAAGCACAAATAAAAACAACCCCTTCTTCCCCAGTTCTTTGAAAAATGATGTTTCAGAAAGAGATACAGGGATCTGATTCAGACTAGAGTTTCAAACATGAATTTCAAAAGTATGAAGCTGTCAAATTTTAGTAACTTTTCTGACTTCTCATTCTTTATCAATAATCTGTATTACTGTCTAGTAAAGGGCCATTCAAAAAACCTAACCTGGAGAGTTTGGTCACTTATTGCTTGAAATCTATGGAAATAATAATAGCTTGAATCAGTGTTTAAAAAAAAAATTGCACAAATTGTGTGCTATATGATAAGCTACCACACATTCTATTTGTAAGGGGTTAGTTTTTCACTCCTCTGTGAAACATAAAGGAAAATAACCAAAATTGATTTCCTTTACTCGTAAATCATAGGGTTATTTGGATACTTAAGAAATTGGAGAGTAAATAAATGGATTATTGTAAATGTCATAGCAGTACTTGTGTGCCTGGTAAGGACTTAAATTCTGCAGGAATATGTGTTTGATAATAGCACACAACTAGAGGAGATCATAGGCAATTTAAAGTACAAGTGAGTTTACATTAATATAAGTAGGTCTTTATTAGAGTAAAATGCATCCATCAGGTTATATTTTAAACAACAGGGAGATGGAACATGATAACTGTGAATGGTATAACATAGAGCAGAGAAGTAAAGAACCCAGGGAAAGGTACTCAGCGCTTCTAAAATGACTGGCTGCAGGCAAACAGGAAGGCTTACTCCTTGTGCTCAAGTAGTAAACACAGAGGGAAGAGAAAAGCTAAGAGAAGCTGTTCATGTATTATTGTGAACTTTCGTAGGGACCGATTAAGAGCTCAGATAATTTGCTTCTTTGTTATTGTAGATGAATCACCAATGGAGGATTATACCTCATTATAAATTTGTTTTACATAATTATAAAGAACCTAAATACAAGTTCTTAGGTTGCTGCCCTTTTTTTGAATTGCTAAGTGTTGTGCTACCTTGGTGTTGCTCAATCACAACCTCTGTTCTTCATCAGGGCATTTTTTAAAATTGACTGTTATTGGAGTATAGCTGCTTTACAATATTGTGCTAGTTTGTGCTGTACAGCCAAATGAATCAACCAGATATACATACATATATAACCCTCCCTTTTGGGCTTCCTTCCAATTCAGGTCTCCTCAGTGCATTAAGTACAGTTCCTTGTGCTATGCAGTATGTTCTCATGAATTATATATTTTATACATAATATCAACAGTATTGCATTGATGCAGGCGTATGCAGTCATGTCTGACTCTTTGCAACCCTGTAGACTGTAGCCCACCAGGCTCCTCAGTCCATGGGATTTTCCAGGCAAGAACACTGGAGTGGGTTGCCATTTCCTCCTCCAGGGAATCTTCCCAACCCAGGGACTGAACTTGTATCTCCTATTTCTTCTGCATAGGCAGGTGGATTCTTTACCTAACTGAGCCACCTAGGAATCAATTCAATAGTATATACATGTCAACCCCAATCTCCCAATTCTTCCTGCACTCCTCACATCCCCTTTGATAGCCATACATTTGTTTCTATCAGTTCCTTTTTGAATCTGATTGTTTTGTTTAACAGAGTTAACTATGACGAAAGGTAAAAAGTAAAACTGCGTGAATTGACATTATCTGTGACCAAGTTTTAAATTTCAGATTGATTTCCTTTCTTTAAGTACTGAAATAGGGCTGTTTTACCATTTCTAGTTTGAACTTACCCTTCCTCTAATTCCTTATCAATTTTATGAATGCTTCCTTTTCAAAAGAATTTTGGTGGAGTTGTGAAAGAAATGTTTTGCATTGAGAAACTCAGCAGCCTTAAAAATTGTAACTTTAAGTTTTCCTTAATTGAATTCATCTTATATCTTATGCATCTGATTCTCTGTGCTGCACAATGACACAAAAACATGGAAATTTCCAGTGAAGTTATGTTATTTTCAGTTATTCCCCAGTCATATCAGATTATCACTCCAATTGTATTTAGTAATAGTTCCATTTTATATTTTCTGCCCTTCTGAATTTCATACTAAGCAACTAGTGGTTTATGAAAATATCACTCATATTTGTGGGGAGGGGAACAGAGAAGACTCATTATTGATTTTTCTTGTTGCTATATTAACAGCATTTGAGATGTAATTATTTTCCTCTGATCCTTGGGCATTTTCTCATCATTGCTACACTATTCTAAAACACAGCCTAGCTCCCTTCAAACCCAGCAGGATAGTTCACACTATATCTTTTGCTGTGTGGACACTGTTTCAGCTTGTAAACATTCCACAGGTCTACTAGCTTTCTCTCTGCCAACTTTGCCATTTTTTCTGTTGGACACTGTGGAGTGGACTATTCTCTCATATGCTGTCATTTTAAATGTGTTTGTTTTTTGCTGTAATAGGTCTTCATTTCTGCATGGGTTTTTTCTATAATTGCACTTCACCAGCTTCTCATTGCTGTGGCTTCTCTTGTTGCAGAGCACAGGCTCTAGAATGTGAGGGTTTCAGTAATTGTGGCATTTGGGGTCACCAGTTGCAGCTCCAGCCCCCTAGAGCACAGGCTCATTGTTGCAGTATGTAGGATCTTCCTGGACCAGTATCGAACCTGTGGCTCCTGCATTGGTAGGTGGATTCTTAACACTGAACCACAGGGAAGTTCTCATATATGTCTTTGACCCAGAGTTGTTGGTGAACTTACTCTGCCCCTTGTTATATTAAATAAACAAGGAAGCCATCAGATCGAGGGGACTAATGCTGTAAGAACCTACATAAGGGAAGGAAAATTCAAGCCTATAAATGCCTCAAGTTTATGAAATCAAACCACTATGGACAACCAGTCACAAACAGCCAACTAGGCTTCAAGTTTTGGTCAAAAATAATTTCCGTTCTTTGCTTCTTCACCTTCTCCCCATGTCTTTCATCTGGCTCTTGACCAAAGCACTGGTCTCACCTCATGCTAACTTTCCATGTAATAATCAGGGTTCTACAGAGAAGCAGAGCCAATAGGAATATACTAAAGAAACAATTCCAGAAAACCCAGACCCTATTTGGACAACATCCTTAAAAATTCTCCTTCTCTAGAACCACTCTCAATAATGTAATGTTTTATCAGAGAAATAGAACCATTGTTCTATACAGGATGTCCCCTATTTACCAACCTTCAGGCTGTGAACTTTCAAAGATGTGACCGTGCATTCACATGTTGAATCACATAAGTAGGTTTATATGTTTGGTGTACATTATCATGTGTGTGCATCCTCTACAAGTGATCATGTTTCTGTGTACTTTACTGTACAATACTGTAGAGAATATAGTGTCAGAGTATCTTTATTTCAAGTCCAGGATGTCCAGAAGCAAGTATTAAAGCAGTGGTGATGTACTAGTACTACTATATTTTTCAAGGTATTGTACTATAAGATTAAAATATATATTTATTTTTTGTGTTTTTTAAATGTATTATTTGTGTGAAAAGTATTATACACCTATTACAGTACAGTACTATATAGCTGGTTGTGTTAGTTGGGTACTTAGGGTAACTTCTTTGGATTTAACTAACAAACTGGATTTACGAACATGCTCCTGGAACAGAATTTGTTAAGATATAGGGGGCTTACCATAATCATGTGATTCTGGAGGCTGAGAAGTCCTATGACGTGGTATCTGCAAACTGGAGACCCAAGAAAGTCAGTGGTGTATTTTGATGGCCTGAGCCTTAGCACAGAGAGTTCTTAGCACAAAAGATCAATGTTCAACCTCAACCACTCAGGCAGAGAGAGAGAGAGCATTCTCCTTTCCTCTACCTCTCTTCACACAGATGTCTCACCAATAGATCTAGAGTAATTGCTACTTTTTTGCTCAGTAAGTCAAATCAGCATAATGTTATCAATGTAATGGACTAGTGTGGTATCTTGCAGAAGAGAAAGACAATCAAAATCCCTAAGAACTAAATTATGACAGTTCTGGAGCATGGAGCTATGTGTGATTTTCATTAATTTCAGGTCTGCATCTATACTAGTATCTACTTCAGGGCTACATAGAAGTCTTTGAGTAATTCATACAGCACTTGAGCTGGGAATTTTATTAATACTCCACCTGAGGTTGTCCTTTGGTCTCATTACTTTGTCTAGTGACATTTGGTGCCAACCAGTCAAATTTCTTATTAATATATTTGTTAGTTTTTGAAAAATATTTAAAAGTATCATACATACTTTTACACAAGTTTTGCTTCCTGTAAGTGGTTGACTAGGAATAATAAGTGCAGGTAATTGCATGTTATTGCTGTTTAGTCACTAAGTCATGTCCAACTCTTTGTGACCCCATGGACTGTAGCCCTCCAGTCTCCTCTGTCCATGAGAATTTCCAGGTAAGGATGCTGGAACCAGTTGCCATTTCCTTCTTAAAAATAATTGCATACCGGTACTGCCAAATCACACCATGGATGTCATGAACTACTCGAGTTCTCTTAATTGCTCTAAATAAAGTCATTTGTGTCTTCACATCAGATTAGAAGGCCAAATCTAGAGAATCAGTTTGGAAAACTCATTTTAAAATTGTGTTCTAGAACTACTCTCAATAGCCAAATCTATATTTTTCAAGGTTCTCCAGAAATCAGAAACAATATCTTATAATACTTTTAGTATCTATCAAAGTGTTGGCTCACACAGTTATGGAAGCAAAATCCCTACGTCCACCATCTGCAAGCTGAAAGCCCAGAAAGAACAGGGAAATATTTTGAAATCCTGAGAGCCAGAGAGCAGATGGTAGATTTCAGTCAGAGTATAAAAGCCTGAGAGACAGGAGTGCTAGTGTCAGGAGAAGGTCAATTTCCTAGCCATGGAGTCAGGCAGAGTGAATTCAACCTTCTTCATTTTTGTTCTAGTCAGGCTTTCAGTAGGTTAGATGATGCCTATTCTTTTTGGGGAGAGCCATCCGTTTTACTCAATTGGCCGGTTCAGTTGCTAATTTCTTCTACAAATACCCTCTCATACACACCCAGAAATAATGCTTAACAAGATATCTGGGCATCCTGGGGCCCAGTCAAGTTGACATACAGAATTAACCATTACAGTCAGTCCTTCATAGCCATGACCACCCTACATTTACTCTCCTGGCCACTGACATACTTTTTAGAAGTGGCCTACCCTTATTTCCTCTACTTCTTCACCTCTAATTCACTCTCTTGCCCATTTTATTTTCTTCCCATTCCTCTGTCATAAGCAGACTATTTTCCCTTTCTTTCTTCACTTCAAAACTAAATGTTCACTGCAAAGTCACCAATTATGTTTCATTTAAGAATCCATTTGTAGATTATGTGACTGGCATTTTCTGGACCATAAGACACTGTTAACCACTACCTACTTCCTCAAATTACTCTTCTTTCTTGCATCTTTGTGGTAACTAATTCAACATCATCTTATTGGCCATAATTTCTCATTCTCTTTAATTAGTTCCTCTACTATTATTTTCCCTTAAATGTTGATGTTTTTCCAAACTCTGTTCTTTATTCTGTATGTATTTGAAGTGAATTCTCCTACTACCATTCCCTGAACATTCTACTATTCTGACAATATTCACAAGGTTTTTCAATGTTGTAACCTCATTTAAAGGAAAAAAATCATAAAATATAACTAGAGAACTTATTAAAATCTATAAAAGCCTGTTATAGAAATACCCTAAATAACATGTCCTGTTTTGTTTGTATGTCTTTGTATTGCACATCCTAACACAAAAATTCAAATATTTTCTAATCTTATATGCTAGTCACTTTTGCTTCCCTTTAAATAAATTTAACAATCAATATCCATAAAACTTTCAATTAACATAAAAATAGATGTGAATTTTTGCTTTCTACTTTATATGCCATTGTAGATCGAGATTCTATTAACAGATACTGTCTTTGTAAAAAATATATTTTTTACTGTATATTTATTTACTGCATTCTGTCAAAGTAAAATATATTGTAAAATATATTGTAGTCCAAATATATTAAAAGTAGTTTTGTAAACTTTTCTAAGCAAATCTGATAGTGCAACTGAACTTGAGAGGAGAAATGGTATTTGCTGATGAGCACGTATTCCTTAACAGATATACAAGCTGCTAAGTACTCACAATTTCAGTATAATTTTAAATCAAGTGTGTAAAAAAGTTGTCTGCAATAATAAAAATATGGTAATATTGAAGAAATCATAAGTATCTATGTTTTGTTCTTCAATAATATTTTTAAAGTGTAAAACAAACAGAAATAATAGAGTAAATTATATGTATTATTTAAAATTGATATGGATGCCCTAAAAATGGATGGTATGTTAAAAGGATGGCAGAAATGGCACAGATTTTAACTAATGTATACTTATACTAAATCTTTTTCATTATAGGAAACAATCCCAAGCTTCTTCAATCGAGATTTATTTTTGACATTCATACAATTTTACTTTTAGCTGACATAAATGCATTAGAAATTCAACTCCACTTTCTTGTGCAACATGAGAAACTACTGAATATTGCCTATACCATTATTTTTACAGTTTTATAATATTTTTTCCAAATCTTGTGAACTTTCTTGTCAATTAATATAGACTCTAAAATATTGTCTAAAGCCAACCTAACAATGCCTGGGATAGAATTAAGATATTACATATATTTGAATGAATTTAGGAATAAATGAGAGAGATTTGTTGGCAACATAATTATCTTTGGGAATAAAGACAGGATTAATATTCAAGTTAAAGTCTGAAGAACTTACATGTGATATTTCCATTATAAGATGATGGAAAAAGGCATTATTTTATTATAGCTTTAAAATTCATAGGTTTCCTTTAAAATTCTTATCAAAAATTTTTTGATTATGTTTCCATAGACATTATGCAAAACTACTATTTATTAGCCAAAATAAGTTAGTCACTGAAGAAATAATTTAAGGTGTTTCAAATCTGAGTAAACAATATTCTAAGGTGAAAGTGAAAAGGCAAATGCTAGGATACTGAAAGGGAAACTCCCTAGGTCAGTAGGTGCCCAATATGCTACTGGAGATCAGTGGAGAAATAATTCTAGAAAGAATGAAAGGATGGAACCAAAGCAAAAACAATACCCAGCTGTGGATGTGACTGGTGATAGAAGCAAGGTTCGATGCTGGAAAGACCAATAGTGCATAGGAACCTGGAATGTCAGGTCCATGAATCACGGCAAATTGGAAGTGGTCAAACAAGAGATGGCAAGGGTGAATGTTGACATTCTAGGAATCAGTGAACTAAAATGGACTTTAATGGGTGAAATTAACTCAGATGACCATTATATCTACTACTGTGGGCAGGAATCACTCAGAAGAAATGGAGTAGCCATCATGATCAATAAAAGAGTCCAAAATGCAGTACTTGGATGCAATCTCATAAACAATAGAATGATCTCTGTTCATATCCAAGGCAAACTGTTCAATATNTGCGGGCAGGAATCACTCAGAAGAAATGGAGTAGCCATCATGATCAATAAAAGAGTCCAAAATGCAGTACTTGGATGCAATCTCATAAACAATAGAATGATCTCTGTTCATATCCAAGGCAAACTGTTCAATATCACAGTAATCCAAGTCTATGCCCCAACCAGTAATACTGCAGAAGCTGAAGTTGAATGGTTCTATGAAGACCTACAAGACCTTTTAGAGCTAACACCTAAAAAAGATGTCTGTTTCATTATAGGGGACTGGAATGCAAAAGTAGGAAGTTAAGAAATACCTTGAGTAACAGGCAAATTTGGCCTTGGAATGTGGAATGAAGCAGGGCAAAGACTAATAGAGTTTTGCCAAGAAAATNTCTCAGATATGCAGATGACACCACCCTTATGGCAGAAAGTGAAGAGGAACTAAAAAGCCTCTTGATGAAAGGGAAAGAGGAGAGTGAAAAAGTTGGCTTAAAGCTCAACATTCAGAAAACTAAGATCATGGCATCTGGTCCCATCACCTCATGGGAAATAGATGGGGAAACAGTGGAAAGAGTGGGCTCCAAAATCACTGCAGATGGTGACTGCAGCCATGAAATTAGAAGACGCTTACTCCTTATAAGAGTTATGACCAACCTAGATAGCATATTCAAAAGCAGAGGCATTACTTTGCCAACAAAGGTCCATCTAGTGAAGGCTATGGTTTTTTCTTTAGTCATGTATGGATGTGAGAGTTGGACTGTGAAGAAGGCTGAGCGCTGAAAAATTGATGCTTTTGAACTGTGGTGTTGGAGAAGACTTTTGAGAGTACCTTGGACTTCAAGGAGATCAAACCAGTTCATTCTGAAGATCAGCCCTGCTGATTCTTTGGAAGGAATGATGCTAAAGCTGAAACTCCAGTACTTTGGCCACCTCATGAGAAGAGTTGACTAACTGAAAAAGACTCTGATGCTGGGAGGGATTGGGGCCAGGAGGAGAAGGGGACGACCGAGGATGAGATGGCTGGATGGCATCACTGACTCAATGGACATGAATCTGAGTGAACTCCAGGAGATGGTGATGGACAGGGAGGCCTGGCATGCTGTGATACATGGGGTCGCAAAGAGTCAGACATGACTGAGCGACTGAACTGAACTGAAGGTGAAAGTATTAGATTGGGTAAAAGGACCTGTTATTTAATGAAACAATTTCAAAGGAAACTATTTTAAGCTCAGTCTGCTAAGAAGTGAAGCTATTTTCAGTGGCTGGATGATGTGAAATGTTGATTGCTAGCCAAGTAATAGATTAAGTTTTTAGGAACACAGATGAGTCAGTAGTGAAGTAATAAGCATAATAATACTTAGCACTTTTAATCTTCAAAACATTTTAGAAACATTATCTAACTAATCTGTACATCAATCCCATGAGACAGATGAATATCATTTTCATTTTATTGATTATAGAACAAAGAATACTATTTGAAAATACCAAGTCAGAGAACACAAAATTCTGGTTTTGTACCACCAGTCTCAGAAACTCAAGACTTTTAAACTAATTGCAAATCTGAGGCTCTCTCTTAAATCTCTACATGATTTAAGATGACTTTTAAAGATTAAGTATAAGATTCCTGAAAGGTTGTATTAATATATTATAGTTAGCATTATATACTTTACATACAAATTTAATTGTTTATCATTTAGTTATATAAGCCATTTCACTATATTATTCTTTCAAATTCTGACCAAGATTATGAATGAATTATTCTTTTAATATCCTGTGCTTTACTGTATTTCTTGTTTAAATAATTATGGTTGATAATACTTAAACTTTCTCCATAGTCTTATCTATTGCTTTTTTTTGTGTGTGTGTGTGATGATTTTAAAATTACAAAAAGAATACAATTACACTGTAACTAATGACAGTATGTAAACTACAGATGAAAGTTTTTTTTTCACCCTAAACCTATCACACTCATAGACCTGAGTCAGCAAGACCAGCAGCCTGGAAGGTTATATCTTCCACAACGTTCTCCTTGCTCACACTAGACACATTTGAAGAGATTCCATTTATTTTCTTGTACATTTTTCATTAAAAAAAAAATGGCAACATACTTTGCTCATTGTCACTTGCTTCTTTCACATAACCGTAAAGCTAAGCTAACTTTACCACTTGTCATTGTTGTTGTTAAGTCACTAAGTCATGTCCAACTCTGTGATGATTATAGTATACCAGGGTCCTCTGTCCTCCACTATTTCCCAGAGTTTTCTGACATTCATCTGTGATGAGTCAATAATGCTACCTAATTGTCTCATCCTCTGCTGCCCTCTTCTCCTTTTGCCCTCAGTCTTTCCTACCATCAGGGTCTAGTCCAGTGAATCAGCTCTTGGCATCAAATGGCCAAAGTATTGGAGCTTCAGCTTCAGCACCAGTCCTTCCAGTGAATATTCAGGGTTTATATATTTTAGGACTGACTGGTTTGATCCTCTTGCCATTACTTAACTCCAGTCCTCCATGGACTAAATACTAAACTCCTTCCTGAGTTTTCCAAGGCCATGTCTGCCTCTGTCACCTCTGATCTCAGTGCTCATGTCTTTCTCAGCTTCATGATCTGCTCTCGTCTAACTAGTCTCCTTGGAAATTACCAAGCTTGCTACCACCTCTAGGCCTTCAGGTTTTATATTTACAGTCTTCTCAGGTAACTATTTGCTTTATTATACTATTTTTAGCAACTTAAATTATATAATGAGGATGCATTTGGCCTCCAGAAAAACAAATAATCACATCTCTTTCTTGGCAAAACGAGACTCATTTAACCTTTTTACTGAAGAAATGGTATTAAACGCCGTGAAACTTTTCAGTAGCTAGTAACATTTTTATCAAAGATGGCAAAGTCCTTGGGTTTATTCCTTCTCTTTTTAGTAGTTTGCCATAAGTGGACAGAGCCCCACAATGCAGGATGTCATTGCTACTACTCCATTTCCTAATTCTTACTTGGCGAAGCTCTTTCTGATCACCTCACCTAAAAGCTAAATACTTTGGCCACTTGATGCGAAGATTTGACTGATTGGAAAAGATCTTGATGCTGGGAAAGAGTGAAGGCAAAAGAAGTGGGCAGCAGAGGATGAGCTGGTTGGATGGCATCACTGACTCAATGAACTTGATGAAGGACAGGGAAACCTGGTGTGCTGCAGTCCATGGGGTCTCAAAGGGTTGGACAGGACTTAGCAACTGAAAAACACTTATTTAGAATTACCCTTCATCTTACCACTTACAAAAAATGATAGATAATATTTATCAATCTATTATCTTTAACCATGTTCTTATTGATATTGACCAATTAATTAGTATAGATATTTTTCAAACTTTGTATTTCATTTGTTGTTTTATTTCACTGACACTGATAAATTGGAGATTATTTCACACATGTATTCCTAATGTGATTTTTCTGTAAATTTTATATCCTTTGCCAAATTTTTGAAATGTTTTAGTTCAGGATTCTGTTTTCTAAAATATGAACTCTTGTCTACCATCTGGATTGGACTGTTTTAAACTTTTTGTCATATGAAGTTGATTTATAATATGATGAAATTTTTTCTTTTGTTGCTTATGAGGTAAGGTGTTCCTCATCCCTATAGTGTGTATGTAGACTCTTACCTTGTAATATCTTAAAATTAATTTACTAAGTCATTTTTTATTTTAAATTGTACTTTGACACAGGAGTCTGTATTTATTTTTAATTGGCACTCAGCAATACCATCGCATGGACATCACCACATGGTCAAAACCAAAATCAGATTGATTATATTCTTTGCAGCCAAAGATGGAGAAGCTCTATTACAGTCAGGAAAAATAAGACCAGGAGCTGCCTGTGGCTAAGATCACGAATTCCTTATTGCCAAATTCAGACTTAAATTGAAGTAGGGAAAACTATTAGATCATTCAGGTATGACCTAAATAAAATCCCTTATGAATATACAGTGGAAGTGACAAATAGATTCAAGGGATTAAATCTGATAGGACAGAGTGCCTGATGAACTATAAATAGAGGTCATGATACTGTATAGGAGGCAATGATCAAGACTATCCCCAAGAAAAACGAATGCAAAAAGGCAAATGATTGTCTGAAGAGACCTTTCAAACAGCTGAGAAAAGAAGAGAAGCAAAAGGCAAAAAAGAAAAGGAAAGGAAAGATATACTCATCTGAATGCAAAGTTCCAAAAAATTGCAAGGAGAGATAAGAAAGCCTTCCTCAGTGATCAATGCAAAGAAATAGAGGAAATAAGAGAATGGAAGAACTAGAGATCTCTTCAGGAAAATTAGAGATACCAAGGGAACATTTCATGCAAAGATGGACATGATAAAGGACATAAATGGTATGGACCTAAGGGAAGCAGAAGATATTAAGAAGAGGTGGTAAAAATAGAAGAACCATACAAAAAGATCTCAGTGACCCAGATAATCAAGATTGTGAGATCATTCAGTGAAAGCCAGACATCCTGGAGTCCGAAGTCAGGGGGACTTTAGGAAGCATCAGTATGAACAAAACTACTGGAGTTGATGGAATTCCAGCTAGGGTATTTCAAGTCCTAAAAGATGATGCTCTTAAATTGCTGCACTCAATATGTCTGCAAATTTGGACAACTCAGCAGTGGCCACAGGACTGGAAAAGGTCAGTTTTCATTCCAATCCAAAGAAAAACAATGCCAAAAATGTTTGAAATATCACACAACTGCACTCATCTCACATGCTAGTGAAGTCAAGCTCAAAATTCTTCAAGCCAGGTTTCAACAGTACATAAACCAAGAGCTTCCAGATGTTCAAGATGGATTTAGAAAAGGGAGAGGAATGAGAGAGCGAGGTGCCAACATCCATGGGATCATTGATAAAGCAAGAGATTTCCAGAAAAACATCTACTTCTGCTTTGTTGACTATGCCAAAGCTGTTGACTATGTGGATCAAAACAAACTGTGGAAAATCCTTAAAGAGATGGGAATACCAGACAACCTTACCTGTCTCCTGAGAAATCTGTATGCAGATCAAGAAGCAACAGTTAGAACCAGACATGAAACAACAGACTGGTTCCAAACTGGGAAAGCAGTACATCAAAGCTGTATATTGTTACCTTGCTTATTTAACTTCTATGCAGAGTACATCATGAGAAATGCTGGGCTGGAAGAAGCACAAGCTGGAATCAAGATTGCCAGGAGAAATACCAATAACCTTAGATATGTAGATGGTACCACCCTTATGGCAGAAAGTGAAGAGGAACTTAAGAGCCTCTTGATTAAAGTGAAAGAGGAGAATGAAAAAGTTGGCTTAAAACTCAACGTTCAAAAACCAAAGATCANTTAGATATGTAGATGGTACCACCCTTATGGCAGAAAGTGAAGAGGAACTTAAGAGCCTCTTGATTAAAGTGAAAGAGGAGAATGAAAAAGTTGGCTTAAAACTCAACGTTCAAAAACCAAAGATCACAGCATCTGGTCTCATCATTTCATGACAAATATATGGGTAAACAATGGATTGAGTGACAGACATTATTTTGGGGGGCTCCAAAATCACTGCTGATGGTGACTGCAGCCATGAAATTAAAAGATGCTTGCTCCTTAGAAGAAAAGCAAAGACCCACCTAGACAGCATATTAAAAAGCAAAGACATTGCTTTGCCAACACAGGTCTGTCAAGTTAAAGCTATGGTTTTTCCAGTAGTCATGTGTGGATGTGAGAGTTGGATCATAGAGATTCAGGGAAGATGGCGGAGGAATAGGACGGGGAGAACACTCTCTCCCTCGCTACTTCATCAAAAGAACATTTNTGATCCATGTCAGTGTATGGCAAAACCAACACAGTACTGTAAAATAGAATAAAGTATTAAAAGGAGAAAAAAAAAAAAAAAACGCTGAGCACTGAAGAACTGATGCTTTTGAACCGTGGTGCTGAGAAAATTCTTGAAAGTCCCTTGGATTGCAAGGAGATCAAACCAGTCAATCCTAAAGTAAATTAACCCCGAATATTCACTGGAAGTACTGATACTGAAGCTGAAACTCCAACTCTTTGGCCACCTGACTCATTGAAAAAGACCCTGATGCTTGGAAAGATTGAAGGCAGGAGGAGAAGGGGATGCCAGAGGATGAGATGTTTGGATGGCATCACTGACTTTATGGACATGGGTTTGGGTGGACTCCAGGAGTCGGTGATAGACAGGGAGGCCAGGTGTGCTGCAGTCCATGGGATTGCAAAGAGGTGAACAAGACTGAGGCACTGAACTACACTCAACTGAATACCATCACATTTACCAACTGAAACAACTTTTTATTTCATTTAATGAAATGCTACTTTTTTCATACATTTAATATACTAATATATGTTCCTATATTATTAGTAATATTTCTTATATCTTACTAAAATAATATAATGATAATTTGATTTCAGTGTTTTACATAGTATTATAATATCAGGCAGTAAAAATCTCTTTCCATAGGTTTACTGACTGTTCTTGAGTATTAAATTTGTATATTGTTAAATGAAACGTTTGAAATTATGTGTTTAAATGCATCGTTTTGTTTTTTTTTCTTCCTTTCTAAACACCTGGTGATATAGCCTGAGTCCTCAGCACAACAAAGCCTGTAAGAAAAGGATCAAAGACTACATACTTTATTTAGTAAGTGTAAAATAAGGCAATAAGAATGGGAAGGAAAGAAATAGGAATAAAGAGAATGAGAGGTAATGGGAAGGGATGCATTCCCATGCTAGTTACTGATTTAAGTCGATTCCAAGGAAAATAGGATAGACTGCTCCAAAAGATTTTACTGGATGCTAAGGAGTTATCACAAAAAGTTTCAAAGAGAAACTCTTTCTTGGTGTACTCCATTCAGTGGGAAAATAGTTTTATTCCAAGATGATTAATTCCTCCATCTTCTCTGGTTGTCTTAACAAGTCTTTTCAGCAGCTCTTTGGCCTAATTGATCTATTCCTTGCAGTGTGGTGTTCAGTAGCTGATGATCCATAAACCCAGGCATATATCTGTTTGGTCTTCTTATGAGTTGCTGATAAAGGAAAACCTGGTTCTCCCATCCCAATAGATGGATTCTATTATTCAGGGTATAGATGGACCACAGTGAGAAAGCTACCTATATTCAAAGTCTTTTAAAATAGACTTTACATTTCTTCTAACTGGGTCTCTCTTGCATTGGTCTGAAAGCTTTCTATTTATCCTTGTCGATAAGTATGTTTACTAAGAAGTCACTCATTTCTTCAGTATTTACCCATTTGCTCCCATAAATCTGGAAGCAATGTATTTTTTACAAGTATTTTAGTCTCTTCTCTATAGATGTTTTTATCTTACTTCTCAGTTCCATTTTTCTTTTTGTCACTATGTGTGTGGTTTTTTTTTAAGACTTACTTATTTGGCCCTGCTGGGTCTTAGCAGCACGCAGGACCTTTAGCTATGCCATGCAAATTCTTAGGGGCAGCATGCAGGATCTAATTCCCTGACCAGGTATTGAACACAGGCCCCCTGCATTGGGAGCATGCAGTTGTAGCCACTAGACCACCAGGGAAGTCCCTCTTTTTAATATTATAGGAGTTTGTCTGTCTCATTGTTCATGTCAAAAAGAATCAGCTTTTCAATTATTTACCTTCGACTTTTTGTTTAGTTTCTTCATTATTAATGCTGACTTTTATTCTAAATGTATTTTTAATTTGGTTCTTTTACATTGAAATTATGCATGACAGTAATTTAGACATAGTCTTATTTGAAGAAAGTGACCCAAATAGAATAATATCTTAACATTTCTTTTTCTAATAAGCTTAAAACTTTTATGAGTTATCCATCTAAAACAATGTTATAATCATATGAAGAATGACTACAGATGATTAAATTAACAGTAAAAATTAAATTTACTTCTAGACAGTGCAGAAATTTCAGTGAAAGATTTGTGTTCATTTTGAAAGTTAAGAAACAACTAATTTAATAAGTATATATTAAAATGCTTAATCAATCTTAGCATTTCAAAGAAAAAATAATAGGTAGTGTTATTTCTAGTAGTCGTGTTTAAGACTGTCTTTGCTATAATAATTTTCCAATAATATTGAATGAAATGTGACAGTATGACAAAGGAGATGATCAGAGAATGTAAACTAATCATGGTCTAGTTATTTAAAAATATCTAGCATTTTTCTACATTAGATTTTCAAAATGCACTCTAAGAAGAGTTTTTTTTCACTCATGCACTCTCCGTGACTTTATAAGAACATCCTCAGTGATTTTTAACACAATTTCATAATTATTTTCTTTATATAACCTTCATAAATATAGCATTTATTGTGATAAGTCATGTTATCATTATTATATTTCTTCTAATAAGTTTGCTTACATCTTCATTTTGATCAAATTCATATTTTAAAACATGATAAGAAAAACTAAACAAAGTTCTCTCTTTGTGTCCATCTGGGCTGCCTTCCTTCCTCCCGGGACTTTCCAGGTAATGTGGCAGGCTACAGTCCATGGGACTGCAAAGAAACTGAACTGTGTGAGCACAAGCGCCTTGCTCCTGAAGCACGGTGTACATCTGCACTACACGCCAAACACCTCTCAAAGATGGGAGTGTCTGCTTGACCTTCAAGATGGATTTTTACCCTTTCTTCTGAGAAGAGTAGCATTCTTCCTTAGGTCTATAGGGTGACATGCATGTGCTTACCTGGACCATGTTCCCTTGGGGACCTTTATGTAGAATACCAGTATGTTATTTTGATGTACAGCCTGGAAAATGTATATGACTGTGCCTTCCACTTCTAACAGACAGAACAATTCAGAGCTTTCTGAGAGTCTGTCTCCTGGATGATAATCTTTTATTTAACTCAAATAAAATCCTCTTTTTCCTTCTTAACTTGATGGTTTAATTGAATTTTCATGGACAACTTTATTTCAGTAATGGACTAGAATGACTTTGACTTATCTAGCACCCAGTATATCAAACTCTCAGTACTTTTTGACCAAAATCTCTTTACTTCTACAGTCTTCTGCATGATCACTTCTTTGATCCTTCCATATTTTCCAAATCTATTATATGCTTCATAAAATTTATTTGCTTATATTTAACTATATTACCGCCAAATTTATCTCCTTCAAATCTGTAATATTAGATGTTGTGAGAGAGATAAATTAAATTATGCCTCACTCTATATTTACTTTTTCTAACTTTAACCTAAAAGTTCTTCCACCAAAAATACCAGTGAAATTTTAAAAATATCTTGTTTAAAAAATAACATTAACATTTTTGCATGATTAGCTCTTTCTCATGAATCTCATTGATATTTGAATTGGACATATTTCTCTAATAACTCCTTCAGGATAGGGATTTTATTTATTATATTGTCTACTTTAGTATCTTTCACTAAGTAATCAGGAAATATTTGGTAAATTATTATTTTAACTCCATTTTGGGAATTACTCATACTGTGAAATGCAAGACATATTGTGATGTTTTCTAGTAAGTGAGTAAAAGGAACTCAATAAGAAGAGCTTAATAATATTTTAATATGTAAGCCATTGTGGGAATTCCATAAATATCACGCCTTATCACCTCCTGCTCTGTGGAACTAAAATTTGTTTTGTGTGTTTCAGTTTTAGTTCCATTTACGGTATTTAAAGGACTTTATCATAATAATGTAGGAGTTTTTAGAGTATATAATTTTCATTTTCACACTAGAGACATTTATTTTAAAAATACATTATGTGCATGTTTACAATGAATGGAAAGAAATGGGAAGGAAATGCCAAAAAAGGAATTTTCACTCTTAATGACAATATGCTATATAGTCTGTATAGTTTGAGCATTACCTCAAGTAGATTTTTTCTGCTAGTTTGTTTGGCTTCTTAGCTAAAGGTGAAAGCCAAAATTTTCTCTCCTGTTACTTTTTAAAAGCTTTGCAGACTACACTTTGATTTCTAAATTATAATTTTCCAACTTGTACTCTACTTTCAATGCTCTTCACTGTCAGACATGAAGATTAAGAAATATGTGTCAAACTTGATATGTGTGTGTTTCTGTGTATGGGAGGTGGATAGAAGAAGGGGTCAATAGAGAATTTAAAAATCTGACCTATTTTTCTCCTGTACTCTGTATATTAACTGTCTTAATCAACTTTGTTGAAGTCTGAAAAAATCCCATATTTTCCATATGAAAGCAATCTTCAGGTGCAATTTAGGCAATCAAAAAAAATNTGTACACCTGTGGATGATCCATGTCAGTGTATGGCAAAACCAACACAGTACTGTAAAATAGAATAAAGTATTAAAAGGAGAAAAAAAAAAAAAAAACGCTGAGCACTGAAGAACTGATGCTTTTGAACCGTGGTGCTGAGAAAATTCTTGAAAGTCCCTTGGATTGCAAGGAGATCAAACCAGTCAATCCTAAAGTAAATTAACCCCGAATATTCACTGGAAGTACTGATACTGAAGCTGAAACTCCAACTCTTTGGCCACCTGACTCATTGAAAAAGACCCTGATGCTTGGAAAGATTGAAGGCAGGAGGAGAAGGGGATGCCAGAGGATGAGATGTTTGGATGGCATCACTGACTTTATGGACATGGGTTTGGGTGGACTCCAGGAGTCGGTGATAGACAGGGAGGCCAGGTGTGCTGCAGTCCATGGGATTGCAAAGAGGTGAACAAGACTGAGGCACTGAACTACACTCAACTGAATACCATCACATTTACCAACTGAAACAACTTTTTATTTCATTTAATGAAATGCTACTTTTTTCATACATTTAATATACTAATATATGTTCCTATATTATTAGTAATATTTCTTATATCTTACTAAAATAATATAATGATAATTTGATTTCAGTGTTTTACATAGTATTATAATATCAGGCAGTAAAAATCTCTTTCCATAGGTTTACTGACTGTTCTTGAGTGTTAAATTTGTATATTGTTAAATGAAACGTTTGAAATTATGTGTTTAAATGCATCGTTTTGTTTTTTTTTCTTCCTTTCTAAACACCTGGTGATATAGCCTGAGTCCTCAGCACAACAAAGCCTGTAAGAAAAGGATCAAAGACTACATACTTTATTTAGTAAGTGTAAAATAAGGCAATAAGAATGGGAAGGAAAGAAATAGGAATAAAGAGAATGAGAGGTAATGGGAAGGGATGCATTCCCATGCTAGTTACTGATTTAAGTCGATTCCAAGGAAAATAGGATAGACTGCTCCAAAAGATTTTACTGGATGCTAAGGAGTTATCACAAAAAGTTTCAAAGAGAAACTCTTTCTTGGTGTACTCCATTCAGTGGGAAAATAGTTTTATTCCAAGATGATTAATTCCTCCATCTTCTCTGGTTGTCTTAACAAGTCTTTTCAGCAGCTCTTTGGCCTAATTGATCTATTCCTTGCAGTGTGGTGTTCAGTAGCTGATGATCCATAAACCCAGGCATATATCTGTTTGGTCTTCTTATGAGTTGCTGATAAAGGAAAACCTGGTTCTCCCATCCCAATAGATGGATTCTATTATTCAGGGTATAGATGGACCACAGTGAGAAAGCTACCTATATTCAAAGTCTTTTAAAATAGACTTTACATTTCTTCTAACTGGGTCTCTCTTGCATTGGTCTGAAAGCTTTCTATTTATCCTTGTCGATAAGTATGTTTACTAAGAAGTCACTCATTTCTTCAGTATTTACCCATTTGCTCCCATAAATCTGGAAGCAATGTATTTTTTACAAGTATTTTAGTCTCTTCTCTATAGATGTTTTTATCTTACTTCTCAGTTCCATTTTTCTTTTTGTCACTATGTGTGTGGTTTTTTTTTAAGACTTACTTATTTGGCCCTGCTGGGTCTTAGCAGCACGCAGGACCTTTAGCTATGCCATGCAAATTCTTAGGGGCAGCATGCAGGATCTAATTCCCTGACCAGGTATTGAACACAGGCCCCCTGCATTGGGAGCATGCAGTTGTAGCCACTAGACCACCAGGGAAGTCCCTCTTTTTAATATTATAGGAGTTTGTCTGTCTCATTGTTCATGTCAAAAAGAATCAGCTTTTCAATTATTTACCTTCGACTTTTTGTTTAGTTTCTTCATTATTAATGCTGACTTTTATTCTAAATGTATTTTTAATTTGGTTCTTTTACATTGAAATTATGCATGACAGTAATTTAGACATAGTCTTATTTGAAGAAAGTGACCCAAATAGAATAATATCTTAACATTTCTTTTTCTAATAAGCTTAAAACTTTTATGAGTTATCCATCTAAAACAATGTTATAATCATATGAAGAATGACTACAGATGATTAAATTAACAGTAAAAATTAAATTTACTTCTAGACAGTGCAGAAATTTCAGTGAAAGATTTGTGTTCATTTTGAAAGTTAAGAAACAACTAATTTAATAAGTATATATTAAAATGCTTAATCAATCTTAGCATTTCAAAGAAAAAATAATAGGTAGTGTTATTTCTAGTAGTCGTGTTTAAGACTGTCTTTGCTATAATAATTTTCCAATAATATTGAATGAAATGTGACAGTATGACAAAGGAGATGATCAGAGAATGTAAACTAATCATGGTCTAGTTATTTAAAAATATCTAGCATTTTTCTACATTAGATTTTCAAAATGCACTCTAAGAAGAGTTTTTTTTCACTCATGCACTCTCCGTGACTTTATAAGAACATCCTCAGTGATTTTTAACACAATTTCATAATTATTTTCTTTATATAACCTTCATAAATATAGCATTTATTGTGATAAGTCATGTTATCATTATTATATTTCTTCTAATAAGTTTGCTTACATCTTCATTTTGATCAAATTCATATTTTAAAACATGATAAGAAAAACTAAACAAAGTTCTCTCTTTGTGTCCATCTGGGCTGCCTTCCTTCCTCCCGGGACTTTCCAGGTAATGTGGCAGGCTACAGTCCATGGGACTGCAAAGAAACTGAACTGTGTGAGCACAAGCGCCTTGCTCCTGAAGCACGGTGTACATCTGCACTACACGCCAAACACCTCTCAAAGATGGGAGTGTCTGCTTGACCTTCAAGATGGATTTTTACCCTTTCTTCTGAGAAGAGTAGCATTCTTCCTTAGGTCTATAGGGTGACATGCATGTGCTTACCTGGACCATGTTCCCTTGGGGACCTTTATGTAGAATACCAGTATGTTATTTTGATGTACAGCCTGGAAAATGTATATGACTGTGCCTTCCACTTCTAACAGACAGAACAATTCAGAGCTTTCTGAGAGTCTGTCTCCTGGATGATAATCTTTTATTTAACTCAAATAAAATCCTCTTTTTCCTTCTTAACTTGATGGTTTAATTGAATTTTCATGGACAACTTTATTTCAGTAATGGACTAGAATGACTTTGACTTATCTAGCACCCAGTATATCAAACTCTCAGTACT
Organism: Raphicerus campestris; assembly: GCA_006410735.1. Taxonomy (NCBI): domain Eukaryota; kingdom Metazoa; phylum Chordata; class Mammalia; order Artiodactyla; family Bovidae; genus Raphicerus; species Raphicerus campestris. The sequence continues at coordinate 177,880 of SJYW01040560.1, read as the reverse complement.
TTTTGACCAAAATCTCTTTACTTCTACAGTCTTCTGCATGATCACTTCTTTGATCCTTCCATATTTTCCAAATCTATTATATGCTTCATAAAATTTATTTGCTTATATTTAACTATATTACCGCCAAATTTATCTCCTTCAAATCTGTAATATTAGATGTTGTGAGAGAGATAAATTAAATTATGCCTCACTCTATATTTACTTTTTCTAACTTTAACCTAAAAGTTCTTCCACCAAAAATACCAGTGAAATTTTAAAAATATCTTGTTTAAAAAATAACATTAACATTTTTGCATGATTAGCTCTTTCTCATGAATCTCATTGATATTTGAATTGGACATATTTCTCTAATAACTCCTTCAGGATAGGGATTTTATTTATTATATTGTCTACTTTAGTATCTTTCACTAAGTAATCAGGAAATATTTGGTAAATTATTATTTTAACTCCATTTTGGGAATTACTCATACTGTGAAATGCAAGACATATTGTGATGTTTTCTAGTAAGTGAGTAAAAGGAACTCAATAAGAAGAGCTTAATAATATTTTAATATGTAAGCCATTGTGGGAATTCCATAAATATCACGCCTTATCACCTCCTGCTCTGTGGAACTAAAATTTGTTTTGTGTGTTTCAGTTTTAGTTCCATTTACGGTATTTAAAGGACTTTATCATAATAATGTAGGAGTTTTTAGAGTATATAATTTTCATTTTCACACTAGAGACATTTATTTTAAAAATACATTATGTGCATGTTTACAATGAATGGAAAGAAATGGGAAGGAAATGCCAAAAAAGGAATTTTCACTCTTAATGACAATATGCTATATAGTCTGTATAGTTTGAGCATTACCTCAAGTAGATTTTTTCTGCTAGTTTGTTTGGCTTCTTAGCTAAAGGTGAAAGCCNTGTTTACAATGAATGGAAAGAAATGGGAAGGAAATGCCAAAAAAGGAATTTTCACTCTTAATGACAATATGCTATATAGTCTGTATAGTTTGAGCATTACCTCAAGTAGATTTTTTCTGCTAGTTTGTTTGGCTTCTTAGCTAAAGGTGAAAGCCAAAATTTTCTCTCCTGTTACTTTTTAAAAGCTTTGCAGACTACACTTTGATTTCTAAATTATAATTTTCCAACTTGTACTCTACTTTCAATGCTCTTCACTGTCAGACATGAAGATTAAGAAATATGTGTCAAACTTGATATGTGTGTGTTTCTGTGTATGGGAGGTGGATAGAAGAAGGGGTCAATAGAGAATTTAAAAATCTGACCTATTTTTCTCCTGTACTCTGTATATTAACTGTCTTAATCAACTTTGTTGAAGTCTGAAAAAATCCCATATTTTCCATATGAAAGCAATCTTCAGGTGCAATTTAGGCAATCAAAAAAAATTATCTTCATAATTCTAAATTTTTTATTTAAAGATATTTTAAATAAATTTATAAGTAAAGAATTCACATCACTGTAATGCTGGAAACCAGCTAATTTATCTTATGTTTCTGATGCATTCATATCCATTATTATTACATGGTCAGTTATTATTTCATAATTATTTAATGGTAACATATTTTTATAATATCTAAGCTACCTCAAGTACATTTTTAATTTAGTAAGTTTATATGTAAATAAGTTACTGATAAGCCAGCAAGATTTGTATTTCTTTTCTAGCAGAAAGAACTAAAGAAATTTTTAAATATATAGGTCTAATTTTTGAACTTTGTCTCATAAATTCTTTTTTTTTCTATATAAAGGTTGCCCTTTATTTTATTTATTTATTTTTTTATTTTACTTTACAGTACTGTATTAGTTTTGCCATACATCAACATGAATCCGCCACAGGTGTACAGAGATGTGTTATAAATTCTTTATCCTAGAGCTTTCCTTTCAACATTTTATCTCCAGAGTCCCTTTTCTCGTAAATTAAATATTTGAGGCAATCCTACACCTGTGATAAAGCCTCACACTCCTCAATCTCAGCCTGTTCCTGACTGAGCTATACATAGTAAAAATTAAGACATATTTTCATTTGTGATCATTTTAGATTTGGTAATATATACCCATCTAGATCTTATTTTTTAATACTCTTTTATAATCTTTGCCATGTGCTATAGATTTATTTGACCAGAAGGCCATAGTAATGAAATAATAAATGATAAACAGAATAAGAAGATAAAGGAGAGAGGCAAATGAGAAACAAGATGGAAAAATATCTTGTGGATACACTAGTTAGTTCAGAACTTCAAGAGAATTCCTTGGCTGTCCAGTGGTTAAGACTCCACCCTTCCAATGCAGGGAGTATGGGTTTAATCCCTGGCTGGGGAGTTATGATCCCACATGCAACTTGGTACAGCCAAAAACTGAGCAAAAAAACACAAGATAGAACTTAAACGAGATCACAGAGTCAAAAACCAAATTTGAAGGGGTAGAATTTCACACGATTAGTCTCAAGGATATGAAATGAAGTTGGTGGAAAGATATACAAATTTGTAAGGCAAACACATGACTAATTAGTTTCTTATACAAACTATATAGACTTTGTTCCAAAAAATTCTTAAGGTTGCACACTAGTAAAATTAACTTTGGTGATAATGAGAAGAACATTGAAAGACCATCTCTAGTATGGTCTGAGAGTATAAAATCACGTTATCTTAAATATTGAAAACGATGGATGGACTTCAGCAGTAAATGTTCATGAAAGGGGGCTGCCAGGAAGATATTTAAGGAGACATGATATAGTTCAAAACAGTAGGGGAAATCCCTTTTCTGCTGTGCCTAAATACACAAATAATTGTATTCAAAAAGAGACTTACAACTCCTCTACCCTGAGGAACAGGAGGCAAACTAAGGGTAAAAGACATATACCGGCAAAGACCTAGAGACTTGGAATGTAAGAGTTAGAGTGTTGAAAAATGCAGTGTGGTAGTCATCTACAATTCACAAGCAGACAGAAAACACTTGGTGAAATGTAGCAGGAGAAAAACAGCCTTGCCAAAAACCAACTGAGCAAATGTACTCAAAGACAATACTTGGAACAAGTAGATAAGCCAAGATCCAAGACGCTCTATGATTAAGAAAAATACCTGAAGGGAGAAGCAGACACCCAGCTTGTAAACACAGGCAAAGTCAGGTTTATAGGAAAAAAAAAAGTTTATACTCTTGAAGTGCCTGCTTTGGATGACCCATAGATGTTAGGTGAGGATGAATTGATGTCTATGTGTATACATTATACATGTTTATATATCATTTGCAGGGTCTCAAAAAGCAAACTAGACAAAGAGATGACTGTGCATGTAATTTACAAAGACCTGTTCCTAGGGAAACACTGGTAAAGGTGTGGGAAAAGCTGGGCAAGAGAGAGGAAGAAGCCATAGGCACACAAGTGTCTGATTTCAAGTCAAGTCCCCTTATCTTGTAGAGGGATTCTGAAATGTAAGAAATGGTACTCCAGGAAAACTGAAATTCCCAGGCATGTTTGAGTCCAAGGGAAGGCCTCTGAAGATGTTCAGATATCAGCCAGCGGAAAAAAGCACAGCGAAGCAGGGGAAGAAGTGCCACAAATGTTAAGAACGTTTGAGAAGATCTGGGTGAAGCACTAACAATGTCTGTTGCATCATTTATAGCCATTCACATAGCTGATCATAGTAGTACTCCTTGTGATGCTGAATTTCACTGTTGACAATAAAAATGGAGAAACTTTTTTTTCCACATTATAGGGTTTTCAGGGAATTCTGTTGTCATTTTCACATAGTTCTGGGTTTGGGGTCCTGAGAACCCAAAGTATTATGAGACATAGATTGTTGGTTACATATAGATGATGATCTTCAGAGAGGGCTAATTCAGGTAAGCATTTTTCCTTAATGATTGGGCTTTACAATGTATATATATTATCTGTCTGAATACATCCTGAGTTATACTATGTACATTTTTAAGAGATTGAATACTAAAATTTGGATGACCTTTACTTTAAAGCCCATTAGGAATTAGAAGCAAAATTATTATTGCTGTTATGTTTGTATCTAATTATAATTAAGGAGTGTAACCATAGTGTGCACTTCCTTTCACCTTTTGCATGTAGAGAAAACCCATGGGTGAGCAGCAGCACTAAAGCCTCACTATCCAAATGCTAGTTATCTGAAAGTGAAAGTGAAGTCGCCCAGTCGTGTCTGACTCTTTGTGACCCCATGGACTGTATCCTACCAGGCTCCTCTGTCCATGGGATTTTCCAGGCAATAGTACTGGAGTGGATTGCCATTTNATAGCTATCTATTTTTATGAATGAGATGTCAGGTTTTATTTCCTCTTCCATTGCAAATTGACCATGGAGAGCGTTGTTGGCTCAGTCTCTCGGTCATGTCTGAATTTAGTGACCCCATGGACTGCAGCACACCAGGCTTCCCTGTCCTTTACCATCAGCACCAGAGTTTGCTCAAAACTTGTGCCCATTGAGTTGGTGATGCCATCCAACCATGTCTTCCTCTGTCGCCCCCTTCTTCTCTTGCCTTCAGTCTTTCCCAGCGTAAGGGTCTTTTCCAATGAGTCGGCTCTTCACATCAGGTGGCCAAAGTATTGGAGCCTCAACTTTNTAGTCATCTACAATTCACAAGCAGACAGAAAACACTTGGTGAAATGTAGCAGGAGAAAAACAGCCTTGCCAAAAACCAACTGAGCAAATGTACTCAAAGACAATACTTGGAACAAGTAGATAAGCCAAGATCCAAGACGCTCTATGATTAAGAAAAATACCTGAAGGGAGAAGCAGACACCCAGCTTGTAAACACAGGCAAAGTCAGGTTTATAGGAAAAAAAAAAGTTTATACTCTTGAAGTGCCTGCTTTGGATGACCCATAGATGTTAGGTGAGGATGAATTGATGTCTATGTGTATACATTATACATGTTTATATATCATTTGCAGGGTCTCAAAAAGCAAACTAGACAAAGAGATGACTGTGCATGTAATTTACAAAGACCTGTTCCTAGGGAAACACTGGTAAAGGTGTGGGAAAAGCTGGGCAAGAGAGAGGAAGAAGCCATAGGCACACAAGTGTCTGATTTCAAGTCAAGTCCCCTTATCTTGTAGAGGGATTCTGAAATGTAAGAAATGGTACTCCAGGAAAACTGAAATTCCCAGGCATGTTTGAGTCCAAGGGAAGGCCTCTGAAGATGTTCAGATATCAGCCAGCGGAAAAAAGCACAGCGAAGCAGGGGAAGAAGTGCCACAAATGTTAAGAACGTTTGAGAAGATCTGGGTGAAGCACTAACAATGTCTGTTGCATCATTTATAGCCATTCACATAGCTGATCATAGTAGTACTCCTTGTGATGCTGAATTTCACTGTTGACAATAAAAATGGAGAAACTTTTTTTTCCACATTATAGGGTTTTCAGGGAATTCTGTTGTCATTTTCACATAGTTCTGGGTTTGGAGTCCTGAGAACCCAAAGTATTATGAGACATAGATTGTTGGTTACATATAGATGATGATCTTCAGAGAGGGCTAATTCAGGTAAGCATTTTTCCTTAATGATTGGGCTTTACAATGTATATATATTATCTGTCTGAATACATCCTGAGTTATACTATGTACATTTTTAAGAGATTGAATACTAAAATTTGGATGACCTTTACTTTAAAGCCCATTAGGAATTAGAAGCAAAATTATTATTGCTGTTATGTTTGTATCTAATTATAATTAAGGAGTGTAACCATAGTGTGCACTTCCTTTCACCTTTTGCATGTAGAGAAAACCCATGGGTGAGCAGCAGCACTAAAGCCTCACTATCCAAATGCTAGTTATCTGAAAGTGAAAGTGAAGTCGCCCAGTCGTGTCTGACTCTTTGTGACCCCATGGACTGTATCCTACCAGGCTCCTCTGTCCATGGGATTTTCCAGGCAATAGTACTGGAGTGGATTGCCATTTCCTTCTCCAGGGGATCTTCCCAACCCAGGGCTTGAACCCTGGTCTCCCACATTGTAGACAGATTCTTTACCGTCTGAGCCACCAGGGGGAATCTTGAAAAACAAAATCTTTCCTTAATGCGAAATAAGCTGGGACAGGGGTACTGAATGGCAGTGATGGATAGATATTTATTGGTTTCGTGTTTCACAGAAACTATAACCTACTAAGAGTCTTGGCCTCTTAGAAAGTTCCAGTTCATTCATACTATTTCTTTGATATAAAGTTAGTGAAACCCAATCACATTGAAGATAGAATCAATGTTTGAAGACTGTATCTTTGTCTCTGAAATTCGCAACACTGGTACCAAAGTCCAAAATTTCATTGAGGGAAAAGGAGCAAAGGCCAATGAAACTGTAACTTGATAAACATGATGAATCTATCACCTATTTTTGTGTTCACTGAAGACAATTATATTTTACTTTGAGCTAAACTATCTAGTTCAGTTTTAAGAACTGAGATGGTAGGTAGTTGTAAAAGATTATTACAGAAAATGGGTGAGATATCCCTGGCCTCAAGGAACTTGTGACTCATTTGAAAAGCATAGCGAATACTTTAAAAATGTGAAAATAATTTGGTTCAATATAAATTAAATGCAAAATTGTGTCATATAATTTTAAGAGTTAGAGTAGGATTTTAAGAGTTAGGACGATATACAGTTTTCTTCCTGAAAGAGTGACTGGGGCAATACAAAGCCTTCATTGTATAGTTAAGACTTCAAGAGCATTTTAAGTTACCCCTCTAAGAAATGGCTTATTTAAAGATAATTTCCTTGAAAATTATCTTAACAATTAAAACACACCAATAATTTGTCACTACCATACACAAATGAGTAATGAGAGAAAGGCAATTAAATAAGCATGAAATTGGCAGGTAAAACAATAGGCAATGTCTAATAATGGATTGAATAATTGGGAAATAAATGAAACACTAAAGAAAATGACAAAAGAAGACCAAGAATTATAAATTTCTAGTACCAGGTAAGGTACCACTTTCCACAACCCCAAGAGGCATCATTCAAAGTCAGAGTCACTCTTTGCTACCATCTGAAATAGTATCTCATGAAATTATGTAGCACCATGACAAAGAAGAGTTCCAAAAAGTAAGGAACCTAAACATAGCAAAAGATCAGTATAGAGGACTGAGAAATCAGCAAGGAATCACAGAGGACAGGGGCTTCCCAGATGGTGCTAGTGGTAAAGAAACTGATTGTCAAGACAGGAGATATAAGAGAAACGAAAAGAAAATGGCAGCTCACTCCAGTATTCTTGCCTGGAGAATCCCATGGACAGAAGAGCTTAGCAGGTTACAGTCCTAGGGTTGCAAAGAGTCAGACATGACTGAAGAGACTTAGCATGCACGCACGCAAGGAGTACAGAGCCATCCACTGAAGATCCGGGCTTTGCTGGTCAATGTGGTGAAAACCTGCAGATAGTCCCAGAGTGTAGTCAACACAGGCCCTTTCAGCCCCAGCTGAAAGATATGAGAATTATACCAAGGCTTGTCTAGGGGGTAGTGGATGTTAAATGTGAAAAGGAACTTAGTGGCCAGAGTTTTTCAGACTGATATAGACAGTCAAGAACTTTTGCTCCAGGATGCTTCAGGGATATTAAAATACAGGGATATTCAATTCCCTCATGTAAAATGGCATAGTATTTGCATATAGCCTATGCACACCCTCCCATATACTTTAAATCATCTATAGATTACATATGATACCTAATATGATGTAAGACTATGCAACTACTATGTAAATAGTTGCCTGGAAACAGCAAATTTAAGTTTTGCTTTTTAGAATTTTCTGGGTATAGCTATCTATTTTTATGAATGAGATGTCAGGTTTTATTTCCTCTTCCATTGCAAATTGACCATGGAGAGCGTTGTTGGCTCAGTCTCTCGGTCATGTCTGAATTTAGTGACCCCATGGACTGCAGCACACCAGGCTTCCCTGTCCTTTACCATCAGCACCAGAGTTTGCTCAAAACTCGTGTCCATTGAGTTGGTGATGCCATCCAACCATGTCTTCCTCTGTCGCCCCCTTCTTCTCTTGCCTTCAATCTTTCCCAGCGTAAGGGTCTTTTCCAATGAGTCGGCTCTTCACATCAGGTGGCCAAAGTATTGGAGCCTCAACTTCAGCATCCTTCCTTCTAATGAATATTCAGGTTTGATTTCCTATACGATGGGCTGGTTTGATCTTGCAGTCCAAGGGACTCTCAAGAGTTTTCTCCAACACCGCAGTTTGAAAGCTCCACCTTCTTTATGGTTCAGTTCTCACATCCATACATGACTACTGGAAAAACCATAACTTTGACTAGACAGACCTTTGTCAGCAAAGTGATTTCTCTTATTTTTATTATGCTGTCTAGGTTTGTCATAGTTTTTCTTCCAAGAAGCAAACGTCTTTTAATTTCATGGCTACAGTCACCATAAGCAGTGATTTTGGAGCCCAGGAAAATAAAATCTATCAGTTTCCATTGTTTCCCCATCTATTTGCCATGAAGTGATAGGATCAGATGCATAACACAAACTATAAATAAGCACATTAGTGTAAATAACAATATTATTCATCCAATGGGCAGTTATGTGACTGTTCACCAATGGACACTATGATTTAAAATAAATTAACAAGAAGTATATCAATGAGCTCTATAAAGTTTCATTAAGAATTTTCTGGTTTAAAAGAGAGTATTTTTAATCAACTATTGATTGAATCTGTGGATGCAAAACCTGTGGATACAAGGGCCAATTGTGCCACATTTGTCAGTTCTATTACTGTTGAAAGTCACTCAGTCGTGTCTGACTCTTTGCCCACCAGGCTCTGCTGTCCATGGAACTTTCTAGACAAGAATAGTGGATTGAATTGCTATTGCCTTTTCCAAGGGATCTTTCTCATCCAGGGATCTAACCTGGGTCTCCTAAATTGCAAGCAGATTCTGTAATATCTGATCCACCAGGGAAACCCTAATTATTGTTGAACATTTAGAGTGTTGATTTCAGTATTTTGGTCATATAAAACAAGTTGCTGTGAACTTTCTCATACACTTCTCTGTGCACATATGCAAAAGTTTCTCTGTGTTATACACTGACATTATCAAGATGTGGGGTAAACATATATACATATTGTATGTATTTGCATGTATATATAAATATTCATACAAACATATGTATGTATATGTTTTTATACACATATCTACAGGTGAATGAGTGATATTTCCCTTATTATGCTGTGCTTAAGTGTGTTCACATCTACTTCCCCTTTTTTGAAATATATGTTCATATCATTTAAAAATTTTTCTACTAGATTTTTTTGCCTTTTTCTCACTGGTTTTCAGTTGAGGTATATTCCCCAATATCAATCTCCATCTCTTATATATGTTGCATATAACTTATACAAATGTTCTTGGCTTTTAATATTCTCTTTATGATATTCTTACATTAAAAGTTCTTAATTTTACTATAGCTCTATATATGTCTTTTTCTTTTAATATGTAGTTTTCAGATATATTTAAGAAATCTTTGTCTATCTCAAGGGCATAAGCCTGCCTTATATAGTTATTTTAATGTAAGTCTTATAATATTACCTTTCACATTTGAGTATTCCATTATCGAGATTGATGTATAAAATGTGTATGGAAGGTATCTATCATAATTTTTTCTATAGGGATATCTAATTGGGTCAGTACTGTTTAAGTATTTCTCATCCCTTAAGATCTGCCTGCCATCACTCTTGAGTCTTCACTTACAACAATTTCTGTTTCTGTGTGGTCCATTTTGTGTTTCTAAGCCTGCCCATCTTCCTCAAAATTCCACTGTCTTAATTACTACTACTAGCACTCTGACAGTTTACTCTTAATTGTAAGTGATTGCTGATGCTTTAGAATTATTATCATTTTATATTATCTTTTACTCTTTCCCAGGAAGAGCCTAAAATTGGTGGACTAGTTTGCTATTTGCACCAGGTAAAAATTTTTCTTTTTATCACTTGGGTATGATCTAACATTTTTGTTTAAGGTGAGTTAAAATAATTTCTATTTTATTTCTTTTTTTATATAATGCATTATTAGCCTCTATTTTTGGCTTGAATTGCTGCTACTTGAATCAGTTACATGTATGACAGCAAAAACTTAAAAAAAAAATAGCTAGTTTGAAAGTCGTTTTAAAAAACTGCAGAAAAGCCCTTTTTTAGAGTCAAAATGNAAAACAATCAAAAAGAAGTGGCAGAATATCAGGTTAAAAACCAGTGGGACACATTATGGCTTGCAATTGTTAATTACCTTTTATCTTTTGTCTGGCTATTGATTGTGAAAACTAATAAACATTTTTTACTATTGTGAATAATAATAAAAAATGGGATAAAGTAGAAAATCTGTCTCTTATACACATCTCACTAATATATAGAGTCTAGAATGTGGTTTTTAAACTAAGAAAATACACATGGATATCTATTTAAAATTAGAGTGGCTAAATTTCTCTTGCATTGATCTCTCTTAGGGCTGTGTTGGTGACATGCAAAAAAAAACTTTTTGTGAGCATTGCTCTACTTTGCACATCTGTCCCTATTTCCTCTAGCCCCATTATTATCACAGTTTGCTTAAATTCTAGTTCATCAGGGATCACAATTTTGTTCTTCACTTAATTAAGACTATTGAAAGGAGCTGTTCTTCCATCAGGAGTAAAGCTGTAACCACCTAGTTACCTCTGCTCAGCATCTTCTTCCAATTAAATATGAATCCTTTTTTTGTCATAATTCTCGCATATGTGACAACTTAAAAAAAAATCTTTCAATGACTTTTCTGGCAGTTTAATGGAACTTGGTGGTTCACGCTTAATTTGATTCTCCTCTCTGAATACCCTCTGCTTTTCCTGGAGTTTCTGTGTATATACCACTTGATGTAATGCATTGTGAGTAAATTTAGTCACTAATCTTTTTTTAACCTACTGGAGTTTTCTAATTTGTTTTTATGACCAAAATCACAGATAAGTGTGCATAATATAGTGTATCTACTTACATCTATCCAGAGTTTAATTCCTGGTAGTCAAACAGCTGAAACCCAAAAACAAAGAGAAATCAGCAAAAGACTATAGCTTTCAGTGTACAGAGAATACAATGTGATTGAAAACAGTTGTATTCTCAGAGAAAAAAAAGAAGGCAGTGGAATTGCTTGTAAACTATCAAAAGAAAAAAAAAATCTGTCAATGAAAATTTCTCAAGTAAAAACTCTCTAACAAGTTCCATCAGAGTGCCCTTTCTAATCTAGTGCATATGGCACATTCTTTAGGATAAGCCAAATGGTAAATTGCAAACCACTCTATTGTGTTTAGTGCTATTAAAATTATGCAAAGTATATTTTCAAATCTCAATGGATTTGTATCAGCAGTAGGAAAAAACCTAGGAAATCTCGAAGTACTTAAAAATTAAATCACTCAACAGTAAACAACTCAGTAAGTCACAAAATAATTCAGAACATATTTTGAGTGAAAATGAAAGATAGCAATATATGGATATAATGGGATATAGTGAAAGTAGTGCTTAGAGAAACATTTTTAGTTTTAAATACCTATATTAAAAAGGAAGACCCAAAGTTATTAATCTAAATGTCTACATTATGAATCTAGAAAATGAAGAACTTAAAATCAAAACAATCAAAAAGAAGTGGCAGAATATCAGGTTAAAAACCAGTGGGACACATTATGGCTTGCAATTGTTAATTACCTTTTATCTTTTGTCTGGCTATTGATTGTGAAAACTAATAAACATTTTTTACTATTGTAAATAATAATAAAAAATGGGATAAAGTAGAAAATAAGGAGAGTTATAAGAGAGAAGAGAAAGAGAGACATAGACTCTCAAAATCAGGGGAGGTCATCAATACAGACCCCAGAGCAATCAAAAGGATGTGATGCCACTCTTACAAATTACTGTATTTCAGCAAATACAATGAAAAAGAAAATGTTCTAGAAACATACAAATGTGGGTTTGTTACTTATAGGTAGAAGAAAGACTTATGAAATTATATCAAGGAAAGAAATTAATGCAGAACAATATTTCTATAAAGAAATGCTTCCCTACTCATTTTATAAGGTCTGTGTTACCCCAATATCCAACCAGATAAAACAAAACAAAAGAAGGAAACTACATACCAGTATGCTTATGAACATTAATATAAAACTCCTTCATTAGATATTAGCAGTAAAAAAAAAAAATTGTCTTATATCAGGAACAAATGGTGTTTATCTCATAAATAGAAGGTTCTTTTGAGATTCAAAATCAGTTAATGTAACATACCCTATTCAAAGAATAAAAGACAAAATTATCATCTCAACAGAGGTAGCAAAATCACTTCATAAAAATAATCCATTCAGAGTTTTCCTATTGACCCAGTGGCTACTAGGGACACTGGTTCAGTCCCTGGTTTGGGAAGATTCTACATGCTTCAGGGCAGCTAGACCTGTGAACCACACTACTGAGCCTGCATGACCTAGAGTCTGTGCTCCACGAGAGAAGTCATCACAATGAGAAGAGTGGACCCTGCTAACCATAACTAGAGAAAAGCCCTCACAGCAATGAAAACCCAGNTATCATAATTTTTTCTATAGGGATATCTAATTGGGTCAGTACTGTTTAAGTATTTCTCATCCCTTAAGATCTGCCTGCCATCACTCTTGAGTCTTCACTTACAACAATTTCTGTTTCTGTGTGGTCCATTTTGTGTTTCTAAGCCTGCCCATCTTCCTCAAAATTCCACTGTCTTAATTACTACTACTAGCACTCTGACAGTTTACTCTTAATTGTAAGTGATTGCTGATGCTTTAGAATTATTATCATTTTATATTATCTTTTACTCTTTCCCAGGAAGAGCCTAAAATTGGTGGACTAGTTTGCTATTTGCACCAGGTAAAAATTTTTCTTTTTATCACTTGGGTATGATCTAACATTTTTGTTTAAGGTGAGTTAAAATAATTTCTATTTTATTTCTTTTTTTATATAATGCATTATTAGCCTCTATTTTTGGCTTGAATTGCTGCTACTTGAATCAGTTACATGTATGACAGCAAAAACTTAAAAAAAAAATAGCTAGTTTGAAAGTCGTTTTAAAAAACTGCAGAAAAGCCCTTTTTTAGAGTCAAAATGTTAACTTTCAAAACATTCCTAATTATTTTTTCACTAATATATAGAGTCTAGAATGTGGTTTTTAAACTAAGAAAATACACATGGATATCTATTTAAAATTAGAGTGGCTAAATTTCTCTTGCATTGATCTCTCTTAGGGCTGTGTTGGTGACATGCAAAAAAAAACTTTTTGTGAGCATTGCTCTACTTTGCACATCTGTCCCTATTTCCTCTAGCCCCATTATTATCACAGTTTGCTTAAATTCTAGTTCATCAGGGATCACAATTTTGTTCTTCACTTAATTAAGACTATTGAAAGGAGCTGTTCTTCCATCAGGAGTAAAGCTGTAACCACCTAGTTACCTCTGCTCAGCATCTTCTTCCAATTAAATATGAATCCTTTTTTTGTCATAATTCTCGCATATGTGACAACTTAAAAAAAAATCTTTCAATGACTTTTCTGGCAGTTTAATGGAACTTGGTGGTTCACGCTTAATTTGATTCTCCTCTCTGAATACCCTCTGCTTTTCCTGGAGTTTCTGTGTATATACCACTTGATGTAATGCATTGTGAGTAAATTTAGTCACTAATCTTTTTTTAACCTACTGGAGTTTTCTAATTTGTTTTTATGACCAAAATCACAGATAAGTGTGCATAATATAGTGTATCTACTTACATCTATCCAGAGTTTAATTCCTGGTAGTCAAACAGCTGAAACCCAAAAACAAAGAGAAATCAGCAAAAGACTATAGCTTTCAGTGTACAGAGAATACAATGTGATTGAAAACAGTTGTATTCTCAGAGAAAAAAAAGAAGGCAGTGGAATTGCTTGTAAACTATCAAAAGAAAAAAAAAATCTGTCAATGAAAATTTCTCAAGTAAAAACTCTCTAACAAGTTCCATCAGAGTGCCCTTTCTAATCTAGTGCATATGGCACATTCTTTAGGATAAGCCAAATGGTAAATTGCAAACCACTCTATTGTGTTTAGTGCTATTAAAATTATGCAAAGTATATTTTCAAATCTCAATGGATTTGTATCAGCAGTAGGAAAAAACCTAGGAAATCTCGAAGTACTTAAAAATTAAATCACTCAACAGTAAACAACTCAGTAAGTCACAAAATAATTCAGAACATATTTTGAGTGAAAATGAAAGATAGCAATATATGGATATAATGGGATATAGTGAAAGTAGTGCTTAGAGAAACATTTTTAGTTTTAAATACCTATATTAAAAAGGAAGACCCAAAGTTATTAATCTAAATGTCTACGTTATGAATCTAGAAAATGAAGAACTTAAAATCAAAACAATCAAAAAGAAGTGGCAGAATATCAGGTTAAAAACCAGTGGGACACATTATGGCTTGCAATTGTTAATTACCTTTTATCTTTTGTCTGGCTATTGATTGTGAAAACTAATAAACATTTTTTACTATTGTAAATAATAATAAAAAATGGGATAAAGTAGAAAATAAGGAGAGTTATAAGAGAGAAGAGAAAGAGAGACATAGACTCTCAAAATCAGGGGAGGTCATCAATACAGACCCCAGAGCAATCAAAAGGATGTGATGCCACTCTTACAAATTACTGTATTTCAGCAAATACAATGAAAAAGAAAATGTTCTAGAAACATACAAATGTGGGTTTGTTACTTATAGGTAGAAGAAAGACTTATGAAATTATATCAAGGAAAGAAATTAATGCAGAACAATATTTCTATAAAGAAATGCTTCCCTACTCATTTTATAAGGTCTGTGTTACCCCAATATCCAACCAGATAAAACAAAACAAAAGAAGGAAACTACATACCAGTATGCTTATGAACATTAATATAAAACTCCTTCATTAGATATTAGCAGTAAAAAAAAAAAATTGTCTTATATCAGGAACAAATGGTGTTTATCTCATAAATAGAAGGTTCTTTTGAGATTCAAAATCAGTTAATGTAACATACCCTATTCAAAGAATAAAAGACAAAATTATCATCTCAACAGAGGTAGCAAAATCACTTCATAAAAATAATCCATTCAGAGTTTTCCTATTGACCCAGTGGCTACTAGGGACACTGGTTCAGTCCCTGGTTTGGGAAGATTCTACATGCTTCAGGGCAGCTAGACCTGTGAACCACACTACTGAGCCTGCATGACCTAGAGTCTGTGCTCCACGAGAGAAGCCATCACAATGAGAAGAGTGGACCCTGCTAACCATAACTAGAGAAAAGCCCTCACAGCAATGAAAACCCAGTACAGCCCCCCCCCCCCCCAAAAGTAAATAAATGGACTCAGTGGGAGAAAGCAAGGGTGGGATGATTTGAAAGAATAGCACTGAAACATGTGCATTACCATACGTGAAATAGGTAAGCAGTGTGAGTTTAGTACATGAAGCAGGGCACCCAAAGCTGTCGCCCTGGGGCAACCCAGAGGGATAGGGTGGGGAGGAAGGTGGGAGGGGGCTTCAAGATGGGGAGGATCACATGTACACCTGTGGCAGATTTATACTGATGTTTGGCAAAATCCATCACAGTATTGTAAAGTAATTATCCAGTTAACATAAATTAATTTTTAAAAAATAAGTAAATAATAAAATAAAAGACTAATCTCAACCCACTCCAGTATTCTTGCTTGGAAAATTCCATAGATGGAGAAGCCTGGTAGGCTACAGTCCATGGAGTCACAAAGAGTTGGACATAACTAATTGACTTCATTATTGACAATCTAGGGATAGAAGGGATTCTATTAACCTACTACAGAATATCTATGAAAAACATATAACTAACATCATGCTTAAAGGTATGAATGCTTTCTCCTGAAGGTTGGGAAGAGTAAGGATGTCATTCTTGCCATTTCTACTCATTGTTTTCCTGGAATTCTAGCTAATGCAGTAAGGCACTGAAAAGAAATTAAAGACTTACAGATATGAATGGATGAAGTAAAACAGTCTTAATTCAATGATGACATAATCTTCTATGTAGAGATTTCTAAGGTTTGAAAGGATTTATATATAACTTTACTGTAGCCATGGAGAAGGCAATGGTACCCCATTCCAGTACTCTTGCCTGGAAAATCCCATGGACGGAGGAGCCTGGTGGGCTGCAGTCCATGGGGTAGCGAAGAGTCGGACACAACTAAACGACTTCACTTTCACTTTTCACTTGCATGCATTGGAGAAGGAAATGGCAATCCACTCCAGGGTTCTTGCCTGGAGAATCCCAGGGACAGGAGAGCCTAGTGGGCTGCCCTCTATGGGGGTCACACAGAGTCGAAAAGGACTGAAGTGACTTAGCAGCAGTAGCAACAGCAGTTACTGTAGCCAATAAGCAAGCTTTATAGGGCCACAAAATAGACATATTATACACAAATCTATTATAATTCTATCTACTATTTATAGTTTCCAAAAGTTAAATTTAAAAAATTCCTTTTACAATAGCATCAAGGTGAATAAATAGGTAGGTGTGAGCTCAAGCTGGTTTTAGAAAAGGCAGAGGAACCAGAGATTAAATTGCTAACATCTGCTGGACCATTGAAAAAGCAAGAGAGTTCCAGAAAAACATCTATTTCTGCTTTATTGACTATGCCAAAGCCTTTGACTGTGTGGATCACAATAACTGTGGGAAATTCTGAAAGAGATGGGAATACCAGACCACCTGACCTGCCTTTGGAGAAACCTGTATGCAAGTCAGGAAGCAACAGTTAGAACTGGACATAGAGCAATAGACTGGTTCCAAATTGGGAAAGGAGTATGTCAAGGCTGTATATTGTCACCCTGCTTATTTAACTTATATGCAGAACATCATGAGAAACACAGGGCTGGAAGAAGCACAAGCTGGAATCAAGATTGTCAGGAGAAATATCAATATCCTCAGTTATGCAGATGACACCACCCTTATAGTGAAAAGTGAAGAGGAACTAAAAAGCCTCTTGATGAAAGTGAAAGAGAAGAGTGAAAAAGTTGACTTAAAGCTCAACTTTCAGAAAACGAAGATCATGGCATCTGGTCCCATCACTTCATGGAAAATAGATGAGGAAACAATAGAAACAGTGTCAGACTTTATCTTTTGGGGCTCCAAAATCACTGAAGATGGTAATTGTAGCCATGAAATTAAAAGTCGCTTACTCCTTGAAAGAAAAGTTATGACCAGCCTAGATAGCATATTCAAAAGCAGAGACATTACTTTGCCAACTAAGGTCCATTTAGTCAAGGCTATGGTTTATCCTGTGGTCATGTATGGATGTGAGAGTTGGACTGTGAAGAAAGCTGAGCACTGAAGAATTGATGCTTTTGAACTGTGGTGTTGGAGAAGACTCGAGAGTCTCTTGGACTGCAAGGAGATCCAACCAGTCCATTCTGAAGGAAATCAGCCCTGGGATTTCTTTGGAAGGAATGATGCTGAAGCTGAAACTCTAGTACTTTTGGCCACCTCATGTGAAGAGTTGACTCATTGGAAAAGACTCTGATGCTGGGACAGTTTGGGGGCAGGAGGAGAAGGGGACAACAGAGGATGAGATGGCTCGATGGCATCACTGACTCAATGGACATGAGTCTGAGCGAACTCCGGGAGTTGGTGATGGACATGGAGGCCTGGCATGCTGCAATTCATGGGGTTGCAAAGAGTTGGACACGACTGAACAAGTGAACTGAACTGAACTGAACACATGTAATGAAAGTTTAACAAAATACAATTCCTGTAGACTGAAAACTATAAAATAGTGCTGAAATAAAATGTAATACTACTTTTTAATAAAAAGGAATAAGCTATTTATACATGCAGCAGTATGAACAAACCTCACGTAGAAGGCGGATACCCAAGAGTACATATTGTATAATTTCATTTATATGAAACATTAAAGAAGCAAAAGTATAATAAAAAATCTACTTGGTGGTGCCTGGGGCTGGGAAAGATGAGGATCATTTTGAAGTGAAGGGAATGATATTTGTGCAGTGTAAATTTTGTCATAACAAAGTTATTTTAAAAAGAGAAAAATAGCCCTTTGATTATAAATAAAAATATTATCTGAAACAAATTACTGAGGAAAAATAGAATAATGACAATGCTAAAGATTTCCAGACATTCACTGAAAATGTTGAAACAACCAAACAAAGCCTATAATGATATTCATAACCCATCTGCATCTGAAAATAATATATTCATAGATTGAGCATATAGATATGAAGTTATTTAAAAATTGCCACAATAAAATTTTCAGAGTTCTAGGACATTAGCTATCCTCCCAAATATTTTATTCCAAGCTTATTCCAGGGTTTGAAGCACAGAATGAGGTCAATAAATATATTTTGATTAAATAAATGAATAAAAGTAATTTGTTACTTCTACATAAGTCTCTGGTGATTTAATTTGGACCTTTATCTAAATAATTATTACATATTTGCACACATTTGTTAGAAATATGTGACAACTTTGAATACAACAGTAATATTACCATCACTCACAGATTAAAGTGGAAAGACATTTTGTCTATTGTTATGCTTTTATTACATCTGAGGTAGGTTAATAAATAGGAACCAATTAATTGCTTCACTTGCTTCCATAAAATGATATTCTTAGAGAACCACTAGGATTTTGCATAAAAACTGCTTAATTTAAGCATTATACATTGTATGACATTTATTGACAATCAAGAAGAAAATGTTACATTACTTTAAACATTTTATTTACAACTGCAGGTGTCCCTTTCAATGAGTTAATTGAATTAAAAACAAACAAACAAACATATTCTCTTAGGGTTTTGAGAAAAAGGAACTTGTTTTAAGTTGGATAACATCCATACATAGAACCATTTTATATTTGGCTAATTCAAATAAACACATGAAACAAATCATATGTTTTACTTTTGAAGAGCATTGAAATACTGTACTAGGACACTTTTATGAAAAATAATATATGAAAAGATATCCTTTCTCACCATGTTCTGTAGAGATTTCATATTCACCAGTTTGAGATATGCTCTGGGTATCTTGCTTCCCCATTTGAGTAAACACGATTAACCATTCTCTTTTTGACATAGTTCAGGGAGACAGGCTTTGATCCAACTGCCTCTTGGCTAAGCCTCTAGACTCTGGGACTCAAACAGATCAGAACTACTTATTCTATGATAAAGACTTTGAAACTGCTATGGAAAGGCTTTACAGTTCATTTTCTGTAAGTTGTGCATGTTATTAGAACATTTTTACTGAGTTTTTAAAAATGAGTATAAGCTAATATATAATAATAAAAAGCAACTTTGTCTTGTTTTGTGCCCTTTTTTTTCTGAATGATGTCTTCTGCATTGAGCCTGGTGATTGACAGCATTTATGTTAAGTCTTGAATCTTACATATCTAACACTTGCTACCCAGTTATCTATGAATCTGTGAATCCTTACACTCTCACAAATTGTGCTTCCCCTGGCCTATATTTGTTTATTTATTTTTGGTCTAGGTTTATATATTTTTAAAAAATGTTTACTTAAAGTTTTGGCCACACTGGGCCACCCGAGGGATTTTAGTTCCCCAAACAGGGATGGAATGTGCACCCCTTGCAGTGAAAGTGCGGAGTCTTAACCATTGGATCACCAGGGAAGTCCCTGGGGTGTATATTTTTATTGCATTTAGTTTGCATGACTTTAGCTATATCGTGAATATTACAGTGATCAATATCCATGGCTTTCTTGGAGACTATTGACCTTGAAGGAAAGAAAACTTGGCTCCATTTTAAAAACTACATAGAAACAATTTTATGCTTCTCTTTTAGTGGTGAAATGTATTTCAGATGCTCTTCAGGCACTGTGAAACATGTGAAGCCTGACAGCCTTAACCTTAATCTCTTCATCATCATTTCTTCACTCTCCTCTTCCATAAGAATTTCTAGGAAATTCAACAAACACTTAAATGCACATGCCCCTCCCAATATGATGCTCATATAATAGTGCAGTTATAAGTGAAAAACAAAATTCCCTTGAGAATTTTAGACATATATCACCAAACTACTGTCCAAAACAATACATATGAACTATTTTAAACATGGATACTGGGTATGCCACAAACACAGGCTTTAGTGTAGGGAAACTAAGTGCTAAGTGGCTTAGACTTATCCAATGTACAAGGTTTTGTGATATATACATGTGTTTTGGATATTTTTCAGAGATGAATTATATAAGAATTTGCCAATGATTACAACAGCAAAATTATAATATTTGTCCTATTAAAATTGTCCAGCCTATGAATTTAACATAGATTACATTCTTTGTAATTTTACTTGTTAAACAAGTAGAAATTTCATGGACTTTCTGTAAAAATACTTTATGCCTTTAAATTCACTTTCAACTCTTCAGTCTGGCTTATTTTTATTCACTGGTACAGGGCAACTTAACTTTATAGCACCTGTCAGTATTGTGGGTGATAAGTTTCTGGCAGTACCTTTGGATAGCAGAGCGTGGAACAGTTGGTAGAAGATATCTGTGCATTGTATGGCCAGTCATCCTTTTGCCCAGAAACTTACTAAATCCTTTTTATAACACACTTTATCATTCCCATCCACAGGCCTGATAGCCTGTCTTTTGTATAGTTCAGTTCTTCAAGCAGGTTTTATCCCCAATAGAACTACTAATGTATACTCAGAAGAAGATGGGTAGGTAATCAAATCTCTGGCTATTTCTATTATTTGTTTGAATTTTACATTTGTTTCCAATGAGTTTGTGTATTTAGGAGTTACATTCTTAGAGAAATTTGGGAGCATCTGATTCACACTACCAAATGGGTTTTAATTTCATTAACTTCATAGTCTAATCTAATATGTTTATCTGATTTAAAGTAGAAAATAGTATATAGCACTTACTTATAGGAACTTCCCTGGTTGCCCAATGGCTAAAACTCCCAGCTCCCAATGTAAGTGGCCCAGGTTTGATTCCAAGTCAGGGAATTATCAATATATCCCAACTAAAAGATCCCACATGCTGCAATGAAGATCTAAGATTCTACATGCTGCAATTGAGATACAGTGAGGCAAGTAAATAAATATTTTTTAAAGAACTACTTATAAACCAATAAAATACTGAAAATAGGAAAAGTGAAAGTGAAGTCGCTCAGTCGTGTCCGACTCTTTGCGACCCCCTGGACGTAGCCTACCAGGCTTCTACATCCATGGGATTCTCCAGGCAAGAATACTGGAGTGGGTTACCATTTCCTTCTCCAGGGGAAAATAGGAAAGGGAAGTGATAATAAATTCTAAATTCCTTCTTTGATTTTTATATCCCCACATGGTTTTTCTTTCCCTAATTACTGATAGTAACCCCTGTTAGTCCCTTCTTTATTTATAAGTCTCTAATTAAGCTAGTTTCCTAATTCCTAAGCTTCTAGATTTGTATTACAACATTTTTGGTTACAGTCTACTGTTTCCAAAAGACTCCATCTTTAGACTTTGGTAAAGTCTTTGACTCAGGTCTTGAAGTCTCAGATTTAAATGCCAAATCCTCAAAATATTCTGACTTGATTGCTCTTTTGGTAATATGTGTCCCAGTCATTATGTACTAATTATGTTATCTGCTTTCATTTTCTTCCTAAGAAAATGTCTCCAGCAGCTAGAGAAGTTTTGGGGACATATTTCATGCCTCATACATTTTAGTTGAATGAAAGAATGAAATAATAAATCTTACACGTTAATAAAAATAATCTGCTAGAAAAAATTAAATAATGTCTAAAAGTACACTCAAACATAATAGCAAAAAGACATATTCCAATTGAAATATTTTAAAAATCTGATCAGTATGCCAAAACTCCTTTTTCATAGATATTTTACAATCCTGTCAATTATATACAGGAAAAATAGGCAGGTTAAAAACATTTTAAAAATGAAGGGCTTTTTCCTCCATTTCTCCCTCTTTCCAGATATATAACTAAAATCTTCATATGTCTTATTAGGGAACATTTCTGCTATAGAGCTAAAATGATCAGATACTGTCTATCCCAGGTAAATTTCTAGCTTGATCATCTTCACAGAATGTAGGAAAGGCCAAAGAAATGTGGAAACTCCATTTTCTTTCTTCAGAAGACTAACAATTTCAAAACCTCTGTAGTTTAATAAAGTTTAATTTTTACTCAGTTGGTGGCCTTTTGTATAGTTGTTCTAGTCCCAAAATCTTTCCACCTTATAACGCCATTCTGCTCATGCCTAAATCTTCACAGACTGGTTATATAATAGAGGGTCCCCTGCAAAAGTGATGCATGTTCCTTTTGTACACAATTTTTCCCCAGAGTTCAGCAACATGGCCTGGTCCATTTAAAGACAGCTGATATAACTATATGCAAAGGAGGAGGCACAAGAAATTTTTGTGAGCAAAATAATGTTTATAGACATATTTAGAGAATAGTTTTTCATCTATTTAGTTTAGCAGGCTTCCCCAATGGCTAAGCAGATAAAGAATCCATCTGCAATGGAAGAGACACAGGAGATGTGGACTTGATCCCTGGGTTGGGAAGATCCCCTGGAAGGAAAAAGGACAGCCCACTCCAGGATTCTCGCCTAGGAAACCCCATGGACAAATGAACCTGGTGGGCTACAATCCAAAGGGTCTCAGAGTCGAATGAGACTGAACACACACATAAAGTTTAATAATGTGCACCATTTTCCCTCTAAAATTTCACGTTTACAAATGTCTTCTAGAAACATAGTGAAACTCCATCCTAACCCAATAAATATTATCCAAAAAGTAAGGGGCAGGGCATGGCTAATGAAGTGACCAGGATANTTTCAGAAAACGAAGATCATGGCATCTGGTCCCATCACTTCATGGAAAATAGATGAGGAAACAATAGAAACAGTGTCAGACTTTATCTTTTGGGGCTCCAAAATCACTGAAGATGGTAATTGTAGCCATGAAATTAAAAGTCGCTTACTCCTTGAAAGAAAAGTTATGACCAGCCTAGATAGCATATTCAAAAGCAGAGACATTACTTTGCCAACTAAGGTCCATTTAGTCAAGGCTATGGTTTATCCTGTGGTCATGTATGGATGTGAGAGTTGGACTGTGAAGAAAGCTGAGCACTGAAGAATTGATGCTTTTGAACTGTGGTGTTGGAGAAGACTCGAGAGTCTCTTGGACTGCAAGGAGATCCAACCAGTCCATTCTGAAGGAGATCAGCCCTGGGATTTCTTTGGAAGGAATGATGCTGAAGCTGAAACTCTAGTACTTTTGGCCACCTCATGTGAAGAGTTGACTCATTGGAAAAGACTCTGATGCTGGGACAGTTTGGGGGCAGGAGGAGAAGGGGACAACAGAGGATGAGATGGCTCGATGGCATCACTGACTCAATGGACATGAGTCTGAGCGAACTCCGGGAGTTGGTGATGGACATGGAGGCCTGGCATGCTGCAATTCATGGGGTTGCAAAGAGTTGGACATGACTGAACAAGTGAACTGAACTGAACTGAACACATGTAATGAAAGTTTAACAAAATACAATTCCTGTAGACTGAAAACTATAAAATAGTGCTGAAATAAAATGTAATACTACTTTTTAATAAAAAGGAATAAGCTATTTATACATGCAGCAGTATGAACAAACCTCACGTAGAAGGCGGATACCCAAGAGTACATATTGTATAATTTCATTTATATGAAACATTAAAGAAGCAAAAGTATAATAAAAAATCTACTTGGTGGTGCCTGGGGCTGGGAAAGATGAGGATCATTTTGAAGTGAAGGGAATGATATTTGTGCAGTGTAAATTTTGTCATAACAAAGTTATTTTAAAAAGAGAAAAATAGCCCTTTGATTATAAATAAAAATATTATCTGAAACAAATTACTGAGGAAAAATAGAATAATGACAATGCTAAAGATTTCCAGACATTCACTGAAAATGTTGAAACAACCAAACAAAGCCTATAATGATATTCATAACCCATCTGCATCTGAAAATAATATATTCATAGATTGAGCATATAGATATGAAGTTATTTAAAAATTGCCACAATAAAATTTTCAGAGTTCTAGGACATTAGCTATCCTCCCAAATATTTTATTCCAAGCTTATTCCAGGGTTTGAAGCACAGAATGAGGTCAATAAATATATTTTGATTAAATAAATGAATAAAAGTAATTTGTTACTTCTACATAAGTCTCTGGTGATTTAATTTGGACCTTTATCTAAATAATTATTACATATTTGCACACATTTGTTAGAAATATGTGACAACTTTGAATACAACAGTAATATTACCATCACTCACAGATTAAAGTGGAAAGACATTTTGTCTATTGTTATGCTTTTATTACATCTGAGGTAGGTTAATAAATAGGAACCAATTAATTGCTTCACTTGCTTCCATAAAATGATATTCTTAGAGAACCACTAGGATTTTGCATAAAAACTGCTTAATTTAAGCATTATACATTGTATGACATTTATTGACAATCAAGAAGAAAATGTTACATTACTTTAAACATTTTATTTACAACTGCAGGTGTCCCTTTCAATGAGTTAATTGAATTAAAAACAAACAAACAAACATATTCTCTTAGGGTTTTGAGAAAAAGGAACTTGTTTTAAGTTGGATAACATCCATACATAGAACCATTTTATATTTGGCTAATTCAAATAAACACATGAAACAAATCATATGTTTTACTTTTGAAGAGCATTGAAATACTGTACTAGGACACTTTTATGAAAAATAATATATGAAAAGATATCCTTTCTCACCATGTTCTGTAGAGATTTCATATTCACCAGTTTGAGATATGCTCTGGGTATCTTGCTTCCCCATTTGAGTAAACACGATTAACCATTCTCTTTTTGACATAGTTCAGGGAGACAGGCTTTGATCCAACTGCCTCTTGGCTAAGCCTCTAGACTCTGGGACTCAAACAGATCAGAACTACTTATTCTATGATAAAGACTTTGAAACTGCTATGGAAAGGCTTTACAGTTCATTTTCTGTAAGTTGTGCATGTTATTAGAACATTTTTACTGAGTTTTTAAAAATGAGTATAAGCTAATATATAATAATAAAAAGCAACTTTGTCTTGTTTTGTGCCCTTTTTTTTCTGAATGATGTCTTCTGCATTGAGCCTGGTGATTGACAGCATTTATGTTAAGTCTTGAATCTTACATATCTAACACTTGCTACCCAGTTATCTATGAATCTGTGAATCCTTACACTCTCACAAATTGTGCTTCCCCTGGCCTATATTTGTTTATTTATTTTTGGTCTAGGTTTATATATTTTTAAAAAATGTTTACTTAAAGTTTTGGCCACACTGGGCCACCCGAGGGATTTTAGTTCCCCAAACAGGGATGGAATGTGCACCCCTTGCAGTGAAAGTGCGGAGTCTTAACCATTGGATCACCAGGGAAGTCCCTGGGGTGTATATTTTTATTGCATTTAGTTTGCATGACTTTAGCTATATCGTGAATATTACAGTGATCAATATCCATGGCTTTCCTGGAGACTATTGACCTTGAAGGAAAGAAAACTTGGCTCCATTTTAAAAACTACATAGAAACAATTTTATGCTTCTCTTTTAGTGGTGAAATGTATTTCAGATGCTCTTCAGGCACTGTGAAACATGTGAAGCCTGACAGCCTTAACCTTAATCTCTTCATCATCATTTCTTCACTCTCCTCTTCCATAAGAATTTCTAGGAAATTCAACAAACACTTAAATGCACATGCCCCTCCCAATATGATGCTCATATAATAGTGCAGTTATAAGTGAAAAACAAAATTCCCTTGAGAATTTTAGACATATATCACCAAACTACTGTCCAAAACAATACATATGAACTATTTTAAACATGGATACTGGGTATGCCACAAACACAGGCTTTAGTGTAGGGAAACTAAGTGCTAAGTGGCTTAGACTTATCCAATGTACAAGGTTTTGTGATATATACATGTGTTTTGGATATTTTTCAGAGATGAATTATATAAGAATTTGCCAATGATTACAACAGCAAAATTATAATATTTGTCCTATTAAAATTGTCCAGCCTATGAATTTAACATAGATTACATTCTTTGTAATTTTACTTGTTAAACAAGTAGAAATTTCATGGACTTTCTGTAAAAATACTTTATGCCTTTAAATTCACTTTCAACTCTTCAGTCTGGCTTATTTTTATTCACTGGTACAGGGCAACTTAACTTTATAGCACCTGTCAGTATTGTGGGTGATAAGTTTCTGGCAGTACCTTTGGATAGCAGAGCGTGGAACAGTTGGTAGAAGATATCTGTGCATTGTATGGCCAGTCATCCTTTTGCCCAGAAACTTACTAAATCCTTTTTATAACACACTTTATCATTCCCATCCACAGGCCTGATAGCCTGTCTTTTGTATAGTTCAGTTCTTCAAGCAGGTTTTATCCCCAATAGAACTACTAATGTATACTCAGAAGAAGATGGGTAGGTAATCAAATCTCTGGCTATTTCTATTATTTGTTTGAATTTTACATTTGTTTCCAATGAGTTTGTGTATTTAGGAGTTACATTCTTAGAGAAATTTGGGAGCATCTGATTCACACTACCAAATGGGTTTTAATTTCATTAACTTCATAGTCTAATCTAATATGTTTATCTGATTTAAAGTAGAAAATAGTATATAGCACTTACTTATAGGAACTTCCCTGGTTGCCCAATGGCTAAAACTCCCAGCTCCCAATGTAAGTGGCCCAGGTTTGATTCCAAGTCAGGGAATTATCAATATATCCCAACTAAAAGATCCCACATGCTGCAATGAAGATCTAAGATTCTACATGCTGCAATTGAGATACAGTGAGGCAAGTAAATAAATATTTTTTAAAGAACTACTTATAAACCAATAAAATACTGAAAATAGGAAAAGTGAAAGTGAAGTCGCTCAGTCGTGTCCGACTCTTTGCGACCCCCTGGACGTAGCCTACCAGGCTTCTACATCCATGGGATTCTCCAGGCAAGAATACTGGAGTGGG
Source organism: Raphicerus campestris (assembly GCA_006410735.1). Taxonomy (NCBI): domain Eukaryota; kingdom Metazoa; phylum Chordata; class Mammalia; order Artiodactyla; family Bovidae; genus Raphicerus; species Raphicerus campestris. Next base: position 150,877 of record SJYW01040560.1, on the reverse strand, counting down.
TTACCATTTCCTTCTCCAGGGGAAAATAGGAAAGGGAAGTGATAATAAATTCTAAATTCCTTCTTTGATTTTTATATCCCCACATGGTTTTTCTTTCCCTAATTACTGATAGTAACCCCTGTTAGTCCCTTCTTTATTTATAAGTCTCTAATTAGGCTAGTTTCCTAATTCCTAAGCTTCTAGATTTGTATTACAACATTTTTGGTTACAGTCTACTGTTTCCAAAAGACTCCATCTTTAGACTTTGGTAAAGTCTTTGACTCAGGTCTTGAAGTCTCAGATTTAAATGCCAAATCCTCAAAATATTCTGACTTGATTGCTCTTTTGGTAATATGTGTCCCAGTCATTATGTACTAATTATGTTATCTGCTTTCATTTTCTTCCTAAGAAAATGTCTCCAGCAGCTAGAGAAGTTTTGGGGACACATTTCATGCCTCATACATTTTAGTTGAATGAAAGAATGAAATAATAAATCTTACACGTTAATAAAAATAATCTGCTAGAAAAAATTAAATAATGTATAAAAGTACACTCAAACATAATAGCAAAAAGAGATATTTCCAATTGAAATATTTTAAAAATCTGATCAGCATGCCAAAACTCCTTTTTCATAGATATTTTACAATCCTGTCAATTATATACAGGAAAAATAGGCAGGTTAAAAACATTTTAAAAATGAAGGGCTTTTTCCTCCATTTCTCTCTCTTTCCAGATATATAACTAAAATCTTCATATGTCTTATTAGGGAACATTTCTGCTATAGAGCTAAAATGATCAGATACTGTCTATCCCAGGTAAATTTCTAGCTTGATCATCTTCACAGAATGTAGGAAAGGCCAAAGAAATGTGGAAACTCCATTTTCTTTCTTCAGAAGACTAACAATTTCAAAACCTCTGTAGTTTAATAAAGTTTAATTTTTACTCAGTTGGTGGCCTTTTGTATAGTTGTTCTAGTCCCAAAATCTTTCCACCTTGTAACGCCATTCTGCTCATGCCTAAATCTTCACAGACTGGTTATATAATAGAGAGTCCCCTGCAAAAGTGATGCATGTTCCTTTTGTACACAATTTTTCCCCAGAGTTCAGCAACATGGCCTGGTCCATTTAAAGACAGCTGATATAACTATATGCAAAGGAGGAGGCACAAGAAATTTTTGTGAGCAAAATAATGTTTATAGACATATTTAGAGAATAGTTTTTCATCTATTTAGTTTAACAGGCTTCCCCAATGGCTAAGCAGATAAAGAATCCATCTGCAATGCAAGAGACACAGGAGATGTGGACTTGATCCCTGGGTTGGGAAGATCCCCTGGAAGGAAAAAGGACAGCCCACTCCAGGATTCTCGCCTAGGAAACCCCATGGACAAATGAACCTGGTGGGCTACAATCCAAAGGGTCTCAGAGTCGAATGAGACTGAACACACACATAAAGTTTAATAATGTGCACCATTTTCCCTCTAAAATTTCACGTTTACAAATGTCTTCTAGAAACATAGTGAAACTCCATCCTAACCCAATAAATATTATCCAAAAAGTAAGGGGCAGGGCATGGCTAATGAAGTGACCAGGATAAACATACCTAGATAACTGGCCAATACCTCCCATGATCCAGCTGCCCAATTTAAACCCATTTGAATCCTAGCTGTGATCTGACATGTACCATCTGATAGGAATTGTCAATTCTGGTTTCAGTTGTGTTGGACAAATTTCTGGGACTTATGGTTGGCTGAGATTTTCAGAGTGACAGTCATTGCAAGAATTCTCCAAGTAGATAACACACATTTTGTAACCTGTTCCAGCCAAAATGTCTGGAACAGTGGGATAATGGAAATGTAGCCCAAGACAAGAATGGAAATGTTTGTAGTTTATTTTCCAATCCCATTACATACAAAATTCACATTGTTTGCTGTAATCTATTAAAATGTTTCTGTCTATTCAAACATATGTTCCATACTATTTGTACAATAAATTTATTTATTGATTGAACAATAAATTTTTACATTGATTAAATGGAAACAATGCCCCCCAAAAGCAAACATGCAAGGTATTTATAAATAACAGTATAAAAATAGTAGCTAAAAAGAGTTAACTAGATCTATTAATAGTGACCTTAAAAAGTTGTCAACAAACATATGATTAAATGACAGGGAATTAATTGCCAACCAAGGTATATGAAATTGTTAGGTGGTTAGAATGGGAAAAAGGAGTCCAGAATGGCAGTGGCTAAAAGACAAGGAAAGGAAGAGCCCACAAAAATAGAACAAAGGAAGGACTGAGGACCAGAGTGAGGACCTCAGGTAGAACAAGCAGCACTCATGGCTAGCCCAATTTACATAGGGCAGGCCCAGGGGAGGAGAAAAACATATAAAAAGAGGAGCCAAGATTGGGCTGGGGCCCCTCTTTTTTTCACTTCTTTTGGATTGGCATGCCCTCACGCCTCGAGGATGTCTTTTCCTTTACTTTCTAAATAAAACTGAGCTGTAACAGAGCTGTAACACTGGTCCATCTGAGGGTTGTAGCACTAGTCCATCACTTCAAATTTTTGTTGTGATGAGACAGAACTGAGGAAATCACAAACTCCCCCAACATCCATGGTGCCATGACTCAGATTTGAGAAAAAAGATCATGCATGTAAATATCTCCAGTGTTTTGTAGGTTTTCATTGTGTTATCACTGCTTTACCCACACAGTGTTTTAGTATAAACATTCTAGTTTTATTCTCTAACTATGTATCTATTTTATTTGTCAATATACTTAGTGATTTTTAAATATTAACTATTTTATTTTCTTGGTATATTATTTCTCTGTCCCCTAAACCCTCTCCCATTCATTCAGTATGATTATTTTCAGTTCAGGAGAAAGGACATAAAGCAAAATGTAGAAGAAAAGTGCTATTTATTTGTTCATAAAAGTATAGGTTATTTTGGCCACAGAAAGAAATCTGGTGCAAAATATCTGAGAGAACACACAAAGAATAACTTAGAAACTTCTCACAGTTCCCACCAAACTTCACCAAATCATGAACAGATTGTAAAGAGATGCTGAATTTTGCTGATATATGTATTTCCACTTTTACCCAATCCCCAGGGCTTCCTGGATGGCTCAGTGGTAAAGGATCTGCCTGCCAATTCAGGAGACACTGGAGATGTGGGTTTGATCCTTAGGTAGGGAAGATCCCCTGGAGGAGGAATTACAACCCTTTCAAGTATTCTCACCTGGAGAATCCTATGGACAGAGGAGTCTGGTTGGCTACAGTCCATGGGGTCACAAAGAGTAGGACACTACTTAGCAAGTAACATCAACAACAACCCAGTGCCCAAACTCTGAATCTTCCAGGAATACACAGTAGAATGTGTAGAAAGATGTTGAAATCTGAGAACAGAGTAGACCTAAGATCAGCTCTCTGTGGAAGTGAAAAGATCCTGAGGGCTAACTGTGTGGTATATGTAAACAATAGCATCTAAGGCAACAATGTCCAATGGTACCATATTTGTAAATTTAATTTTTTTTGTGAGCACACTTAAAAAGATATAGAGAAAGAAGGGAAGTTAATTTTAACAATAATATATTTTTTCAAGCCCAATATAACCAGATGTAATGATAGCAATAAGCACTGAGTTTTTGTTCAGTCATTAAGTCCTCTCTGACTCATTGCAACACCATGGACAACAGCATGCCAGGCTTCCCTGCTCTTTACTTATCTTCCAGATTTGGCTCAAATTCATGTCCACTGAGCCAGTGATGCTATCCAACCATCTCATCCTCTGTTACCCACTTCTCAATCTTTCCTAGCATCAGGGTCTTTCCCATTGAGTCAGCTCTTTGCATCAGGTGGCCAAGGTATTGGAGCTTCAGCTATAGCATCAGTACTTCTAATGAATACTCAGGGTTGATTTCCTTTATAATGGACTGGTTTGATCTTCTTGCTGAGCAAGGGACTACCAAGGATCTCATCCAGCACCATAGTTCAAAAGCATCAGTTCCTCAGTGCTCAGCTTTCTTTATGGCCCAACTCTCACATCCATATATGACTACCGGAAAAACCATAGCTTTGACTTTATGGACTGCTGGGAGCCAGCATGGGAGATCCCACCCATGACTAAAGTCATGAGGAAGAGCCCTGATGGGCAAAGACTGGTCAGGTCTCGAGGGACTCCCCGATCCCACCCATGACAAGGCCATGCTGGCAGATCAAGACTCAAGAGGTTCCCTAGATCTGCTCGAGCATCTACCCCTGAAACCAAAACCTGTCTGTTATATACACTCTTCTGACATTAACAGAGGCTATCCCCAACCACCTTTCTCTGGAAAATTAACTTAGAGCTCCAGTTAATAGTCTCCTGCATATAAAAGGAGTGTCTCAGCTCAAATCTCTCTGCTGGCAGACTAGCTTGTGTGACAGGATTATCCACACTCCTGCTACTATGCACATGATTGTTTACAACCTCTCAACCATAAACAGCACAGAGAGTTTGGAGTATTTTGAAAGTCTTAGTTAGCATAGAGCTTTCATAAAAATAAAGATCATGTTGGTGAAGGGTTTCCTTGCCGCCAGGCCTCCATATCCTCAGGCACTTGGGAGTATGTTAATCAATGTAATTGAAATGCAGAAAAAGAAATATAGTAGTTTGATGTTAGCAAAACTACACTTTTGAGTTAATGAATTTTCTCTTTGTTATAAATCACTGTACTCCTCTTTCTTTGTTATAAACCATTGTATCCTTGCTATGTAAGAATGTAACTTTATCACTATCTTAAGACTAAGTAGATCTTAAGGGAAAACAAGTTTTCTGATTGACTAACCTTTATCAATAGAAAGAAAGATTGGACCATAAAATGTTAATCAGTCTCCAGACCAGAAGATATTGTAAACAAAAAGACCCTTGTAAGAACAAAAATATGCAAAGAACACTCTGTCTTTAGAAAAGGGTCAGGACAGCTGACCCTGCGTGACTCTGCTTCTTACATTTATCTCTATGTACAACTTAAAGTATAAAAGCTTCCCTGAAAAATAGACAGACCAGGACCAAGACCAGTTCCATGAAAGCCTTGTTCCCCTGTGTCGTCTTTTCGTTCTCTCCTCTATTCTTGTAACTGCAAATTATTTCCTTATCTCTCTCTAAATCTATATATCTCCCTCGCCTCTCTGTCCACGCTTTGGATACCCTAGATCCAACTGGGGCTGGACCCCGGTAATGGACCTTACTTAGTAGGAAAAGTGATGTCTCTCCTTTTTAATACATGTCTAGGTTGTTCATAGCCTTCCTTCCAAGGAGCAAACGTCTTTTAATTTCATAGCTGCAGTCACTGTCTGCAGTGATTTTGGAGCCCAAGAAAATAAAATCCTTGGAAGCCATTTTTCCTTGGCTGTCAGAACCTCTTTCTTTATAATCCAGGCTACTTACATTCTTTGTATTCTACTTTCATTCCAATTTTGTTCGAAATATTTTGACACTCCTCACTGGCACAGCTGCACCAAGGATTTAAAAATCTGAACCTTTTTCACATTTGAGACTTCCACAGTGGAAGTTTATCAAAGTCCAAGAATAATTATAAAATACGCTACCCCCACACCCGTGGGTGTTGCTGTGTATACACCAGGAAATTTTCCTTCCAGTACTAAAATTTGCAGGTTTTATGTGCTTTGTTTCATAATGGGAAGCAAGATGATTTATTTTCCTTGTGAGTTACTTTGTATGCAACTATTATCTGATTAGACACAAATTATACAAGAAAATAATTAAATAAATTTAAGTTGAAGCAGGGTATCTATGATGGTATCTTAGAAATATAAAGCAATTTCTTTAATCCCCAGAGAAGCATATTTCTATTATTTGCTCATATTAATTTGACTTAATAGCATCGTTTCTAACAACCATGAGCATCTGAGGGAGTCTATAAGCTCTAAATAATTCACTTTCTTCCTTGAAATGATATTGCTAAAGTACCAGTTACTTCAAAATAAATTCAGCCACAAATTTATCTCAGCAGTTGTTAATACTGGGATCACCTTGGAAAGAGTTTAATATGTGTGTAGTAATATTGTGGGATTTTCCCTGGAGGCTAAGACAGTAAGGAATCTGCCTCTAATGTATGAGACCTGAGTTCACTCCCTGGGTCGGGAAGATCTCCTGGAGAAGGGAATGGCAACCCACTCCAGTATTCTTGCCTGGAGAACTCCATGGACAGAGAAGCCTGGTAGCCTACGGTCCATGGGGTCACAAAGACTCAGACATGACTAAGCAAATAACACTTTCACACACAAAGGAATATTGCATAATTATGGAAGTTCTTAAGGAAGCACTCATTTAAGAATAGATTATTATGGAAACAACTATTTATACCTCAAGCAGCTATTGTTTGTTTCACTAATGTTTATTTTACCTAAAAGTTTATTATTAAATTAATTTTATTTATGTTGATGAAATGGTATTTACTAGATTTCTTTTCATGGCATTGCTATAAAGTATTTACTATTTCCCCCCCAAATTTTCTACTTAATTAAGTTCCAACCTAATATCATCTCTCTAAAAACAGAAAAATAATTACTCCAGTAGGAATAACAGTTTTCAAGGGACACTTGCTATGTGTCTTGAATTGTTTTTAATAGTTCAAGAAAGGGTAGCATCACATTGACATGTCTAATATATAACTGGCATTCTACTGTTTTTACTTATATAATTTAATCCTCAAATGATATGGCAACATAAGTATTATGATTACCCCCCTACAAATGAAGAAAATGGGTTAGACAAAACGTCCATCAGGAGACGGATGGATAAGAAAGCTGTGGTACATATACACAATGGAATATTGCTCATCCATTAAAAAGAATACGTTTGAATCACTTNTGTTTATAATAGCCAGGACATGGAAACAACCTAGATGTCCATCAGCAGATGAATGGATAAGAAAGCTGTGGTACATATACACAATGGAATATTGCTCATCCATTAAAAAGAATACGTTTGAATCACTTCTAATGAGGTGGATGAAACTGGAGCTTGTTATACAGAGTGAAGTAAGCCAGAAAGGAAAACACCAATATAGTATATTAATGCATATATATGGAATTTAGAAAGATGGTAACAGTAACCCAGTATGTGAGACAACAAAAGAGACACAGATGTATAGAACAATCTTTTGAACTCTATGGGAGAGGGCGAGGGTGGGATTATATGGGAGAATGGCATTGAAACATGTAAATTATCATATGTGAAATTAATTGTCAGTCCAGGTTCGATGCATGATACAGGGTGCTCGGGGCTGGTGCACTGGGATGACCCAGAACAATGGGATGGGGAGGAAGGTGAGAGGGGGATTCAGGATGGGGAGCACATGTACACCCATGGCAGATTCATGTTGATGTATGGCAAAACCAATACAATATTGTCAAGTAAAATAAATAAATAATAAAAAGTCAAACAAACAATAAATAAAGAAACCCTTTAGTCAATAATGACGATGGAGGCAAAACGTACAGTGTGCAGAAGGTAGCAATTATGCAATATCTTCTATGGTGACAGATGATGATGAGACATTGTGGTGATCATTTTGAAATGTATAGAAATACTGAATCACTATGTTGTATTTCACTATGTATGTATTTCAGCTGATAAAGAATCTGCCTGCAATGCAGGAGACCCCAGTTCAATTCCTGGGTTGGGAAGATCTCCTGAAGAAGGGATGGACTATCCACTCTATAATTTCTTGGGCTTCCCTGGTAGCTCAGTTGGTAAAAAAAAAGTCCATCTTAAATGTGTGAGATCTGGGTTCCATTCCTGGGTTGGGAAGATCCCCTGGAGGAGGGCATGGCAATCCATTCCAGTATTCCTGCCTGGAGCATCTCCATGGACAGAGGAGCCTAGCAGGCTATAGTCTACGGTGTTGCTCAGAGTTAGACATGACTGAGCAATTAAACATGGCACAGCACATGTTGTGTAACAGGAACTAGCATAGTGTAACAGGTAAATTATACTTCAAAGACAAAGAGATTTATAGAAAAAGAGATCCGATTTGTGATTACCAGAGGCAGGGGTGGGGGGAATTGGATGAGGTCAAAAGGGGCAAACTTCCAGTTATGAGATAAATGAGTCCTGGGGATGTGATGCTAAGACATTTTTGTTAGGAAAAAAAAAGATGGTGTTGTTTGTGAATTGTGAAGGACCCTGAAATACCTTGGAGTTTACTTTTCTATCATTTCCATCAAAATATTTCTAAAATAAAATACAAAAATTAAGTTTGCATGTCCTAGACCCTCAAAATTCAATTTTAAAATAAGCCATTATTTATTTATCAGATTTATTATATAACATTGTGTGTTAAAATCTTAAAATTATATAAAATCATGGCTGTATAAAATGAGACTCAAAGGTAATATTGAATAATGTCAAAGAGTAAATGTACCTGAAAATAAAATAGGCAAGAAAGGCTTTATCCAAAACAACCACAAAAGGGGAGAGAGATTGAACTCAGCTCCCATGAATCAAAAGATGGGAGAGTTTGAAAGCACTGAAGTAAGCTGGTAGAAAAGCACGGGGAGACCCTAGCAGGTGGTGGGAAGGTTTGATGAGATATTCTGTGTTAAGTGTTGCTTATTGAAGTTAGGTTCCTGACTTACCACAGTGACTAGGAGAGAGGGGAGCTGTTTCCTTTGATGGCTACATTTCGAATGTATGTCTCCCAGGTCCTTGAGAAACACATACTTGGTTTTGTAAAAAGAGAAAAAAAAAAAGTAATAAGCTGAGATCTCAATGAAATAGATTTTGGACTGGGGATTTCTCAATCCCTGATACCAAAGCAGAGCTCAACAGGAAAAAGACAGGCTCCTCTTCTTTTCTGAAAAAAGACTCAGCCAGTGAATTGTCATGACTGTTTTCTACATTTCTCCCAACGTTCTTTTTGGCTCTATAAATGGGTTCTCCTTCCCTTGCTGTGTGGGAACTTTCTTGGGCTTACCATGGTTGCAAAGGATTGGACACAACTTAGGGAGTGAACAGCACTATNATTTCTCAATCCCTGATACCAAAGCAGAGCTCAACAGGAAAAAGACAGGCTCCTCTTCTTTTCTGAAAAAAGACTCAGCCAATGAATTGTCATGACTGTTTTCTACATTTCTCCCAACGTTCTTTTTGACTCTATAAATGGATTCTCCTTCCCTTGCTGTGTGGGAACTTGCTTGGGCTTACCATGGTTGCAAAGGATTGGACACAACTTAGGGAGTGAACAGCACTATGGCTGCACACTTCGAATTGCAATTTTTTTCTGATCTCAAGTAAAACCATCTTTGCTGGAGAAGTAACTGGTAGTCTTTGTTTTAGTTCAGTAGATTATACAGCCAGCAAGAGGTTGAGAGAGTTTTCATCTCAAAGAGGCAGAGCAAGAATTTATAATCAAAGGTTTTCTGGAGTAAATGCTTTAAGAAAAGGGAGGTTATGACAGAGTCAAAGAAACATGTGTGATTTAGTTGAGGGGAATGTTAAGGCTGTCTTGGTCAATACTTGATATCCATTGTTACCACCTTTTTTTTTTTCTTTTCAATTTTTAATTTGAAATAGTTTTAAGTTTATAGTGTTAGTCACTCAGTCATGTCCGCCTCTTTGAGACCCCATGGACTGTAGTCAGGCTCCTCTGTCCTTGGAGAAGGACAAGAATAAATTCTATTTTTGTTCAGACAAGAATACTGGAGTGGGTTGCCACTCCCTTCCTCCTGCAAAGATTGCATAAAAGCAGAGAGTTCCCTTAGTCCTTTCCCAAATTCTGTTATCTTCTTATAGAACTATAGTATAATTATGTATACATGCATGCATTCATGCTCAGTTGTGTACGACTCTTTGCAACTCCATTGACTGTAGCTCACCAGGCTCCTCTGTCCATGGGATTTCCTAGGCAAGAGTACTGGAGTGTGTTGCCATTTCCTCCTCCAGAGCATCTTCCCAACCCTGGGACTGAACCCACATCTCCTGCATTGGCAGGCAAATTCTTTACTACTGTCACCTGGGAAGTCCCAAGGCAGAAAATTTCCTTTATTTCTTTCAAATTTCCCAGGTCTAAGTCTACCAAAGTAGAATATCTTCTAGAGAATATACCAGTATAAACAAAATAAACATTGTTGGGTTCTAACTCATAGAATTAAAAAAATATCCACAAGTCCATTTGATAAAGATAAATGAGGAAAGAAATACAGAAAATAATGAGGGAAGAGGGATATTCTTTCTTATAGCATAATTTTAATTTATAAATGTTGGGAGGAAATTAAATAAAAGGTCTACTATTAGCAAATGTCACAATCATAATTATTGCAAGCAATAACCATCAACAGTTGCTAAAATTAGTGGGTAAAATTGAGAGAAAGGATGTCTGCATAGTTTGAAGACCTCTCTGTATACAACAGGTTAAGGTCAGTATACATTTCATCAAGCATATAAAATATAATAAATAAATAATATAGAGTAAATATGAATAAGCATAATATAATCACCAGTTATGTTGATTTATAATTCCAATTTCATGGTAAAATATACACAAAGTGGTCATTATTCAGTTCATTTCAGTTCAGTCACTCAGTCATGTCTGACTCTTTGTGACCACATGAACTGCAGCACGCCAGGCCTCCCTGTCCATCACCAACTCTCGGCGTCCACCCAAACCCATGTCCATTGAGTTGGTGATGATATCCAATCATCTCATCCTCTGTCGCCCCCTTGTCCTCTTGCCCTCAATCTTTCCCACCATCAGGGTCTTTTCAAATGAGTCAGTTCTTTGCATCAGGTGGCCCAAGTATTGGAGTTTCAGCTTCAATATCAGTCCTACCAATGAACACTGAGGACTGATCTTTAGGATGGACTGGTTGGATCTTCTTGCAATCCAAGGGACTCTCAAGAATCTTCTGCAACACCACATTCAAAACCATCAATTCTTCAGTGCTCAGCTTTCTTTATAGTCCAACTCTTACATTCATACATGTGGCCACATATGCCAGCCCTCAATTGGAGCCTCTTCTTGATGAAAGTGAAAGTGGAGAGTGAAAAAGTTGGCTTAAAGCTCAACATTCAGAAAACGAAGATCATGGCATCTGGTCCCATCACTTCATGGGAAATAGATGGGGAAACAGTGGAAACAGTGTCAGACTTTATTTTTTTGGACTCCCAAATCACTGCAGATGGTAACTGCAGCCAGGAAATTAAAAGATGCTTACTCCTTGGAAGAAAAGTTATGACCAACCTAGATAGTATATTCAAAAGCAGAGACATTACTTTGCCAACTAAGGTCCATCTAGTCAAGGCCATGGTTTTTCCTGTGGTCATGTATGGATGTGAGAGTTGGA
>SJYW01040560.1:107410-130430 GCA_006410735.1 Raphicerus campestris | reverse complement strand
AAAAAAAAAAACCTCTTTTCAATTTTCCCTTAATTTTCTCCAAGAGAAATATTTTTTAGCTTAAGAATTACAAATACATTCAGTCTAGGGCCATTTATAGACCTGTTAATTTGACTATTAAAATAACTGAATCATGCCTTAAAAAGAAATAGTACCATTTTTATATATAGAACACAGAATGATTAGTCCTTAGCTTTCTATAATAAAAGCAAAGTCTTGCAGTTGTAATCTTCTCCTCCATCCACTCACTGCTCCTAGAAAGACATTGTGAAAGTGAGAATGTCTTTCTTTCTTATCCCTACAATGCTTTTGATCGCACTAGAACCACTTATAAAATTATGTAGGTCAGTTATTTAATTTTTGTGTATTTAAGCTCAGTGTAATGAAATAAATGTTGAGTAATGTCAGAATAATAGACACAAACTTCCAATCTAATTAACTGCATTTTCCCTGTTTACATACATATTTACTAAACATATAACTATACAGGATATATCTTTTGATGAAATTATAATGAAGTAGTTACAGTTCAGACATATAAAGATGGAGCTGAGTGGCCAATAAGGACCTGTTCTTAGGCAAGTTCAAGCACCACTGAGAACTTGAACTTCCTGTGAACTACACATAACCCAAGGATTCCAGCCATTTTCACGTCTGCTAGCTGCAACCTGTGTCTCAAGGTTGATAGATTTGTAACTATTCAACCATTTTGGACCTCAACCAATCCTTACTAAACAAGCACCTTTCTTGTCAGCTCCAATTATAATCCCTGATACAATTCATGGAACTAACTGCAACCTTGTGGTTTCTGCTTTTATAAAAGCTTCATTTTGTGGTCCAGCAGAACACAATTTGAGAGCTTTTTAATTCAGTCTTCTGGGCTGCAGTCCTAACAAACTTCAAATAAATGCCTCTTTATTTTAATCAGGTCTTTGTTTCTCAGCTTTTAGTTAACAAAAGTGATGAGCTCTCTTTTTAAAATAGTCTACAAAAATGTTATGAGAAACAGTGGAGGTTGATCAGTTCAGTTCATTCGCTCAGTCGTGTCCAACTCTTTGCGACCCCATGGTCCGCAGCATGCCAGGCCTCCCTGTCCATCACCAACTCCTGGAGTTTACCCAAACTCATGTGGAGGTTTATAATTACTTAATAAAATGGTAAAGAAAAGGAATGTCCTTTCTTTCCTGGCAGTCTTCCCTTGTGGCACTCAGTTCCTGTGAGTGCTCGTGACTGCATGACTGCTAGTCACCAGAGTACCCTCATTACAGAACTCTCACTGTCCCATCCATCTGTTATTCATGAGACTCTATAAATTAATCACCACTAAACCCTGTACAGTGACCACTCCTTTGTCAGCTGTGTGGAAAACCAGCAGTTCCCAGAGCAAATGAAAGACAGAGAAGTTATGACTCTTTTGTTCTCCTTCTTTTAACTCTTGTTTAACTCTTACTAAAATTGAATTTCTGAAAAATGCCTTTGCATGTACATATTGTTCGGAAATGGGACTAACTTGCTCTTTGTGTCACTAATTAATTTGTGTGTGCGAGCTCAGTCATGTAGGACTCTTTGCAACCCCATGTACTGTAGCCTGCCAGACTCCTCTGTCCATGGAATTCTCCAGGCAAGAATACTGGAGTGGATAGCCATTCCCTTCTCCAGGGGATCTTCCTGATCCAGGGGTCAAACCTGGTCTCCGGCATTGTAGGCAGATTCTTTGCCATCTGACCCACCAGGGAAGCCCAATCAATTTGGGGTCAATGTGAAAATATACATAAGGAAACTGGCATTACGATACAATGAGAACAACATACTTTTATTTTGTCCTCAGTGCATTCAGTAAACATTTCCTGCTTACCTGAACTATGTCATGTACTATATAAAATCACTGTGATCATCAGGGAATTTCTATGATATGGTGATCAAAGAAAAAGGAAGAGAGAGATCTGAGAATATGACTCCAATGTTTGAAATATACTGACAAACACAGTGTTGGTGTTGAGGGAAGCAGTTTGCTTAGGAGGGGGAGACAAAGAAATTATATTTAGTTTTAAGGGCTATTTTAAAATGGCAGAAGGACACATATGGAAATGAACCTCAAGTAAGCAATCAATGATGGTTTCATGTTTTGTGACTCATCACAGAAACATAAAGCAATTATTAACATTTATTGAACATTCTCATATTCCAGACATCACTCATATCTCTTTACCTCTTTTAACTATTTAGTGTTCTCCACAATCCTGTAAGACAAATACCATTGTTTTCTCAATTTTCCAGCTGAGAATTATTGAGACACAAATTTTGTCAGTTCCTGAAAAACACACAGCTGGTAAGTGTTGGACTGGGATTTGGACTGAAATGGTCCAACTCGAGAGTCCACCATCTAACCTAAATCTGTATGTAAATTCTTTTTATCAAAGAGAACATGTTCCTTTAAAAATTCTATTCTTCATCATTCATTGTATCTATACTAACCTACTGGAGCAATTGTTTTTAGATTTTTTAATAGTTGACTTTTTTTCTAAAATATATTATCCAAAATTAATGGCTTTAGGGTAGAAAAATATCTGGATTGCAAAGGATTTTGGAATATATAATTTATATATTTTATTTGAATTTTAAAGGAAAGGGACCAAGATTGTTTACTTATGCATGACAGTTTTCTGAGAATTTCTGATTTCTGGAGAAATATCTGTCTAACTTCTCATTGTACCAAGAATTCATGCTGTTATGGCAGCCAAGCTATAGATGAGTAACAGGGTAGAATAAAGATCTGCCAAGTACAATCTGAGCTGTTTTTGTTTTGTTTTGTTTTGTAAAAATACCCTAAATTAATGATAGAGTTATTGAAGCTACCTAGATATTAAAGCTACTTAGTGGTAGTACTTAACTCGTGGGTGGTCTTTCCAGATCTCTTTGTTGTCTGCCTTTTCTGTGGCTGTCTCCACATTTGCAGGTGTGCACGCTATAGTAATAGCTCTTGGAATCATAAGTAGCACAATGTAAGTTAGCTTTGAGTTAGACCCACCAGGTGCAGGGACCAGCCTCTGGAGGCTGTGCCAGTTAGGGTTCACTGCTTGGAATTTATCTTCTAGAATGTGAGAGTTTAGCCTCAGATTAGATGGTCTTTTGAATGAAGTGACATACATTTGTAAGATGTTCATGATCATTTTTCAAAATCTATTTTGGATTGGAGAGATTAATTGAGAGAAAGAAGGAAAAACAGATACAAAACGAAGTAAGAAGTAGAGAATAAATAATTCATTAAAAATATTTTTCTGTTACTATTTATAAACTTTTTTTTTGGATGTGGACCATTTTAAAAGTCGTTACTGAATTTGTTACAATATTGTTTTTGTTTTCTGCTTTGGTCTTCTGGCTATGAGGCATGTAGGATCTTAGCTCCCAAACTAGGGATTGAACCTGCACCCCTGCATTGGAAGAAAGAGTCTTAACCACTGGGCCACCAGGGAAGTCCCTCTATCACTATTATGCTGTCCACTGTAGCTTCACCATATCCTTGACTTACATTGTTTAAACATTTATATATTTGTAATAAATTCTTTTCTTTCTTGATTACTTAGAATTCATTTCTATTATTTCAAATTAAGATGCCAAGCTCTTACTTTAAGCAACAAGATGTTCAAGATTGAATATATCAGAAATAAACTTTTACTGTGTATTTCAAGAAAGGTTAAACTTCTACATTTGGAGGAAAGTAATAAGCAAAGGAAAACTATAAAGATTAATGTTTATGCAAAGCACTTATAGGAACTGAAATTCTGAAAGAGCTAGAGNTTCAAGATTGAATATATCAGAAATAAACTTTTACTGTGTATTTCAAGAAAGGTTAAACTTCTACATTTGGAGGAAAGTAATAAGCAAAGGAAAACTATAAAGATTAATGTTTATGCAAAGCACTTATAGGAACTGAAATTCTGAAAGAGCTAGAGTCTTGAAATTAGAAAACATTGAATTATTAAAATTATATTCCTCTTCTGTGAGTTGAAAATCCCCCAAATTGCATCTACGCTCTTTAATATACAAGAGGATGAAGGATGAAGCCCATTAAGGCAGTCTTGTCTTACCAAAGGCTAAGCAGGGTCTAAAGAAGTGTAAAGCCAAGAATTGGAGTGATGTCTTTTGTATGGTGTTCTGAATGCACCATTGAGATGTTATAGGACTAACACGTTTTTGAAGCCGGTAAGTAAAGGACATTGAAAATATCTGAAATTTTGATTGTTACCAGTAACATCTGAAACTATGACATAACTGAGGTTACCCATAGCCTCAGATTCCCAAATGGATTAGTACCTGTGATTGATTTCACAATGGTATTTAAGCTAAAGTTTGGTGTAGAGCAGAAGTCTTTGGGTAAGATTTTTGACCTTGTGTTAAGCGAAATAACATTGCATAATCAATAATAAAAGTTGTAATTAAAAAATAGAGTGAATGTAGATGGATTTATGTGGATATATTATGTGTGTGTTATGTATGTTGCTTTGAAGGGCAAGTTGCAGCAGTGTGTCAAAGGTTCCAAACTTTGAAGGAGCTACCAAAGAAGGATACTGTTCAGCTGCAAATAGGAGGTACTAGTGAGCAGAACTCTGATACTTTGTGAAACAGAAGTGATGATGGCTGAACTGCTGATTTTCATACTCTGATAAGAAGCCCGGTTTAATTACTTCAGGGTCTGCCTGGGAGACTTCTGTGCTGGTCCAGTGGTTAAGACTCCAGGCTCCCAACACAGAGGGCTTGGGCTCAATCCCTGGACTGGGAACTAGAGCCCACATTCTGTAAGTAAGACCTTGCACAGCCAAATAAATAAATAAAAACCTGCCTGATGGAACTGAGAAAAGGGGGGGTACTTGGATGATAAACTAATGGTTGCCATTACTAGTACAATTTTGCATGAATACCCTCTCATTTAGCAAGATCTTAAAGATCTGTTTATGAAGAGTTTGGCTCAGCTCCCAAACTCATCTTTCATTTCCTCAGTAATTAGTGAAATTCCAGTACTCAAACTCTGAACTCCACAGGAATAACCATAGTTAAACAAATGGAAGGGAATCTTCTCCAAAGAAGAGAGGAGCCATATGCATTTGCATCCAGTGTAAGATTTGAATTTGAACTTAGACACTTAAATGAAAAAGATTGGGCTTCTCTGGTGGCTCAGATGGTAAAGAATCTGAGAGAATGCAATTCAAGAGAGATGGATCCGATTCCTGGATTGGGAAGATCCCCTGGAGAAGGGAATGGCTACCCACTCTAGTATTCTGACCTGGAGAATTCCATGGACAGAAGAGCCTGGGAGGTACAGTCTTGGGGTTTCAAAGAGTCAAACATGACTGAATGACTCATTTTTCATTTTTTGGGGTGGCTGTAAGCTATAGATCATTTTTCCTTAGTAAAGGCTTTAATTTCTGAGGCAGTTATTGTGAATTAAAAAAAGAAAACAGCTCTTTTTTTGGTTACTTAAGAATTTCTGAAGATTTTCCATAATTAGAGATGATCACTAAAGAACAATATTCCTGGCATTGACCACTGGGGTGAAATTTGAAGCTAGAGTGAAAGATACTAAAAGGAGCTATTAGGAAGGTGAGGGAATTGGTCCCATATACACCTCTGCTTCTAGGGTAGTGCTACTGGTAAAGAACCTGCCTGTCTAATGCAGGAGACATACTGAGAAATGGGTTCCATCCCTGGGTCAGGAAGATCCCCTGGAGGAGGGCGTGGCAACCCACTCCAGTGTTCTTGCCTCAAGAATCCCATGGACTTAGGAGCTTGGTAGGCTACTGTCTCAGTTCAGTTCAGTTCAGTCGCTCAGTCGTGTCCGACTCTTTACAACCCCATGAATCGCAGCACGCCAGGCCTCCCTGTCCATCATCAACTCCCGGAGTTCACTCAGACTCGCGTCTATCGAGTCAGTGATGCCATGCAGCCATCTCATCCTTGGTCGTCCCCTTCTCCTCCTGCCCCCAATCCCTCCCAGCATCAGAGTCTTTTCCAATGAGTCAGCTTTTCGCATGAGGTGGCCAAAGTACTGGAGTTTCAGCTTTAGTATCATTCCTTCCAAAGAACACTGGTTGGATCTCCTTGCAGTCCAAGGGACTCTCAAGAGTCTTCTCCAACACCACAGTTCAAAAGCATCAATTCTTCAGCTCTTAGCCTTCTTCACAGTCCAACTCTCACATCCATACATGACTCCTGGAAAAACCATAGCCTTGACTAGACGGACCTTAGTTGGCAAGGCTACTGTCTATAGGGTCGCAAAAAGTTGGATACAACTGAAATGTCTTAGCAAGCATACACAGGTCTGCATGTTTAACACAGGTCTGCCAGGAAATGCATCATTCATGTGTGTTACTGCTGAATCTGGTATGGAAACCACTATCTGTGAGGGACCAATGTGAATGACACAACCTGATATTACAACTAAATATGTTTTTTAGACTATTTCTTTACACCTATTTCAGGAAAAAAAAAGTAGACATCATCATGTACACTAAGGCTGCAAAAACTTTACTAGAAAAAAAGGAAAGCAAATGGGGGAAAAAAGGTGAACTTAAACAGGAAAAAATAAATTACTCATCACATCTATATCTGGATTGTCATTAATCAGCTGATTTTTATCTTAAAGGCATAATTATACTTTTGATAGAACAATGTATACTAGGCATTTAGATAAGAAAGAAAAAATCCAGGGCTGGTTTACATGAAAGAGATAAAATATATAAAATAAATCTCTCAAAGAAATAAGTTGATAGGCATTTCAATTCATTTTGCTTCTGATACCATTGAGATGAGTTTTGGGGTTGAAGGCCAACATCCTGGGGAAGAAGAGAATTAAGAGAGTGATAACCCCACACAAGTATAAGAGAGAGCTTGTGGTAATACAGTTACAGTATGAATCACCAGGCCTGCTTTTTGTGAATATTCAGCACAAGATTCACCACAAAATGTTAGAACACTTAAGAATAGTGGTTCTATTCATACAGATGATAAAAGCAGATTTGGAACAGTTGATGGTGCCACAGTATCCACATCAGTTCTACTTTCTTCTCAAATCATACAGAACAGGATAAAACACAATCAGAGGCCATTGTTTGAAAGTAATTAGACTGAATGATCTTGACTTTGAATTTAGTGTGGGGCTCTATTGGTGTGGGTGATGAAACATTCTGCATTGATTGCCAAAGTGTCCATGTGATGCTGAAAGCACTTCCTGATCTATCAAATGTTCCAAAATGTCATGTTCTGAGATTCTTTGCAATGTCGAGAAGACTCTAAGTGATCAAACAGACAATCAGCTAAGGAGAAAATTTGTATACCTTTCTGATAACTAATTCATTTATACATTTTGCCAGCCAAAAAATTAGTAATAAACTTCATTTTACATGGTAATCAACCTGATTTAAAATTCACGAGAACATAGATTTTTTTCCATTTATGGACATTATATAATCAGAGTTCACAGTTTTGCAAACATACTTGTGAGTATATAAAGATTATTCAATGAGTATGTGAGTAATCATAATAAAAAGAAATTAATGTAAAAATCATATGGAAAAATTATGTAAAGAAATATTTATATTGAAAAATAAGACTAAAACAAATGAAATACAGAGAAAACAGTTAAATATATAAAATGTGAAGTGAATCTCAAGAGTAAAAATTAAAATGTGTCCAATAGGAAATTTGAGAAAAGGAAGTAATTTCCATTGGGGAAAGGATTTGAAAAGAAAGGGAAGGGGACAACTATTATCTTTTGTCTTCAAAACACTTTAATTGTTCTTCAATAATTTTAATTAATTTAAGTATATACTTCTTTTTTGTTTTGTGGAAGCATGTTTTCTTTTTCAGTCTAAATATCTAGCTTGATCCATTCGCCTGGATGCTTTTAATGATTTTCTCAGGAATTAGCAATGGATTTACTTTGTTTTATAAAGAAACACAAGACCAGGATTGACGAAGAACCATACTATTTTTCATGTACTGTTGCACGTTATTTCTTAAATTGTAATTATGATCTTGATTAAGTCAATTTTAAATTATGACCTGTTATCTGCAATCACAGGCTTCTCTGATAGCTCAGTGGGTAAACAATCTGCCTGCAATGCAGGAGACCCCAGTTCAATTCCTGGGTCAGGAAGATCCCCTGGAGAAGGGGTAGACTACCCACTCTAGTGTTCTTAGGCTTCTCTTATGGCTCAGCTGGTAAAGAATCTGCCTGCAATGCAGGTAGACCTGGGACTGATCCCTGGGTTGGGAAGATCCCCTGGAGAAGGGAAAGGCTACCCACTCCAGTATTCTGGCTTAGAGAATTCCATCATGCATTTCAGTTTTCTAATAGTGATGATTGTGGGTATTTTTTCAGAGGAAATAAACTGGATCTTAAAATGTTTTCAAACTTATTTTGTAATGAGGTAAGCTAGGTATACAGTCAAATTCACTATAATAAAAGTTAATAATATACAATGTTTCCTGGTTTAGAAAATATATTTGTTGCTGTTATAAAAATAGATTATAAAGGCTGATTGAGTAATATATTTTTTGATTTTCTATAGAAATAAAAAGCACTATTGATGCAAAATTGTTTTTTAAAACTGCTATTTTACTACAAATAATAGTGTCAAATATTTGAAAATATCTGCTTAAATCACTACGATTTTAAAAATATGAGTTTTAAAATAGTTTTAGATTCTATGTTCTCCTGAATATTCCTACACTAACATATAAAATATGAATGCATGCTGCTGTGCTATGNTTTACTACAAATAATAGTGTCAAATATTTGAAAATATCTGCTTAAATCACTACGATTTTAAAAATATGAGTTTTAAAATAGTTTTAGATTCTATGTTCTCCTGAATATTCCTAAACTAACATATAAAATATGAATGCATGCTGCTGTGCTATGTTGTGCTTATTTGCTCATCATCTCTCTTTGAGACCCCATGGACTGTAGCTGGCAAGGTTTCTGTCTATGTGGCTACTCCAAACAAGAATACTGGAGTGGGTTGCCTTTGGACAAGGGATCTTCCCAACCCAGGGATTGAACCCAGGTCTCCCACATTGCAGACGAATTCTTTACCAGCTTAGCTACCAGCGAAGCCCATGAAAGCATGGTGTGATGANATGATCCAGAGAGATGATATGGGGTGGGAGGTGGCAGGGGGCTTTGGAATTGGGAGTTTGTGTACACCTGTGGCTGATTCATGTCATTGTATGGCAAAACCAATACAGTATTGTAACATAGAATAAAGTAAAAATAAAATTAAAAAGATATTAAAAAAAAAAGAATCCTTCAAGTTACATAATCCTCAGATGCCACAAAACTTGAATGTCTATGCCACCCACTTCTAAATTGATAGCAGATAAAGAAAGGACATGACAGGAAAAAGATATACTCAGCTAGTTATTTCAAGGCCTCCTCTCCACCCAGTTAACCAGGTGCCCCATTTTGAGGAAAAATTGAACTGAAGAANTGTCTATGCCACCCACTTCTAAACTGATAGCAGATAACGAAAGGACATGACAGGAAAAAGATATACTCAACTGATTATTTCAAGGCCTCCTCTCCACCCAGTTAACCAGGTGCCCCATTTTCAGGAAAAATTGAACTGAAGAAAAAATATGCTTTCTGTTGTTGTTCCAAATAACCTTTTGGTCTTCATAATCAAGAAATTATTTAAGTTCTTTTCCATTTATTTAGTCATGAAATGTATTAATATGTTGATACTAATGATGTAGTATTATGACTTAGATTTATTATTCATATATGTTCTTCTTTCTCAGCTCTCTTATACTTTTTATTTATAGACATATTTAAGATCATTATGAGCAACCCAGGTGGTTCAGTGGGTAAAGAATCTACCTGCAATGCAAGAGATGCTTGCTGTTGCCAGTTTGATCACTGAGTGGGGATGATCCCCTAGAAGAGGGCATGGCAACTCACTCCAGTATTCAGTATCCAGTATTCAGACTCCCATGGACCAAGGAGTCTGGTGGGCTATAGCCTGTAGAGTCTCAAAGAATCAAGCATGACTGAAGTGACTGAGCATACACACACATAAGATCATTATAAATTATAATAATTCTTCATGAATAAAGGGCTATGTAACATTAAAAAGTATTTTTCCAAAGACTTGCCATATTTTTGTTAACGTATTATTTGTTGAAATTATTATTTATATTGATTGATTGCTTCTATCTACATTTTTGAAATGCTTCTCGTTCCTTTAGTTTGGATTTCTTTTTCCTTTTTCCACATTTCTTTATTCAGTTCCCTATTTTCCTTTTTGGTTTTGCCGTTGTTCAGTTGGTTAGTTATGACCAACTCTTTGTACCCCATAGACTGCAAACACCAGGCTTCCCTCTCTTTCACAGTCTCTTGGACTTGGCTCAAACTCATGTCCATTGAGTCGATGATGCTTATTATATTTATTTCTATACAATTCTGTCTATGTTGCTTTTTCTATCTTATGTCTTCTTTTTCTTCATTATTAAGTTCCATATCTATCATCTGGATCTATTTTCCTGTGAAGTCAATAATTCTTAGGATTGAAGTCAAGTGCTTAAAGTAGCATTTTATGCAAAATGCTCTTCTTTTATTATTTTATTTGCATTTGGAAAATTTACACACTATACTCTCTCACCTTGAAATTCCTTACTGCTAAATGTTACCACAATATGCCTATATATATGTATAGGAGCTTGTTGAAAAAATATTCTCTGACATTTATATCTATCTTTATTTGTCTTCTTTCCTTTTTTAAAAACCAGATATAGANTCCATTTGGAAAATTTACACAGTTTACCCTCTCACCTTGAAATTCCTTACTGCTAAATGTCACCATAATATGCCTATATATATGTATAGGAGCTTGTTGAAAAAATATTCTCTGATATTTATATCTATCTTTATTTGCCTTCTTTCCTTTTTTAAAACCAGATATAGAAAAGGCAATTCACATTTTTGTCTTCTCCTTAATATTTTTCCTTATTTCTTCTTCTAGATAAGGATATCAGCCTTTTCATTGTTCTCAATGGAAGTCTAACCTGAATGCCAGAGAAAAGCATTGTTTTCAACTTGAAAACATTGAGAAGAAATATGTGAGTAGAGACAGACAATAAAAGGCTGACAGCTGATATTGGTCAAATTGAAGAGTTGCTCATAAGAACTGAACTCTGCCTATTTGGATGTCTTCTTTCCTCCCTGGCACCTCTTAAATGTTGTGCTTTACAAACATCATTTAAAAATCCCCATGCTGTTTTTACTTTGTCCATAGGAAAGAAGCTAGTCTTACAAAACAAATATGAACTTTTATTTGCAAAGAAAGCGAAAAAAAATGACTTGAAGTCTGTGGAGTTCCTATGAAAATGTCTTTTCTATTTAATCAGTGTTTTATAGTTATCACCATACAAAATACGTTATAAAATCAACTACAACTCTCTTAAAACAAACTACTATATATGTTTGTATTTTCAGTGCTAACAACCAAATGTGTTATTTACACATAATATTCAATAAGATGCTACACCAAACAAACTATGGAAATAGAGTTAATCAAATATGGGACTTTCTCTATCCAGAGAGAAAGAAAAGAAAGATAAGAGAAAATACATTCATAGATCTATAACTAAATTTTCAATTTTGGTGTTATTATAATTGTTAATGCTTTTAAAATTTTGAATTAAGATTATTCTTTGCTAACATAAGGAAATACAATTTTGTTGTTGTTGTTGTTGACTGCATCCTGTGTTCCTGCTAAACCCATTTATTAGCTCTAAGAAACTTTTTGTATATTCTTCAGAATTTTCTACAAACTACTGATGCCGTCTATGAATAGACATGTTTTCATTTAATTTTTTCCCAGTACATTTGTTTTCTTCTTTTGTCTTGTGGCACTGGCCAAAACTTCTAATACTATACCTAACAAGAGTAATGAGAGTGGCTGTCTTTGCCTTGTTCAGGTTATCATGGGGAGAGCCTTCAGTTTTTCATCTGTTGATATAATGCTAGCTCTAAGCTTTAGGTAGCTTTTGTTTATTAGATTAAGAAAGTTCTCTTTTATTCCTATTTTGCTAAGAGTATTTATCATGCATACTTGTTGAATTTTGTCAAATGCCTCTTCTATACTTATTGCCATAATTGCATTGCTTTTCTACTTTTTTTTTTTTTGGTTAAAATGGTAAATAACATTGTGATGGAGCTTTACTGTTCTTCCCAAACTCCCAGATTAAGGTGTTTGCTTTTAGGCCAGTATGACTCAGGTGGAGATTCTAGACCCTCTCACATGGTTTTTTCTCCTTTCCTCCAGTTCCACCCCATAAAGACACTTCATAAAATTTTTTCTGCTGTTGTTGTTTAGTCAATAAGCCATGTCCAGCTCTGTAGCCTGTAGACTGTAGCCTGCCAGGTTCCTCTGTTCAAGGGACTTTTCACCCAAGACTACTGGAGTGACTTGTCATTTCTTTCTCCAGAGGATCTTCCTGACCACGGGCCGGAACTGCAGCTCCGGCAGCAGGTGTATTCTTTACCACTGGGCCACCCAAGAAGCTCTTTTTAGTGTTGGTGTAGCTTATGTTCGCTGTACCTGTGCAGCTTTTTCTAGCTCTTTTTTTCTGAGGAAGAAACCAGAACAGAAAACACCTCTTAAATGAATTAAAAATGAATATTATTTGAAAATAAATGCAAAAAAATTTAGTCAGTATAAAGAAATGAACCACTTTCCCTAATAAGAGCAGAAGAAGATTTCTCATCCTATCATGGGAAACTTGTTTCTATTCACGACATATGCCTTGGAGACGGAGCATAAAAAGTGAGCAAAGATTACCAAGGTATATGTTAGAAAGCATCCTAAGCCCATATGACTAAATCACTTAGTAATACCTAACAATTATAATTTCAACCTCTTTAAGGAATGGAATATTAAATGAGTAAATCTGAAATTACCTGGTCAACCCTATGGGGTAATCAGCCTAATAAACACCAGCCATTCTCCAAAGAAAAGTGGGCTTGTCGAAACAATCATTCTTGATAGTAATTTCTTCTCCTGCCCTCTTCTGCCTATAAATGTCTCATTTTATATAACTGTTCAGAACTCCTTTCCATCTGCCAGTTGGGACGATGACCTACTCGAGACTCATTGAATACAGCCAATAAGACAGATAAAATTTGCTAAGTTGAACTTTGTTTCTTAACAGAAAGTGCATTCTATTTATTTTAGATGATGATCATGACTCTTTTTAGAGCTTCTTAAATCTTCAAGATAAGTGATCAGATGGGGCACAATATAACCAGGTCTCTTTCTAGGGAATCAAGTACAAATGCTATTGACACATGGCAACAGGACAGAAATGTATTCCATAAATATAACCTGTTTCTAGTTGGGGGCAACAGAAAATAGGGGAGTAAGTTATGGAATTTTCTTTGATTTTTTTCAACCATTAAATAGGATTGATATTGACATCTTGATTATTGTTGTTCAGTCACTAAGTCATGCCTGACTTTTTGCAACCCCAAAGACTGCAGCACATCATGCTTCCCTGTCCTTCACTGTCTCCTGGAGTTTGTGCAAATTCACGTTCTTTGAGTCGGTGATGCCATCCAATCATCTAATCCTCTGTCATCTCATTCTCCTCCTGCCTTCAATCCTTCCCAGCATCAGAGGTGAAGATCCAATTTATTAGAAAAAAAAAATGTCGTCTTGATGGTAACGTCTAATTTCATTAGCTCTGAAGAGCAAGGGAAGGAGTTCTTTTCATTCCTAGGATTGGGCCTTAAACTGAACTAAACACTAGCGAAGACTGTGCCACATGGATGAGCACCACAGAAAGCAGATGCCAATAGTAAAGCTAAGAGCCCAGAGGAAGACCCATCAGGTTCCAGGATTTGCTACACCCAGAGTGTAGCAAGGCCTGGCTTGGATTTCATGAAATTCATCTAGCATATCTTACTCTTCTAGCTTCTTCTTCTAGACTCAATTTTGTGTTCTCATGGTTGGGGTTCTGTTTTCTTCTCCTTCTAGACACCTCACCTGAAGATTTTATTTTCTGCAAAGATGTGAATCTTTTCTGTGAACTGTTTAAGAGGCAAGCTTTAAGGAATACAGGATCATTTAAGGAAAATCTGGTTTTACAAATTTAAATTTATTCAGGGTGAAAAACAAGCCATTTCAGAAGTCTGAGACTGATAAAATTATGAGAAGAATCTTAAGGGAGAAACACAAGCCTGAGGGATTTGGATAATAATAACCTGTAGCTGCTTTTGTCCTGAAGAGGATAAAATGAAAACAAGTGATTGACTCCCTAGTTCAGTTCAGTTCAGTTCAGTTGCTCAGTTGTGTCCAACTCTTTGTGACCCCATGAATCACAGCATGCCAGGCCTCCCTGTTCATCACCATCTCCCGGAGCTCACTCAGACTCACGTCCATCGAGTCCGTGATGCCATCCAGCCATCTCATCCTCGGTCGTCCCCTTCTCCTCCTGTCCCCAGTCTCTCCCAGCATCAGAGTCTTTTCCAATGAGTCAACTCTTCATGTGAGGTGGCCAAAGTACTGGAGTTTCAGCTTTAGCATCATTCCTTCCAAAGAACACACAGGACTGATCTCCTTTAGAATGGACTGGTTGGATCTCCTTGCAGTCCAAGGGACTCTCAAGAATCTTCTCCAACACCACAGTTCAAAAGCATCAGTTCTTTGGCACTCAGCCTTCTTCACAGTCCAACTCTCACATCCATACATGACCACTGGAAAAACCATAGCCTTGACTCCCTAGTGAGAAAGTTTAAATTCAAATTTCTGCTTCTAGGTGAAGCAGCTACATTAGCCTATAAAACAGAGACTTATTGCACTTTCCTGTTCCTACCGACCATCTAACAAGTATTTATCCCCCCCAGATCCATTGTTGTTCTGTTCTGCCCAGGAGGCATACCTCCCTGAACTGCATCCCTCAGAATCTCTCGGCTTCTGGCTTTCAGTTTGCTGCAGCTGAGAGATGTCTCTGTTACTGACCCTCCCGAGACAGTCCTTCTGTTTTGTGTCCTTCTGTGCAGGGTCATTTGAGCCAAAAACCTGAGATGGAGTTGGATAGAGAAGCAAAGGCAGGCATCATTTTTTTATTGGAGAGTGGAGAGGTGCGAACTTGGGCTCTAGAGGACGCGCTCTTCTGGCAGGGTAGGGGAAGGGGCTGCTTTACAGGGATGTTGTGGATGGGGAGGAGCCGGCGTGCTCAAGTAAGGAGTCCAGCATGTGGCTCGCGCCCCAGATCCAAATGTGGGGAGTGGCATCTACACACACCCAAGCCAAGCAGCCATTTTGCACCAGGAACTGGCGAAGTCCTCTGCAAGCGCTACTCTGTGAGCCAGGGAAACTCGAGTAAGGACAAAGGAGAGGACAAAGGAGAAGACAAAGGTTAGACTTTAGTTTCTTATCCACATTCTGTTATTATTTCCTGAGAATTGTTAAAAGGCTTTGTGGGTGGCCACTGGTGTGAGAACAGGAGTAGAAGGAGCAGGCAGTGGGGCTGTCGGTCCCCCTTTCCTGCTGGGCTCTCAGTCTGGCTGTGGCCTTCCTCCTGGTGCGCGTGCTTGCTCGTGGCCTCGCCAGCCTTCCCTGGGTCCTGGTTGTGAAGGTCCTTAGTTGCTAAGTCGTGTCAGATTCTTAAGACCCCATGGATACTAGCCTGCCAGCTCCTCTGTCCATGGGATTCTCCAGGCAAGAGTACTGGAGTGGGTTGCCATTTTCTTCTCCAGGGGATCTTCCCCACCCAGGAATGAAACCCAGGTCTCCTGCGTTGCAGGAAGACTCTTTACTGACTGAGCCCCCTGCGAAGCCCTGGGTCCTCGTAACGTCTTACACCTTATCCTCCACTTTTTCTTCCGGTCAAGGCGGGCCCTGCTTCGCTGTTGCTCGCCCAGGGCTGCCCTGCCATTTTTGTTGGTTAACCTCGCCCGCGTCTCTGAAAATAGCGCTCTCTGTACATTCCCTGCAGTGAAACTCTTTAGAGCTTGCTCTCTGATTCCTGCTGGGCCTTGGACCTCTACAGTCACACGATGTCACAGTCTGAATCAGAACCCAAGCTGCGTGACTCCTGAGCTTGCTCTTTCAACAGCAGACTCTGAAAGGGGAGGGGGTAGCATTTACTTTAACTGGAAGCACTTTTAACTCAGTGTCTAATTTATATTTGTCTGAATTTTTTTTTTTTCTTTCCTCTTTAATGTACTTATAAGTCACTCGGGTTCTTAGAAAATACTTCCTGCCTGCTGGATGTATTCATGGAAGTGCCAGTTGATGCTGCAGTTCTATCTCTTGATCTTACCCGAGGACGCTGGGTCTGCGTGATCACCAGAGCCAGCTCACCGGTGACGGGAGGGCCATTTAAAAAATCCTTTGAATGTGAGAATACACTTCCTTCTTGGAGTGCAAATGAGAATGTATTTGCCGTGATAACACTGGGTGATACTATTTCGTATTCCTTGGAAGCAACAGCTCAGAATTTTTAACTCGTAGGTTACAGGATCATGAAAAGCCTTTCTGCTTTAAACAACATTTGTTCTTTATCTAGCAGGTATATTTTTAGCTCTCTGCTCATCACTAGGAAAGAAGAGTTAGATTTCTGCTTTCGAATTCCCAGTAGTAAATTTGAGCCCTCTAAACTTTCTGTGACACCTCTGATTTTTATGTCATCATTATCTGTACAGCCTGGCCTTTGAAGGGACTGATACCTCGGAGGGATGGTGGCTTCTCTTGCCATAACATTTGCTTAAAGAGAAAAATGAGCTTAAAATAAAATATATGAAATATGCTGCTGCTGCTGCTAAGTTGCTTCAGTCATGTCCAACTCTGTGTGACCTTAGCGATGGCAGCCCACCAGGCTCCCCTATGGTAACATGTAAGAAGATATTTACAATATGAACTATACCATAATTTAATTTTTTAAAATCCGTATTAAGAATATGTATATAAAACAGAGCTGTCTTCAAAATTGGCAAGCTAGCCAACCAATCTGTGCATATGTGCTAAGTTGTTTCAGTTGTGTCCAGCTCTGTGAGACACTAAGGACTGCAGCCTGCCAGGCTCCTCTGTTCATAGGATTCTCTAGGCAAGAATACTGGAGTGAGTTGCGATGCCCTCCTCCAGGGACCTAGGGATCGAACCTATGTCTCATGTCTACTGCATTGACAAATAATATAGTAAGGTTCAAAAAAAAATAGTATTTGAAACTATTATGAAGGGCTAAGTTTAAAGTTCCTAGGTGGCACTGCTGCTGCTGCTGCTGCTAAGTCGCTTCAGTCGTGTCCAACTCTGTGCGACCCCATAGATGGCAGCCCGCCAGGCTCCTCTGTCCCTGGGATTCTCCAGGCAAGAATACTGGAGTGGGTTGCCATTTAGGTGGCACTAGTGATAAAGAATCTGCCTGCCAATGCAGGAGACCTGGTTTTGATCCCTGGGTCAGGAGGATCCCCTGGAGAAGGAAATGGTAACTCACTCCAGTGTTCTTGCCTGGGAAATTCCTTGGGACAGAGAATAGCCAGCTACAGTCTATGAAATCACAAAGAGTCGGATATGAGGGCTCTCTTCAAAACTGGCAAGCTAGCCAATCAATATAGTGAGGCTTGAAAAAAATACATTTGGTATTTGAAACTCTTGTAAAGGACTTAGTTTAAAGTTTAGATGTTGCTAAATGCTACTAGCTCCATTAGACTCTTAACCCTTACACATGTTACTAGTACAGAAAACATTAGATAATGACAGCAGATAGTAGATACGTTGTAAATTTATTAATGTCTGCTGAAATATTCTGGGTAGATTTAGGTTTCAATGTGAAGGACGACTTTTCCAGTCTATCTTCAGTGTTCCCTTAGATAATCTAGGTATTATCTTTTATTTTATGGGATGTCCATGCTAAAAAGGATGGCAAGGCCTTGAAAGGATTCTTCAACACATTGCCATTTTATTTTTCTTTTAAAGTTAGTAATACCATTCAGTTATAAGTGCAGTCTAATTGATGTCATGGGGCTTCCCAGTAGTAAAAAATCCTCCTGCCAATGCAGGAGACACAAGATATGTGGATTTGATCCCTGGGTCAGTAAGATTCCCTAGAGGAGGGCATGGCAACCCACTCCAGTATTTTTGTCTGGAGAATCCCATGGACAGAGGAGTCTGGCAGACTACAGTCCTTGGGGTCGCAAAGAGAGGGACATAACTGAGCAAGTAAGAAGCAACTGAAATTGTAAGTTATGACTATGAGGATTCCAACCTCTCTGCCACAGCAAGTGTGGATTTTTTTTCCTTTTGGTGGGGCCAGTTAGGGGGTGGGTGAGAAGTAGGAGGGAGGTGGAGGGGAAGAAAGTGCTAACTAGGAGGTGGCTCCAGGTCTTAAAAGTAAATTTGTTGGATCATAGAGTATGGTTATAAATGGTAGATATTTCCAAAGTGGTCATAACAATTTATTCTTGTCATAAGTGCACAGACGTTCTAGTAAGCCTTACCCAAATCTGGTCACATCAGCACTTTCAATTTAATAAAGTGGTTACAAAGTGTTGTTAAAAAAGTTCTATTAAGATATTCATATTAAACTAATTCAGAACATAATGAACTGAATATTGGGCAATAAAGCTTGCATTACCTTGTAGAATTTCAAGAAAAGTATTCTAACATGTATTTCTTTACTTAACAAAAACAGTCAATTAAATTAGAGTTGGCCCAAGAAGTGTATATTTTAGCCATTGTGTATTTTATGTTGTTGCTATATAGGATTCATTTTATTGACAATGAATTGGAGAGGATTTTGAATTAGAGCTTAACTTGAATAATTGCACATTTTTCTGTGTATATTTAGGAGATGCAATCTGATGTTTACTTTGAAATTCAACTGAATTTGACTTACATATAAAATTTTCTCCATAATTTAGAATATCTTGTTTCATAAACATATTTTCCAGTATTACTGTCTGGAATTAGAACATCTAAATCACTTCTGATTTTTATGTTTCCAGGCTAGAGTTAGAGTAATCACAGAAACTACTTGTGCTTGCAAAATAACACTTAAACATTATTGGGATGTGAGATGTATTTATAAGTTCTGCCATTAAGCCGAAGCTAAGCTCAGGATTTTTTTTTTTTTTCCCTGACCCAGAACAATTGTTATGTGCACAAAATTGTGAGTTGGTATTACACATGTGTATATGTGGTGTGGGTGAGAGAGAAGCGGTAAGAGAGAGAGAGAAACTGATTTCTAGGGAAATGATGAAAGCCATAGATGATGCAGTGCAGTTGATTTTTTGACAGTGGTTTCAGAAGTCTCATCCCAAATGACAATAAAGAAAACGGCAGTGTTTATGGCAGATGAAGACACAATGACTTGTCATTGTCTCCTTTGTTTCAGTATAGTTTTTGTGGTTAAAGCTCTTACCCAAGATTCATTTCAAAAAAAATTTTTCTCCAAACATAAACTGCATTTAATAAGTTTTAAAATAGAAAACATGTTTTTGTAAATCTCAGATTATATTAAAATATTTTCAGGTATGAACCTTAAGTACTTACTGAATGCATTTTTATTTGTAGCAGACATTATTAGCATAAATTTTAAAGACAGTATATTGTATTGTAAATTAGTTTGTTAGAATATATAATGTGAAATTAATTATTAAATGAAATATTTGTTAATATCACCAAATTATTAATACTTTTAATGATGTTTTATATTACGTGTATTGTGTATAATTGCATCCCAATATATTGTGATGTAAATATGAAAGTGAAAGTGGATTTGCTCAGTCGTGTCCAACTCTTTGCAACCCCGTGGACTGTAGCCCACCAGGCTCCTCCATCCATGGGATTCTCCAGGCAAGAATACTGGAGTGGGTTGCCATTTCCTTCTCCAGGGGATCTTCCCAACCCAGGGATTGAACCCAGGTCTCCCACATTGCAGGCAGACGCTTTAACCTCTGAGCCACCATATATTGCCCCATATATTGTGATGTACTCACTACGGTGGGCTTCCTAGGTAGCTCAAATGGTAAAGAATCCGCCTGTAATGCAGGAGACCTGGGTTTGATTCCTGAGTCAGGAAGATCTCCTGGTGAAGGACATGGCAACCCATTTCAGTATTCTTGCCTGGAGAATTTCATGGAGAGAGGATTCTGGTGGGTTCCAGTTCATGGAGTTGCAAAGAGTTGGACACTACTGAGCAACTAACACTTTCACTACTTCGCTCACTACAGTAAATTTGTTAGCTACTAACAATAGAGAAGCAGTCTTTAGGAAGTTAATTGAGTCATCATGGGTTTCACAGATCCAAAAAATTAGGAAATTATCCTGGCTTCTGTCATCTACCTGAATAACCCATAATCCTACCTCATGACTAAACACATGCACCTACAGATAAAAGACAAAATGATTGTGTGAGGAGGACTTTCAATAGTTGAGAAAAAAGAAGTAAAAGACAAAGGAGAAAAGGAAAGATACTCATCTGAATGCAGACTTCCAGAGACTAGCAAGGCGAGATAAGAAAGCCTTTTTAAGTGAACAATGCAAAGAAATACAGAAAAACAATAGAATGGGAAAGACTAGAGATCTCTTCAAGAAAATTAGAGGTACCAAGGGAACATTTCATGCAAACATTTCACAAAAAAGGACAGAAACAGTATGGACTTAACAAAAGCTATTAAGAATAGGTGGCAGGAATACATAGAACTATATAAAAGAAAAAAAAATATGTTAATGACCTGGATAACTACAATAGTGCGATAACTCACCTAGAGCCAGACATCCTGGAGTGTGAAGTCAAGTAGCTCTTAGGAAGCATTACTAAGAATAAAGCTGATGGAGGTGATGGAATTCCAGGTGAACTACTTCAAATCCTAAAAGATGATGCTGTGAAATTGCTCCACTCAAGATGCCAAAAATTTCATCACTGGCCACAGGACTGGAAAAGATCAGTTTTTATTCCAATCTCAAAGATGGGCTATGCCAAAGAATGTTCAAACTATCTCACAGTTGCACTCATTTCACATGCTAGCAAAGTAATGCTCAGAATCCTTCAAGCTAGGCTTCAATGTTATATGAACCAACAACTTCCAGATGTAAAAGCTGGATTTAAAGAAGACAAAGGAACCAGAAATTAACTTGCCAATATCTATTGGGTCATAGAAAAACTTAGGACTTTCAGAAAAAAACATCTACTTCTGCTTCATTGACTATGCTAAAGCCTTTGACTGTGTAGATCACAACACACTGTGGAAAATTCCTAAAGAGATGGGAATACCAAATACCTTATCTGCTTCCTGAGAAATCCATATGCAGGTCAAAAAGCAACAGTTAGAACTGGACATGGAACAACGGACTGGTTCAAAATTGGGAAAGTAGTACATCAAGGCTATATATTATCACACTGCTAGCTTAACTTGTATGCAGAGTACATCATGCAAAATGCTGGGCTGGATGAAGCACAAGCTGGAATCAAGATTGCTGGGAGAAATAGCAGTAACCTCAGATATGCACCTCAGATATGATACCACCCTAATGGAAGACAGTGAAGAGGAATTAAAGAGCTTCTTGATGAAAGTGAAAGTGGAGAGTGAAAAAACTGACTTAAAATTCAACATTCAAAAAAGCAAGATTGTGGCATCCTGTCCCATCACTTCATGAGAAATAGATGGGGCAACAATGGAAATGGTGACAGACTTTATTTTCTTGGGCTCCAAAATCACTGTGAATGGTGACTGCAGTCATGAAATTAAAAACTCTTTCTTCTTGGAAGAAAAGCTATGACAAACTGAAAGGTGTTGCTGAGCCATGAAAGTTGCCAGGATTCTTGGCCTCCAAGGGAGAAGAATTCAATCTGGGGCCAGTGATGAGGCTTGATCACTCACAGCTTTTGTATAATAAAGTTTTATTAAAGTTTAAAAGAGATATTCAAGAAGAATTCTGAGAAATGAGGATCCCTGACATCACTGCTCTGCTTGATCACTGCATTCATAGTTAGTGTGTTAACTTCACGTGGGGCAGAAAATTTCGTTGTTTCAATTGGCAGAGTAGATATTATCTGATCGCTACTAGTGTAGGATAACTAAACCGCTGGCAGAAAGGACTCCTCTTAACAATGCTGTTTAAGTACCATTCCACTAACGCTTGTCTCTTCAGAAAGGCTATACTGAACAGTTTTTCTATATCAAAGCACTAAAGGAGGTAAGTCAAAATATTCCAATAGCCTGATTTTTTTTTTTTAGCCAAGTTCATAAAACTGGAGCCTTAATGGGCATAACTATGGTAAAGGATCAGATTTGTTACCAACCCAACACAAATATTTCTATAAATACAAAGTTGCATGTTTAGATGTAACAGTAATGTCAGATTATTGAAAGTTTCAAAATGTTCCTCTTGATTTCTATAACTATTTCATTGCTGATCAGTACAGTTTACAGATAGGCTTTTGCCTTTATATCACATTTTAAACAGCATTTATCCAACTTATAAAGCTTACTGTTTTACCAGCCTAAATATCAATTTCTGTATTAATTAAGAGTCTTGATTTGGCACAATGAGGTACCATC
Source organism: Raphicerus campestris (assembly GCA_006410735.1). Classification (NCBI taxonomy): domain Eukaryota; kingdom Metazoa; phylum Chordata; class Mammalia; order Artiodactyla; family Bovidae; genus Raphicerus; species Raphicerus campestris. Next base: position 107,869 of record SJYW01040560.1, on the reverse strand, counting down.
TTACACCGGTCAGATTGGCTGCTATCAAAAAGTCTACAAACAATAAATGCTGGAGAGGGTGCGGAGAAAAAGGAACCCTCTTACACTGTTGGTGGGAATGCAAACTAGTACAGCCACTATGGAAAGCAGTGTGGAGATTCCTTAAAAAACTGGAAATAGAACTGCCATATGACCCAGCAATCCCACTGCTGGGCATACGCACTGAGGAAACCAGAATTGAAAGAGACACGTGGATCCCCAATGTTCATCACAGCACTGTTTATAATAGCCAGGACATGGAAGCAACCTAGATGTTCACTGGCAGAAGAATGGATAAGAAAGCAGTGGTACATATACACAATGGAATATTACTCAGCTATTAAAAAGAATGCATTTGAGTTAGTTCTGATGAGGTGGATGAAACTGGAGCGTATTTTACAGAGTGAAGTAAGTCAGAAAGAAAAACACCAATACAGTATA
>SJYW01040560.1:17021-88428 GCA_006410735.1 Raphicerus campestris | reverse complement strand
AATAAGAAAGCCATCCTCAGCGATCAATGCAAAGAAATAGAAGAAAACAACAGGATGGAAAAGACTAGAGATCTCTTCAAGAAAACTGGAGACACCAAGGGAATATTTCATGCAAAGATGGGCTTGATAAAGGACATAAATGGTATGGATCTAACAGAAGTAGAAGATATTAAGAAGAAGTGGCAAGAATACACAGAAGAACTGTACAAAAAAGATCTTCATGACCAAGATAATCACGATGGTGTGATCACTCACCTAGAGCCAGACATCCTGGAATGTGAAGTCAAGTGGGCCTTAGAAAGCATCACTACAAACAAAGCTAGTGGAGGTGATGGAATTCCAGTGGAGCTATTTCAAATCCTGAAAGATGATGCTGTGAAAGTGCTGCATTCAATATGCCAGCAAATGTGGAAAATTCAGCAGTGGCCACAGGACTGGAAAAGGTCAGTTTTCATTCCAATCCCAAAGAAAGGCAATGCCAAAGAATGCTCAAACTACTTGCACAATTGCACTCATCTCACACACTAGTAGAGTAATGCTCAAAATTCTCCAAGCCAGGCTTCAGCAATAGGTGAACTGTGAACTTCCAGATGTTCAAGCTGGTTTTAGAAAAGGCAGAGGAACCAGAGATCAAATTGCCAACATCTACTGGATCATTGAATAAACAAGAGAGATCCAGAAAAACATCTATTTCTGCTTTATTGACTATGCCAAAGCCTTTGACTATGTGGATCATAATATATGCAGTACCATGTGCAAAATAGCTAGTGGAAAACTGCTATAAAGCACAGGAAGCTCAGCCTGGCACTCTTTGAAAACCTAGAGGGTGGGAGGGACACTCATGAGGGAGGCTGTTTATATACACACATAGAGCTGATTCACTTCATTGTACAGCAGAAACCAACACAATATTGTAAAGCAATTATATTCCAATAAAAATATATTTATTGCAAGGGATTGGTTTCTGTCATTATGGAGCCTGACTCAGAAAATCTGAAATCAGTAGGCAGACCATCAGAAAGGGTGGCCTAGAACTTCTGTGCATGAGCTGAAGCTGCTGTCCACAGCACAATTTCCTCTTCTGGATTGTCTCACCTCTCCTCTTAAGATCTTTTAGCTTCTTAAATCTAGACCACTCAGATTATCTAGAATAATCTCTCTTACTTAAGGTCAGCTGACTATGGACTTTTAATCACCTCTACAAATTCGTTCATGTGAAGAGAAAATCACTCCATCATGTCTTACTCTTTGCGACCCCACGGACTATAGTCCATGGAATTCTCCAGGCCAGAATACTGGAGTGGGTAGCCTTTCCCATCTTCAGGGCATTCAAATTTGTTCATAGCAGCACATAATTTAGTGTTTGGTTAACAGGAAACTGTAGACTCACCAAGTTAATGTATAATACTGACTATCACCTTGAGTGTACAGAGTTCCAGGTAGAGGAACAAGTCAGTGAAGATCTTAAAGCAGAACATCCAGCCTGCTGGCATAACAAGGGGCTCAGCGTGTCTTGTGTGGAGTGAATGAAATAGAGAATTGTGGGAAACAAAGTCATAATCAAAACTAGAGCCCAGATTTATGTTCAGTTCAGTCGCTCAGTCATGTATGATTCTTTGCGACCTCATGAATTGCAGCACGCCAGGCCTCCCTGTCCATCACCAACTCCCAGAGTTCACTCAGACTCACGTCCATCGAGTCAGTGATGCCATCCAGCCATCTCATCCTCTGTCGTCCCCTTCTCCCCCTGCCCCCAATCCCTCCCAGCATCAGAGTCTTTTCCAGTGAGTCACCTCTTTGCCTGAGGTGGCCAGAGTCCTGGATTTATGTAGGGTCTTTTAAAAAATTGTATCAGAGTACAGTTGCTTACAGTGCTATTAGTTTCTACTGTACTGCAAAGTGAGTCAGCTATATGCGTACATAGGTTTTCTCTCATTTCTCTGGATTTCCTTCTCATTTAGGTCACCACAGATCATTCAGTAAGGTTCCGTGAGCTATACAATAGGTTCTCATTAGTTATGTATTTTACACATAGGAGTATATATATATATACACATATATTATGTCTGTCCCAATCTCACAGTTCATCCCACTTCCCAGTCCTCCCTTAATGTCAATATATTTATTCTCTATATCTGTGTCTCTATTTCTGCTTTGCAAATAAGATCATCTGTACCATTTTTCTAAATTTCACATATATGCACTAATAAATGATATTTGTTATTTTCTTTCTGACTTACTTCATGAGGCCAGATTTATGTACGTTCTTCTGAATTATAGTAAGGACCTGGGCTGTACTCTCAGGGACACAGAAATGCATAAATTTATATGAACTGAGTCATACTTTATGTCTGTGGCTACTCTATTCAGATTAGACTAGAGGGTGTAAAGACAAAATTGGTGGGAGGCTAGTCTATAATCTATGAGGGCTTGAGAATGGTGTGGCGTTTTCACCCTGTCGTTTGTATTAAAAATAGAGCAATGAATGTTTGCTGATGGGCTGGATAAGAAACATGAGAAATGTGTAGAAACAAGTGATGCCACTCTTTTGGCTGGAACAATTGAATTCTTTAAGAGGCAAGACTTTAAGAGCTTTATGGAGGGGATACCAGAGGCTCAGGTGTGTGTGTATTGCATATCAGATACCTATTAGACATGCAAGTTGGGGTGACAAATTGGTTGTTTGAATTTCAGAGAATGGATCCAAATTGAGGTGTATCAGTCTGTGGATGTCATCTAAAGTTGTAAATTTTGAACTGGAAAATGGAAAGGAAAGGAAACCATTGATTTATGCATTTTTTTTTTTTGGATATTTTGCTTTTCATTATTTTAAAACTTGTGTTGATTTCTGATTGAATTTCAAGGAGTTACACTCACTCCATAATACATGAAGAAACATAAAAATCACTCATAATTCTACCACTTAGCTTTGAAAAATACTAAATTATGATTATGCTTTCATCCAAATTTTTCTCCTATAGTTTCTTTAATTATTTGAAGTCACACAATATATAAATTTCACAGCTAATTGTTTTGCTTCAAATTCCATGTAATTATTGTCTTTAGTAATTATTGTCTTTAGTCTATTGTATATCTGTCTCTTATACACATCTCATGCAGGGACNTTTTCTCCTATAGTTTCTTTAATTATTTGAAGTCACACAATATATAAATTTCACAGCTAATTGTTTTGCTTCAAATTCCATGTAATTATTGTCTTTAGTGACTGAATAATAGTCTATTGTATATGAATACATTTAGATAATGTTTTTCGTTAATCTTCATCTTCCCTCTATGTTTTTAATATTACAGGTATGATTATCCTTAAGTATTATGTTTTAATATTAAATATATATTATCAAATGATATTACTATATACATTTAGTCACAATTTTCACTTAGTAACTGAAGAAGAAGAGATTTTCTGTTTTATGGTGTTGTTAGTCTGAAATGCTAGCTTATAAATAAAGATCAATATTTTAATGAGTCTGTTAAGTAATAAAAAGACAAGAGGCCAGAAATGGTGTGCTATAATGAAAAAAAAAATAATCTCTTTTCAGCAAACTTAGGCAATCAAAGGTGATTAGAATAGCCTGTTTACTGCTGAAGGGAGATACAGTGTCTGTGTAATTTAGATGGCCTACTTGCTGGAAATAAATGAGAAAAGCTGCTTAAATATGTGTGTTGCCTAAGATATGGGAAATGATGTTTAGAAACTTTTTTTATCTTCCTACTTCATGAGAAGAAAAAGTTCTCAGACATCCTTAAACTTATTCTCCCAAGACATGCATCGAAGGCCTGATTTTCAACACACCAATTTCTGAACTTTAACTTACCAAAGAGTTTTCCATCCCTAGTGAACAATTTCCACTTTTGCAAAATGGCAGGAAATGTCACATTTGACAACTACTCACAGAAATCAGTTTCACTCAAAAAAGACTATTTGTGAAAGAAATTCATACACATACTGAATCCTGTTGAAGTCTAAAATGAGATTGAAAGCAAACCGTGAGCTGCTGTTGTTGAATGAATGGAGGCTGAGCAAAAGTGTTACTTCCAAAATAACTTGTTTTCTTAATCCACTGATATAAAAAGGGTGTATTTCCCTGAAGCTATCAACAATGCTGAATAAATATAAAACCAAACTTTGTATCTAATTACAAATGGAAATATACCCATTGAAACTACAGTATAGAAAATTATTTTACTGTAAATATAACTAGACAATAAATCTCATAAATTTCAATAAATAGGTTAAACAGATACAAATTCTCAAGCAAAATTTTTTTCAGAAAAAATGAGATCAGTGCATTAGATGCTATATATGTTGGTCCTCATTAGTTTACTTTGCTAATGATATATCTGATTTAAAATGAGAAAGCTTCAAAAGTTGTAATTTAGTTAAATGAGTGTGCAAACCATCTCAAAAACAATAAACTTACATTGAAATAGTTTCAGAAAACCAAATCAAATGTGTAAACAGGGGAAGATCAAAATAAGTACAATTATCCCAGCAACCAAGTGGGCTTATGGACTAATTGGTATTTTCTTGGGCTTGAATGATAGTCATTTATTAGTTATTAATTCATTTAAGTTTCTTAGCAGATTACTACATAGAACTTACATTTTTATGAAACAAAATTATTATAATTCTACATCTTTTTTAGAAAACAGTTTTACTCTCAAAATGAAAACATTTAATTTCTATTAGTAAAATAAACTTGCCCCCCTTTTAAGAGGCAAATCTTTAATAGGAGAAACACTCTAGAATTTATTAGCACTGCTATTAAAAGCAAAGTTAGGGATGCTTTTTAATGAAAGAGACTTCACACTATAAAAAGGAATACAGAAGATTTGAAAATCTGAGTTCAGTCTGTGTGAATCACTTTTTTTCAGCAGGTCAAATTTTCATCATCTATAATCAGTGACTTTTACTTGATACCTTCTAAGTCTCTCTCCAGCTCTTAGGTTTCACAAGAAAATTGTGAAACTTTTTGCTATTCCAATATCCAGTGGTGATGGACTAAGATAAAGAAAGTGTGATGGAGACTAAAGAGCTGGCAAGTAGGTCAAGAGCAGCATCCTCATCTGGAATCTGCCTTCCTTATCAGCTAGGCTGTGCTGAGACTCAAATAAGATACAATAAGTCCTTATTTACAAACGAGCTATATTCTGAGAGTGCATTCCTAAGTCCAATTTGTTTGTAAGTCCAACCAAGTTAGTGTAGGTACACAACTAACATAGTTGGCTATACAGTAGTGTACTGTAATAGATTTATAATACTTTTCACAAGAACAATACACAAAAGCAAACACAAAAAAATAGTACTGAACACAAATAGGACAACCACTTGTAGAGGGTATGCCCGTGTGACAGTGTGTGCCAGACACACAAACTAACTTACATGATTGGACATGCAAACATACATTCACATCTTTAAAAGTCAGAAAATTGAAGATTCTACATAGGGGACCTACATAAGGGACCTATTATCTATATATTTTAGTGTTCTGAATACTGTGAACCATTATACAAATGCAAGTTATTATCAGAGCACTTAGTCATCTTTAGAGTCTATAAGCATATTTTTTGTTGCTTCAAAGTGTGTTGAAAGTACTCTCAGTGTTATTTAGCCAGATTTGTAGCCCTTGAGAAAAGTAGAATGAGGATCCAAGCTAGGTGGAGATGAATGAAACAACTGGAGTTCAAGTACAGATTCTGCGTGCATGCTAAGTTCCTTCAGTTGTGTCCAGCTCTGCGATGCTGTGGACTGAAGTCCATCAGGATCCTCTGTCCATGGGATTCTCCAGGCAAGAATACTGAAGTGGGTTGCTGTACTTTCCTCCAGGGTATCTTCTCAATCCAGCAACTGAACCCACATTTCTTATATCCACCTGAATTGGCAGGCGGGTTCCCTACCACTAGCACCACCTGGGAAGCCCCACTGATTCTGGCAACTGCTAACCATAAAATCTTGAGCAAATTATCTTCCCTTTCCAGACCTTAGTACGCTCACCTATAAAGTGAGGATGATAAACACCTACGTTCCAGAGACGCTGGGACATGCATATGAGAAAATGTATATGAAAACAAGTAGCATAAGTCTTGTAGGTGAATGTTTCTTACATTTTATTGAATTCTTAACTTCCTTTCACCCTTACCATCTTATTCATTTGTCAGAAAGGTCTGTTAAATCTAGTTCATAAATACTTCTCAGAATTTCACCTTCCTCTTTATTCTCACTGCCAATACTTTAGTTTGAGCCTCCATTAGCTATTTTATGAACTGATAAAATGAACTCCTAACAGTTTGCCTTCAGTCTTTCCATCTCGTAAAATATTCTCAACTCTGCTGTCAAAATTACCTTTCCAAACTGAATATATGATCATTCCATTCCTCTGCTTAAAAACTTTAGACATTGGGGGGAAAAAAGAGCACTGATTCTCCCTCTTTACATCTTTATTCCCTCTTGAAACAAACTTCTACATAATCCACTTACCAGCTGAGTTCATTTTAGCTGTAAAGGTTTTTATTATTGGTCTCAGATTATCTTTCCAACCTCTACATTACTACCTTAATTTCCAGACATGTCACTCAATCTGCATTTTATAAGTAGGTTCTGCTCTTTCGTATAAACATCCCTCTACATCTGCCATTTCTTCTGGTGGGAAAGTCCTATGTTCTCTTGACAAATCAATCTTATTCTTCATTGTCATTTTGGCTCCATTGTTGAACCTTTGCTAAAATTTAAAAAATAAAGTTGCAAGCACTTAAAATATTTAATCTGCTGCACTTGGTCCTCAGATTATATTGCAATTTTTGATTTATATATTTTTATCTTTGAGCTTCAAAGAATAAGAGCAATTTGATATGCCTTTTTATACCCCCAATCTGCCTCTTGTGCCTTTTCTTGCACTGTACTATCACAGATCTATAACATTTTAAAATAATGAATTAAGTCTATAAAAAATAGTGATGGCATATGATTTCCTGTTATAACTTAGGAACTTTTTGAATAAGGTATTTAAAAGCCTTATGGGGAGAGAGTAGACATTTGAAGTCTGACTGAGAAGTGAAGTATCAGTTTTAGGAGTTGAGGGCAGACTATACTAGAGAAATCAGAAGAGCACAGAATAATGCTTGATTATTTTTACTGAACATAGCAAAATAAAAATCAAAAGCAAAATATCTAAAAGCCTCTTCTAAAGCCACACACCTCTTCATCTCCCACTTTGTGATTCTCCTTCCCTTTACTCCTTCCTACTCCACCACTGCAGTTGTGTTTTTGCTATAAACTCATCATCTTACTCATCAATTGATAATTTCTGTATTAGGAACTTCTGTATTAGGATTTTCTGTATTAGGAACTGGTGCTCCAGTGGCTAGAACTTCACCATTCTCAAAGCAGGGGGGCCCAGGTTCTATCCCTGATCAGAGAAGCAGATCCCGTATGCTGCAACTAAGACACAATGCAGCTGAATAAATAAATATTTTAAAAAATTAATAATTTCCATGTTAGTAAACCCAGGACATTTCCACCATCACTCTACACAATGGGCTGCTTACTATCTTAAAGATTTCCTTTTTTGGCCTTCTGACATCCATTTGTCATGTATTTCTTGTCATCTCTCAGGCCAACATTTCCAAGATTCTTTGGAATTGCCAAGTCTTTCCCTATACATTGGCCTAAATAAGGGCTCAAATGTGGCTCTACTTTAATTTTTTCTTTTCCAAAGTGGTTATTATTTTACATCTTTATATGCTGTCTACAGGCCTTCCTGATAGCTCAGTTGGTAAAGAATCCAACTACAATGCACGAGACCTGGGTTCAGAAAGATCCACTGGAGAAGAGTTAGTCTACCTACTCGAGTATTCTTAGGCTTCTCTTGTGGCTCAGCTGGTAAAGAATACAACTGCAATGTGGGAGATCTGGGTTTGATCCCTGGGTTGGGAAGATCCCCTGGAGAAGGGAATAGCTACCCACTCCAGTATTCTGGCCTGGAGAGTTTCATGGAACTCCATGGGGTCACAAAGAGTCAGACAGAAATGAGCGGTTTTCATTTTCACTTTTCATACCATCTACAAGTAGATGATTGACACATTTCTATCTTTTGCCATAACTTCTGATACATTCTAGAATATTCAAGTTGAATATCTCAGATATCACACACAAAAATAGTGTTTCTGAAAGGTGAACTCTTGGTTTCTGCTCCCCAACTTACCTCTATCACCTAGTGGCATCACTATTTACCACTTGCCAGCAGTGAAAAGCTATTATATATTGCCTTTACATGAACTTGCCTTCTTCAAAATTAAGTACTAGTGATTCTAAATTGTGTATTGTCTCTATCTGAAAAATCAATTCTGCCATTGGCCTTCAGAGGACACTTCTCACTAGATCTCAGAAATCTAATCTTTACCTGTTTACATAGCAACCAGAGTGACATTTTTTTTTTTTAATGANGTACTAGTGATTCTAAATTGTGTATTGTCTCTATCTGAAAAATCAATTCTGCCATTGGCCTTCAGAGGACACTTCTCACTAGATCTCAGAAATCTAATCTTTACCTGTTTACATAGCAACCAGAGTGACATTTTTTTTTTTTTTAATGAGGAAAGATTTTATTTGCACAAAGCATTTGTAGAATCATTCCATATTGTTTTTTTTTAAATTTATTTTGTAATTGGAAGTAAATTGCTTTACGATGTTATGTTGGTTTCCACCATACAACAGTGTGAGGCGAGCCTGGCACTCTGTGATGACCCTGGGAAGGGAGAGGTGCAGGAGGAAGCTCAAGAGGGAGGACATATGTATGCAATAATGACAGAGTGACACTCTTAGATAAGTGCCACTTAAATGTCTATCTACTGCTTAAATGTCTTTAGAAAATCTCCATTTATTGAAAAATAAAGATAATTCTCTTATCATAGTCTACAAGGTCCTCATACATAAGGACCTCTACAAGGTCCTCATACATGTATAAGAATTGAGTCTTATGCATTCTCAATTCTCCAGTCTCAACTGATACTCCTTTCCCTACACACAGTCACCCATAAGCTTCTCCTTGCCTCAGGGCCTTTTTACATACTCTTCTGTGTACTTTCATTGAAGTTAGTCCCTAACCATCTTTCAAATCTCCACTTAGATAAGACTAAAANTGGACTGGTTGGATTTCCTTGCAGTCCAAGGGACTCTCAAGAGTCTTCTCCAATACCACAATTCAAAAGCATCAATTCTTCAGCGCTCAGCCTTCTTCACAGTCCAACTCTCACATCCATGCATGACCACAGGAAAAAACCATAGCCTTGACTAGACAGACCTTAGTCAGCAAAGTAATGTCCCTGCTTTTGAATATGCTATCTAGGGGGGTCATAACTTTTCTTCCAAGGAGTAAGCACCACCACTTCATGGCAAATAAATGGGGAAACAATGACAGACTTTATTTTCTTGGGCTTCAAAATCATTGCAGATGGTGACTACAGCCACAAAATTAAAATATGCTTGCTTCTTGGAAGAAAAGGTATGACAAACCAAGAGAGCAGATTTTAAAAAGTGGAGACATTACTTTGCCCACAAAGATCTGTCTAGTCAAAGCTATTGTTTTTCCAGTAGTCGTGTATGGATGTGAGAATTGGACCAAAAAAAAAAAAGCTGAATGCTGAATAATTGATACTTTTGAAGTGTGGTGATGGAGAAGACTCTTGAGAGTTCCTTGGATTACAAGGAGATCCAACCAGTCCATCCTAAAGGAAATCAACCTTGAATATTCATTGGAAGGACTGATGCTGAACCTCCAATACTTTGGCCACGTGATGTGAAGAACTGACTCCTTAGAAAGGTCCCTGATGTTGGGAAAGATTGAAGGCAGAATGAGAATGAGACAACAGGAGACGAGATGGTTTGATGGCATCATCAACTCAATAAACATGAGTTTGAGCAAGCTCCAAGAGATGGTGAAGAATAGGGAAACCTGGTGCACTGCAGTTCATGGGGTTGCAAAGTATCTGACATGACTGAGCCTTTGAACAACAGCAAGAAGTAAGCAGCAGTGTCAATATATTTTAGAGAAATCAGAGTTGGAGTATTCATTAGAATGCTATGAATTTAGTGCTGCGACCATTGGTGACATTAACCAGAATAATTTCAGTGGATGCATGGACAGGAAAACCAAGGTTCTTTAGTGAACTTCAAGTGAGAAGGTTCCTTGGGAAGAGATGAGCACTTAAAAGACTTTTCTCTGCTGGGAAAGAGAGAAGGTATTTGTCAGTAGGACATAAAATTCAATCAAAGTTTTCTGGGGGTCATCCTTTGTCTTACCTTTTCCCTTCTCTTCTCTATCATGTAAGGCAGAAAGGACATTTGGAAATATTTATTATGTGGTTACAAGAGTTAGTGAGCTTGAGAGAAAGGATAATTGAGAGAATGAGGTCTCTGAGGAATTTGGAAGGTAAACAGTGAAAAGTTAGAAGAGAAGATGAACTTCTGCTTTTCTCTGAACTGCGCTTTTCACCTCGGCCATCTAGTTCTGCTTTAAGCATTGCTGACTTTGTCTTGAGTCCTTGTCGCAGGAAGAGTTCTCACTGTCTTTGCCTTTCAGAGACACAAAACTGTCCTCAGGTTGAGTTCTTCTAAAAAGGAAAATGTTTAATAATGGTGTGTGATTCAGTGTATTATGTGAATCCTGTCAGTCATTTCATTATCTCTATTCCTTCTATCACCTGGTTTCTCCAGTACTTATGGTCAGTTTTAATTTTTTTTTCTTGCTGTTTTCCTATTTTGAGTCTACTATTTTACTGGTTAGAGTAATATTCTAGTCTAGGAAACTGCTATTATACAGACTATAACATTGCATAAGTATAAAACTTGATTTAAATCAACACCTAAATCCTAATCCCTTTAATGTAGATTTTACTTGTAGATTCTCTGCAACTACTAAAAATTGATAAATCAGAATTAAAGTTTGATCTTATAATTATATGAAAAGAGTATCTTAAACCAGTCTTTCTCTTCACTTTGTAGGAAAAAGAGTAGTATTATATAGTAACAGCTGTCAGCAAATAGTTTATGTTCTAATATATCTTTATAAACTTTATACTCATTACTAAATAGGTCTTGATTCTCAGAAATGTTTATATAGGTATAATTTTTAATAAAAATATTTTGTGGTTTGTGAAAAGCCATCTGGGCTGGCATCCATGACTTTTTGACTCTTTCCATAACTAACTCTATCATCTTAAACTTATCAGTTTATTTTTTTGGAATCAAGTTTCCTACTATTTAAATGATAATATCTACTTGATCTTCCTTAAATGTAGGCTATTGGTATGGAATGTAAAGTGAATTTGTGATTCAGGTCCCTAGACAAAACTCACTGTCAGTTCCATCCATGTGAAAGAAACTTAAACCAGTATCAGGTCATGAGCTGAAAGAAAATGTCTTTCTGGGTTATTGGAAAGATGGAGACAGATACTGTCTTATGACACCTGGGAACTGACTTTGCTACATGAGAATGTAGCCTGGTTGTACTACATTTTTTTCAGAAAAACCTGATGTTTATAAATCTTTAAGTGAAAATAACATATATTGTGTCATTTTTTTTTCTGATAAAATGTTCTAAACTCTGATGACTGTGTGTAACAAAAATTATGTGTTTTATCAGCTTTGGCAAATTCTCTTTATAGAGAAGATGAGCAGCAGCTATGCACATAGTTAGGGTATGTGGCCTCCAGGAAGAAGCTTCAGTTATTAGTATTAATGTATTTTCTGCTCTATGGCATCACCATGGCACCTTTATTTATTTAAAAGTAATTATTAAAAGTAATCCTTTTCTAGATAATTTGGTTCTGGTTCTGGTTGTTTTCTTCCTGCCAAGGTACAATTTACTTAAATATTGCAATCAGAAGTAATATGTGGCAATGCTCAGTCATGTCCAATTCTTTGCGACCTTATGGACTGTAACCCGCCAGGCTCCTCTGTCCATGGGATTTTTTTTAGGCAAAATGCTGGAGCCAGTTGCCATTTCCTCCTTCAGAGAATCTTCCCAACCCAGGGATCAAACCCATGTCTCCTGCATTGGCAGATGGATTCTTTTACCAATGAGCCACCAGGGAAGCCACAGAAGTGATATTACAGTGATATAATAGAAATATTTTGAAAAATTTAAAACTGACCTATATATTGAAAACAAACCATCAACTTGTAGAAATGAATGGTATTCAAAAAGAATCAAGAAATTAGTTTTTTGTTATGTTTATTCTGTATTGTGATGACCCTCTGTTTCTCACTATTAATTGAGTATCTCAGGAAATATAATCTATAATGCCCCTTTGGTGTGTATAGCTTGAGAATTAATGATGTAAGGATGGAGCAGTGACTTGTACTTGCTCATTTCATTTGAGAAATTTCAGGATTCAGTCCTCATGGGTCTCAAGATAGACTGATAGGGATGCAGTGCGTTACCTTCTGGCCTGGAGATGCCGTTTCTAGTTCTTACCTCTGTTCGTGGGAGATCTCCAAGATTTCAGAGTCCTGTAAAAATCAGCATGTTCCACTGGTACCTCACACTCAGAGTCACTGCAGACGATCTAGGAATTGGCAGGCTATCATGTGACTAAAAGGTGCAGGCGCTCTCACTGACATCACCAAAGCCCTCAGTGAGTAGGTAGACTCTCACAGCAGGACTCGCCATTACAGCCATAAATTTGAAGAATCTTCACTGAAGGTTGGGAGCCTACTCTCGGAGAATCAAGACTTTTTTTTTTTTGACAGATGTAAGGACATGAAAAATTCTGAATTCAAAATAGAATTCATACCAAAATTAGCTCCACACATTGAGTGTTAGCAAATTGTTGTCCCTGGAAATTGTTCAAGCTAATTTTATTTAAATATGTCCATTAGTCCACCCACCCCAACGGCTCACATTCCTGTGTGAGTGAATCCACAGGACATTTAGATTTAACGTTTCCTTAGTTTTCCTATACCTCTGCAAAAATACTCAATCTTACTATGGGATGTTGCTGTGTCCTTTGAGGGTGGCAAGATGTAATAGAGTGTTTTGAGTGTTTTTTTTTTTTTTTTTTTTTTCCCTGTGGTAAACTATATGATCCAGTTTAATAGCAAATTTATCTGCAGGTAGAATACAAGATGCATCAGTTCAGTTCAGTCACTCAGTCGTGTCCGACTCTTTGCAACCCCATGAATACAAAATGAAAATCAATATTAAATAAATATATTTTTGGAAATGATATGTATTAGTATTGCTATGAACTTATGAAATGCAGACAAGTCAAGGTATTTTACACCTATTAACTATGTACTTCAACAGCTGTATGCTATTTCTATCTCTTTTTAATAGATGGCTAAACACAATAAAAATATATCAGATGAATTTTAAAAGGAATACCACATTGATTTTTGATCAGGGAATGAAACTATTTTAGAATTCTTAATAGCAATTTCTGATTGCTATTATAATAGACTGATTATTGGAAAGCATTGTTCTTGCTTTTCTCAAAATATTTTTCTTGAATTTTTCTGAGCACTTGCTATTTCAATCAATTTTTAATATTTTCCATTAGTTTAGAAGTACTTAAAGTCAGATAGTACTTCAGTTCACTTCAGTTGCACAGTCGTGTCCGATTCTTTGCCACCCCATGAATCACAGCACTCCAGGCCTCCTTGTCCATCACCAACTCTTGGAGTTCACTCAGACTCACGTCCATCGAGTCAGTGATGCCATCCAGCCATCTCATCCTCTATCGTCCCTTTCTCCTCTTGCCCCCAATCCCTCCTAGCATCAGAGTTGGGACAAATTATTAATTGCATTTATAAGAATGTATGCTTCATGAGTCTAGAGTGTGTGAGTTTAAATCATATCTTTGATCCTGAACACAATACTTAAACTTTCTACCTTAAATTTTTTTCTTCCACAAATTTGGAATAATCATATCTACCTCATGCTTTTTTCATGCAGGTTAAATTCTTAGAAAGATTTTAGCATAGTTGTTAGTAAGTAGCAAGATTTAAATAAATGTTAGTATTTTTATAATCAGAGTTTATGGCATTTGTTTTAACCAGAGTTTTTATTTGATATTTATTTGTTGAAGAATAATAAACAAAATACTGTTATATTGTATTTTAAGCTATTTCATTATGTATTGTATAGAATAAAGAATAAGTCTAAATATATCTGAACATAATATTTCATGGTAAATTCAACTTGATTACTGGTGTTTTAATCTCTTATTAGGAGTATACACTAAGCATAGTCAGATATTTTTGTCAACAATTAAATAATTGGCACTGGTCGTTCACCTGTCTTCGCATCTCTAACTTTGTGTATGTGTGAAAAAGTTAGAGGTTTTCTTTTAAAAAAAAATGTTTTTATTTTAATATTACCCAATCTTATTGAGATATAATTGACATATAACATTATGTAGTTTCATGTGCACAACATGTTGATTCAATATACTTACCTATTGCAAAATGATTATCATAATAACACTGGCTAACACCTGCATCACATCACAGAATTATTACTTCATTTTTTGTGGTGAAAACATTTCAGATACATTCTCTTAGCAACTTTCAAATCTATGAAATAGTATTATTAATTATAATCAATGTTTTACAGTAGATCTTCAGAATTTATTCATAACTGGAAATTTGAACCCACTTACCAATAACTCCCTATTCCCTCCACCCCACAGCCTCTGGTAATCCCCTTTCTTCTCTCTGTTTCTGGGAGTTGGCTTGTTTAGATTACATTTGTAACTGATATTATACAGTATTTGTCTTTATGTTTGAATTATTTTCCTGAGCATAATATCCTCTAGGTACATCCATGTTGTTGCAAATGGCAGAATTTCATTCGTTTTGATGGATGAATAATATTCCATTGCATGTATATACCATATCTCCCTTATCCATTTATCCACTGATGGAAACTTAGGTTGCTTCCAAATCTTAGCTATTACCTGCATCCACTTCTTTGCCATAGCCTCTTAATGGACATACCTTCACTTCCTTCTTGACATGGGCTTGGTTATGTGGCTTCTTTTGGAGATGGCATTCAGGTAAAATGAGAACAGGCCTTAAGGCTTAGTTATTTCAGCTTGCCATAAGATTTTAAAAAAAAATCCTCTTTACACAAGGAAAAAAATAGAAACAGCACCATAGCTGCTCCTCAGACTTAGAATGAAGACTAGAGTCATACCAACATTCACAACCTGAAGCAAAGTCAGTCTCAAGTCCAGCCCATACTAGCTGAGTCCCAGCTGGCTCACACATATGTTAGAGGAAATTTTAAAAGAAATATACTAAGCTTTGAGTTGGTTTTTCACTTTGCATCACTAAAAAATGTTTTCTTGACTTTGTGTAAAGAAAGCTGAGCACTGAAGAACTGATGCTTTTGAACTGTGGTGTAGGAGAAGACTCTTGAGAGTCCCTTGGACTGCTAGGAGATCAAACCAATGAGTCCTAAAGGAAATCAGTCCTGAATATTCATTGGAAGGACTGATGCTGAAGCTGAAACTCCAATACTTTGACGACCTGATGTGGAGAACTGACTCATTGAAAAAGGCCCTGATGCTGGGAAAGACTGAAGGCAGGAGGAGAAGGGGATGACAGAGGATGAGATGGTTGGATGGCATCACCAACTCAAAGGACATGAGTTTGAGTAAACTCCAGGAGTTGGTGATGGACAGAGAAGCCTGGCATGCTGCAGTCCATGGGGTCACAAAGAATCGGACACAACTGAGCAACTGAACTGAACTGAACTGATGTTCTTTTGGCATAAGAATATAAGATTTTTCCATATCTTCAGATTTCTGGCTGAACTAAAAAGGCAAAATAAACCTCAAAAAATAATTTGTCATAATCTCTGCAAACATAGACAATTAAAGAAAATATCTTGCATCTTAAAATGAATTTGTTTGTTATGAATGAATGATGTTTTTCTCTAGCCAAATACTTAGCAGATAAGAACTTTCATCTTCTAGAATTAAGGCACATGCAGTGGAACATGAACTGCTTTAATATATTGTAAAAGCTCAGTAACTCACTGAGAGACCTTTGAGAGTACCTATAAGGAAACACAGAACTTGGATAAGGTAAACAAGGATAAAATTCATCAGGGAAGGTGCTGCATAAATTTGATGTTCAGATGTAATAGTCAGTGCTGCTTAATAAAGAGGGCGAGATCAGGTGTGTGATTGTTTAAAGAAGTCAAAATAAATGATCTAGTTTACTGTTTTAGTCCATCTGAGGAACTGGGCAAAGTCTACTCTGTAACCAGCTTCCCTTTTGACCCTGAAAAAGTTAGAGGTTTTCTTTTAAAAAAAAAAAAAAATGTTATTGGAGTATAGCTGCTTTGCAACTTGTTTCTGCTGACCAGCAAAGTGAAGCAGCCATACATGTACAAATATTGCCTCTTTTTCTTTTTTTTTTTAATTTCTTTCCCATTAGGTTCACCACAAAGCACTTAGTAGAATTCCCTGTGCTGTATAGTGGGCTCTCATTGGTTATCTACTTTTTATATAGTAGTGTATATCTGTCAATCCCAATCTCCCAATTTATCCCACTACACGGCCTTCCCTGCCTTGGTGTCATGCATTTCTTCTCTACATTTTTGTCTCTATTTCTGCCTGGCAAATAGTTTCAGCTGTATCATTTTTAGATGTTTTCTTAATGACTTAAATGCTAATGGTTGATTACAAAGCTAAATCTGGAATAAAACAAAAGTTTAGGTGTCATATTCATTTAAAAAAATCTATATTTACTTTCTCTTCTGAATGCTAAAAGGGAAGCATGGAAAGTCCATTGACAGTTCATAAGCTTGCATGTTTACCTTGTTCATAGCAAAAGATTATTATAAGGATCAAAGATCATGTATGTGCAATTTCTTTGAAATCTGTAGATTGAAGCAAATGATGAAAACATTGAGAAAATCATACCTGACAACTATAGTTTAGTTAGTTCTCAAGTTTTCCCTATGTGATTAAATATTATGGGATTAAAGCATGTATCTTTGTGAAAATTAAATTTTCAGAAAAATTGTTGCTATACACAATGTTTTGATTTTAATCTAGAGAATAAGATCTAGTTGTTTTAAAATTTTTAATTGACCATTCCACAGAATATTTTTAATCACTACTGAAATCAAGAACAGCTAAGATTTTCTTAGTTAAAATTGTTAACATATATGCTAAGCATCTGAATACAAATTAGTTAAGTCCTCTGTGAGTTATAACTTACAGATAATTCCTTAAGTAGCAGAAATTCCCTGTAAACTATCTAATACATCTTGGAATGGCTATGAAATTATTTATTAAATATTAAATATTTTATAATAACAGTGGCACCAATAATAATACTAATAATAGTAAATAATATATTTTATAGCAATATTTTTTCAAAACAATTCAAGCATTTGTCAGAGAAACTTACTCATGTCACAGAAATGCTTTTGTCTTGTTATTTCATAGAGGCATTTAAATGAAGGAAAAAATATTTTTTCAATTGGACAATGATAGCATTTTTCATCAAAACACCATGGTCATTTTATCTTGAATATAATTTCAGATACAAAAGAGTAATACTATCTTATAACCACCTTAATCAAAACAATTTGTTGAACTATTTTACCTTAACACATATTACACAATGCATATACTGTGTCTGTACTTAGGAAGATATTTTGTGACTCATTTATAATTTTTCAGTGCCTAGAATTTTTCACATTCTGTCAAAATGTTCACATTAATTCTCATAATGAAAATAATTAATTTTCTTAGAAAGTAGAAGTTGTCTGTACAGCTACTCAGTATGCTGCGTGTGGAGGACAGTGTGCCCCAGAGAGGTTGCGCTGATGGCAAGCCTGGGGTGGGGCAGGGCATCTGTCGTTTTCGTGTTACCCCTATGGAGGTCTTCATCTTTAAAGGGAATAAGGATTTAATTACCTTACATGTCCATCCTAAAGATCAGCCTTGCGTGTTCACTGGAAGGACTGATGATGTTGAAGCTGAAACTGCAATACTTTGGCCACCTGATGCNCCATTATATATCACATTTTTTAATGCCCATGATTTTGCTAGCTATTAATTCTCAGGTTTTAATTGAAGGCACATTTAAAACATTAAAATAATTAAAATTTTACTTTTATTGCATTGGCATTTCCTGGATGGTAATAATTTTATGGTTTTAAAATTTGGGAGGAACTATTTATTATAGAACTGACAGTCCACAGGTGGGTAATTAATAGGAATTATAAAAGACAAGACTATCTCCTTGATTTATTTTATTCTTAAACACTTAATCAGACTTTCATAACCAGAATAAACTGCTAAGGAAAGTTAAACTCCATTAATTCTTTCAAGGCCAATTTAATGATCACTTCTATAAAATAATTATCCCAAGAACATATGAAAAATTCAGGTAAATATCACTCGGGTATTCTATTAAGTTGATCTAAAGATCATCATCTTGCAAAATAAAGCATAATTTAGATACTAAATGCATAAAGCAAAATTCTATATGTTAATAAAAAGCCCATTTATTTGAGTGAAGACTTAAGATACCAATTTTCATAAAATTCTGTTACACTGAATCTTCATTTGTTTCTAAGATACCAAATTTTAGTAATTTCTAAGCTAAGTCCACCCGGACTTCTGTGGTGGCTCAGACAGTAAAGTGTCTGCCTACAATGTGGAAGACCCCGGTTCAATCCCTGGATCAGGAAGATCCTCTGGAAAAAGAAATGGCTACCCACTCCAGTACTCTTGCCTGGAAAATCCCATGGACAGAGAAGCTTGGTAGACTACAGTCGATGGGGTCACAAAGAGTTGGACACAACTGAGTGACTAAACTTACACTTTTCAAGCTAAATTAATTTTAAAAGTCATGACATTTTAATGGCAAAATTGTACAATGGGAAATATGCTTAAATAATGGAGTTCATGACATGCCATACCTGCATCAAGTGAAATCCAATATTAGTTCCTACAAATAACCTTCAAAGAGTGAATTTTACTTTCTATTTAAAATGTAAGCAGAAAGCAAAGATTTTTTTAATCTAAAATTATTAAAAGCACAAAATGTCTACATATATAGAATTATTGAATGATTGAGAAAATGAGTGAAACTTGAATTAGCTTTCCTTGAAGATAGCTGAGGTTTTACCAGCCTAACATTTTAATTTAGAGAGGAGGATTTAAGATAACAAAAATGCCGTATAATCACTTTATAATCAATAGTTAAGGCTAAATTTTCAAGTTAAACTTCTCAAGAAAAACCTCAAGTGAGTTAAGAATTTATTTTGTTTCTTTGGAGCTAATTTTCTGTCCTGTAAAATGAAACAGTTTTTCTAGATGTATCCAAACTGAGGACAGAGAATTAAGCAGGAAATACACAAGAGAGGAGGAGAGGTCCAGAACCTTTACACTTTCAATTTTTCTTAAAATTCTTGAATAGCATAAATAGCATTGAAATATGTACTCTGGATACATTTAATCTTTTTTATGTTCACTAAAAAGAGCTTACTTCCTCATCACTCCTATGTCTTATGTCATCTTCTGTCTAATTCAAGGCATATTTTAAAACACTTTAGTTGGAAATAATTTTAAATGGAAGAAAACAGTACAAAGGACTCCTGTATACCCCTTCCTCAGATTTATTTATTATTAACATTTGATGCATTTGATAATTTATTATTTTGCTCACTCATTCTTTCCTGGTATGCATCTCTCTTCTCTGTATCCAAAATGAACCTTTGAGAAGGAGTTGCATATCTTAATGGCACTATATCTCTACCTGCCTTAGCATCTATTTCCTAAAAATAAGAACATTCTCTTAGATAGTGTGCAGCAGTTAAATAACTTCAGTGTGTTTAGCTTTGATATATTACTTTAATCTACCTCATATTCTGATTTTGTTTACTGACATGACAATGCTCTTTCCTCCCCTCCAGTGTAATATTCAGTCCAAATCACATGTCACAT
The DNA here is from genome assembly GCA_006410735.1 of Raphicerus campestris. Taxonomy (NCBI): domain Eukaryota; kingdom Metazoa; phylum Chordata; class Mammalia; order Artiodactyla; family Bovidae; genus Raphicerus; species Raphicerus campestris. The sequence goes on along the minus strand of SJYW01040560.1, from coordinate 68,433 downwards.
TAAGTTTATCTATCTCTAGTGAGCTTTAACCTGGGATATTTCCACAGCCCTTGTTTTGTTGCTTTGTTTTTGGCATTTTGATATTTTCATAGTATAGTTCTCTCCACCCCGTCCTTAGAAATTATTCATTTTGATTTCGGTTTTATTGGATGTCTGAGGGACATTGTACCTCTCAAGCCATCACCTTTAGAAGCACACGATGTCCATTTGCTGCTCAGGAGTGATGTTAATTTTAATTAATAGGTCATATATACTGTATGCATACTTCCTCCCATATATTGTCTTATATTTTAAGAGTATACAATATCATATTTTTCATCAAATCCCTCCTCCTCCAGTTTTCAATCATTGATGACTATGATTCTTTCCTGATTCTCAGTGACTAATGAAATATTTGTTTTCCGGCATTTCCGGAGTCTCAAAGTCCAAGATCAAGGCACTGGTAGGTTTGATTTAGTAAAGACTCTTTAGTAGAGAATCTTTCGTAAATCTTTAGTAAAGATTCTTTCAATCTTTACTGTGATGGCTGCAAAAAGGATCATATTGCAACTCCAGCAGTTCCTCCATTTTTATCAAGAAGTACTCAGCCTTCCAACTGTAAGACAGAGCCTTCCCTTCATCCTCATTTGTGAATTTCCCATTGGTTTGGGTTCATGGATTCTTTGTTATTCAAGTGTTTATAATCGATTGTTTTCTGGATCAAATTGTCCTATATCTGGCACTTTTGAAGTAGTTATATTTTTCTTATGAAAGCCCCATCATTTATGTTTTTGCTTTCTGGAATAGCAAGACATTCCATATTTATTTTGTCTTTGCTTTGCTCTAACTCGGGAATCAGCAACTTCTCTAAGGAGCCCTGATTTCTCTTTAAGGAATGATACCAGGAACAAGACCGGGGTACAGGTGTACTCATTGTAACTGAAATGTCTGTTTCTGGGCTTCTTAAGAGAGAAAGCGCATGTGCATATACACATGCATATAAACAGACAAACATATATATCCCTATGTGTACATATATAAATGTATACACATATATACATACACATTTTAGAAGCCATGAGTTCATGCTTATAACTGCCAATTCTACTCTATTCTCATAAAGTTCTTTTTTGTTTTCCCTTTCCATGCATATGTGTCTACTTCAATGAAAACCTGACTCCTGACAAGACCAACACATTTACTTATTAGATCAACCCTATGAAACATCTGAAATATTCTCAGAGTTGCTTGACCTGTATGACTACAAAAAGACCATTTCTAAAACATGTTGAAGATTGATTTGTGGCTTCCCATTTTTTGTTCATGGATTACTTAGAATTCTCTCTTTCTTTTGTTTTATCTTTCTTTTTCCCCTCCTCCTCCTCCTCGTCTTATACCTGTCTCTTCCTTCTACCCTTTGTAGGTATTTAATGCCATTATTTTCTCCTTTATCCTTCCTGCAGCTCCTTTGGTAATGATCACATATGTATATTTATGTGTGTGTTATCTTTATAATTAACACACTATGTATTTCCCATTTTTCTTACACAAAAGTTAGTATATCATATATGGTCTTATACATGTTGCATTTTGTATTGATGCTTGCCAATTCACCTAACAGTCACTGTAGTATTTACAGAGATCTTCCTTGTATATTGGAGAAGGAAATGGCACCCCACTCCAGTACTCTTGCCTGGAAAATCCCATGGACGGAGGAGCCTGATAGACTACAGTCCATAGCATCGCAGAGTCGGACATGACTGAGCGACTTCACTTTGCCTCACTTTCCTCATATATTGAAGCTCAATCCTCAGTGCCTCTGAATGTGACTAATATGCATACATAGCTTTTGAAGAAGTGAGTGAAGCCAGTACGGGAGGCCCTAATCCAATATGACTTGTCCTTATTGGACAAGAAGTGGAAATTTGGAGGGCAAAGGGACATATGGATGTTGGCACAGAGAGAAGGGAGGTATTGAGGGGAGATAATGAGAAGGTGGCCTTCTGTAAGCAAAGTTGAGAGGACTTGGGAAAAATCAAACCTACCAGCGCCTTGATCTTGGACTTTGAACCTCCAGAAATGCCAGAAAACAAATATCTCTTTAGTCACTCAAGCTGTGCTGTTTTGCTACATTAACACTAAAAGAGTAATGCATTGTTTACATAGTTAAGTATTTTTTTTAAATTACCCTCAAAAACAAATCTCTCTACATATAAATTCCATTATTTTGCATTTCCACAAACAGTTGATGAGACTGCCTCTTCTCTTCTAGACTCTCTGAACAGTTGGATTGTCAAGTTTTACAATTTTGCCAACTAATGGGTACCCTGATAGCTCAGTTGGTAAAGAATCTGCCTGCAGTGCGGGAGACCTGGGTTTGATCCCTGATTGGGAAGATTCCCTGTAGAAGGGAAAAGCTACTCTCTTCAGTATTCTGGCCCAGAGGATTCCATGGACTGGACAGTCCATGGGGTCACAAAGAGTTCCGACACAACTAGGTGACTTTCACTTTCAATGGGTAAGGAGTGTTATGGATGACAGTTTTAATTTGCAAGTATCTTATGATGAGTAAAGCTGAAAGTATTTTCATGTTTAGGTCAGCTTTATATTTCTTAGTTTGAATTGTTTGTATCATTTGTTAGTATTTATATGTGATATTTTGTCTTTCCCCTCGATTTTGAAAAGTTCTTCCTACATTAGGAACATTAGCCCTTGTTGTTTTTTAGTCACTTAGTCTTGTCCGACTTTTTACAACTCCATGGACTATAGCTCACCAGGTTCCTCTGCCCAGGTGGTTCTCTAGGCAAGAAGACTGGAGTGGATTGCTATGCCCTCCTCCAAGGGATCTTCCTGACCCAAGGATCAAACCATAAGTCCTGCATTGGCAGGTTGGTGTCTTCTACATTAGCGGGTTGATTCTTTACCACTGAGACAGCTTGGGAAGCCCCAGATTAGCTCTTACCTGTGCTAAAAGCCACAAACATCTTTTTCTAGTTTGTCATTTGTCTTTAAATTTATTTAAACTGTTTTGCCTTGCATAAGTTTTTGATATAACCAAATATAATTTATATAAGCAGTTATATTTCTTTTTATCCCATCTGAATTTATCATAATTAGAAGATCTTATGCCCAGATTGTAGTGGGATTGGCAATGATTTATTTTTGCCTTTTATAAGTACTTTGTGTTTTACTATATAATTTGCAAATATCTCTTTAAGATCTTTGTAAACACAGAGTTTATTTTTATTTATCTGTGAAATGTAAACTGAATCTGTTTTCATCTTTGTCCAAATGTTTATTCATTCATCCCAACACCCTTTACTACAAAGCCTAACTTTGTTTCAATGACTTGATATTTTATAATGTACATGTATTTCTACACGTAGTCCTGGAATTTCTTTCATGCCCTTTTTGTTCCCCTCAGTACTACGGAGTTTTAATTATAGAGGCTTCCCAGTGTGCTGAAAGGGCTGGTCCCCTACTGAGCTCTTTCTTTCCCACTTTTGCCTAGCTACTCTAGTGTGCTTTTTCCTTATGGGCTTCAGTGTTCGTGTCTAGGACCATGAAACAGGTCACAGAGATCACATTAAGCTTACACATTAACAGAGGGAGGGTTGGCATTCTGACACAGTTAAGATTTCCTAAATAAAGTCAAGGCCCACTTTTATGTTAGTTTAGGGTTGGTTGTGACTTCTAAGAGTATTTTATAGTTTTAGTCACAGCAGTTTTAGCATTTACTTCCAAGCTTATTCCATTTATACTTCCTCTTTTTTGTTATTATAAATGGCATTTTTCTTCCATTGTATCTTCTAAATCTTTATTTGTGTTCATAAATGCACTTATATTTTGCATGAGAATTTTCCATCTTGCTACTTTGCTGAATTATTTGTAGTTAAGATTGTCATTGACTCTAGGTATTTACAGGTATACTATTAAGTCTTCTATAAATATAGTTTGCTTTTGTTTCAGTTTCATACTTCTAATTTTCTTTAAATTTTATTGGCTAACACCTATTTATCAAATATTATTAGAGATAGTGAGCATCTTTATGTTGTTGCTAATCTTAAGTACACATTTTCTTTTACTCTAGGAAGTAAATAATTTTGATAATAAATTCCTAATAAAAATAATTTTATGCACAAATATATAATGTATTAATTATATTTGCCGTGGGATGTAGATCCCATTGTTTTCAAGAGAAAACTGGGATTCAAAAATGTCCGAAGCCTAAATGCAAATGTTTATTGGAGAAGGATGCAAACTCAAGGCACTCTCCTGCCATGTTTACTATCTTTCCGTATTCCACAGGATCTTCAGAATTGCTATAATTATTTTTTGTGTTGAATTTATATGTTTCTTTTCTCTTCAATTTTTTCTTTTTTTCCTCAATGCCTTTCCACTCTTTGAATAAACTGTTTTGTGTTTACATTTATATAGAAAGATTTAGAAAAGTGAGGTTGTGCTTAACTATATTTTCCTCTTCTGATATGAAAAAGTAAACTGTATATTGTCCTAATGACTGAAAAAAATTAACTTGGAGGGAGAAGAAAGGATTACATATAAACACGCACAGAAGTAAATTGACTCAATAGCCACATTAAAATATTAATACTTTTGTTTTTATTTACTGTGGGTATTAAATTTTATCTAAATTCTTATTTCCCCCAGTGTATCCTGAGACATTTGGATGTGCTTAGTAATAACGTCTTACAGAAAAATGAATAAATTCAGGGATCTTCATAACACAATGCACATTAAATCTAAATCTGTACTCCTTATAGTCAGCACCCTTAGCTATAAAATTAACATGGATTAATAGGAGTAGAATAAGATAAGACCAATGATGTAGGGAAATTGTTCTGTTAATTTGGAATAATTAACACATTGATTTAGTGAAAACTATAAATGAATTGAATTTTATAAATGATTAGTACAATATTTTTATTTATTTTTAAAATTGATGAATCAATTTTTATTGAAGTACTATGTTTCAGGTGTACAGTGAAGTGATTCAGTTATATATAAACACATAGTAATCTTTTTTCAGATTATTTTGCATTATAGGTTATTATAAGATATTAAATATGATTCCTATGCTATATAGGGGAGCCTTATTTGTTATCTATTTTACAATATACTGTGTAACTGTTAATTTCAAATTTCTAATTTGTCCCAACCCTTCTCTTCTTTATCCTTTGGTAATTGTGAGTTTGTTGTCTTTGTCTGTGAGTTTATTTCTATTTTCTGAATAAGTTCATTTGTATTATATTACAGATTCCACATAAAAATTATATTATATGATATTTGTCTTCCTCTGACTTACTTCTCTTAGTATAATAATCTCTTGGTCCATCCATTTTCCTGATAGTGGCATTATTTCATTTTTTTTAAATTTATATTTTTATTAAAGGATAATTGCTTTACAGAATTTTGTTGTTTTCTGCCAAACCTCAACATGAATCAGCCATAGGTATACATATATCCCCTCCTTTTTGAAACTCCCTCCCATCTCCCTCCCCACCCCACCACTCTGGATTGATACAGAACCCCTGTTTGAGTTTCCTGAGCCCTACAACAANAAACACTAAAAGAGTAATGCATTGTTTACATAGTTAAGTATTTTTTTTAATTACCCTCAAAAACAAATCTCTCTACATATAAATTCCATTATTTTGCATTTCCACAAACAGTTGATGAGACTGCCTCTTCTCTTCTAGACTCTCTGAACAGTTGGATTGTCAAGTTTTACAATTTTGCCATCTAATGGGTACCCTGATAGCTCAGTTGGTAAAGAATCTGCCTGCAGTGCGGGAGACCTGGGTTTGATCCCTGATTGGGAAGATTCCCTGTAGAAGGGAAAAGCTACTCTCTTCAGTATTCTGGCCCAGAGGATTCCATGGACTGGACAGTCCATGGGGTCACAAAGAGTTCCGACACAACTAGGTGACTTTCACTTTCAATGGGTAAGGAGTGTTATGGATGACAGTTTTAATTTGCAAGTATCTTATGATGAGTAAAGCTGAAAGTATTTTCATGTTTAGGTCAGCTTTATATTTCTTAGTTTGAATTGTTTGTATCATTTGTTAGTATTTATATGTGATATTTTGTCTTTCCCCTCGATTTTGAAAAGTTCTTCCTACATTAGGAACATTAGCCCTTGTTGTTTTTTAGTCACTTAGTCTTGTCCGACTTTTTACAACTCCATGGACTATAGCTCACCAGGTTCCTCTGCCCAGGTGGTTCTCTAGGCAAGAAGACTGGAGTGGATTGCTATGCCCTCCTCCAAGGGATCTTCCTGACCCAAGGATCAAACCATAAGTCCTGCATTGGCAGGTTGGTGTCTTCTACATTAGCGGGTTGATTCTTTACCACTGAGACAGCTTGGGAAGCCCCAGATTAGCTCTTACCTGTGCTAAAAGCCACAAACATCTTTTTCTAGTTTGTCATTTGTCTTTAAATTTATTTAAACTGTTTTGCCTTGCATAAGTTTTTGATATAACCAAATATAATTTATATAAGCAGTTATATTTCTTTTTATCCCATCTGAATTTATCATAATTAGAAGATCTTATGCCCAGATTGTAGTGGGATTGGCAATGATTTATTTTTGCCTTTTATAAGTACTTTGTGTTTTACTATATAATTTGCAAATATCTCTTTAAGATCTTTGTAAACACAGAGTTTATTTTTATTTATCTGTGAAATGTAAACTGAATCTGTTTTCATCTTTGTCCAAATGTTTATTCATTCATCCCAACACCCTTTACTACAAAGCCTAACTTTGTTTCAATGACTTGATATTTTATAATGTACATGTATTTCTACACGTAGTCCTGGAATTTCTTTCATGCCCTTTTTGTTCCCCTCAGTACTACGGAGTTTTAATTATAGAGGCTTCCCAGTGTGCTGAAAGGGCTGGTCCCCTACTGAGCTCTTTCTTTCCCACTTTTGCCTAGCTACTCTAGTGTGCTTTTTCCTTATGGGCTTCAGTGTTCGTGTCTAGGACCATGAAACAGGTCACAGAGATCACATTAAGCTTACACATTAACAGAGGGAGGGTTGGCATTCTGACACAGTTAAGATTTCCTAAATAAAGTCAAGGCCCACTTTTATGTTAGTTTAGGGTTGGTTGTGACTTCTAAGAGTATTTTATAGTTTTAGTCACAGCAGTTTTAGCATTTACTTCCAAGCTTATTCCATTTATACTTCCTCTTTTTTGTTATTATAAATGGCATTTTTCTTCCATTGTATCTTCTAAATTTTTATTTGTGTTCATAAATGCACTTATATTTTGCATGAGAATTTTCCATCTTGCTACTTTGCTGAATTATTTGTAGTTAAGATTGTCATTGACTCTAGGTATTTACAGGTATACTATTAAGTCTTCTATAAATATAGTTTGCTTTTGTTTCAGTTTCATACTTCTAATTTTCTTTAAATTTTATTGGCTAACACCTATTTATCAAATATTATTAGAGATAGTGAGCATCTTTATGTTGTTGCTAATCTTAAGTACACATTTTCTTTTACTCTAGGAAGTAAATAATTTTGATAATAAATTCCTAATAAAAATAATTTTATGCACAAATATATAATGTATTAATTATATTTGCCGTGGGATGTAGATCCCATTGTTTTCAAGAGAAAACTGGGATTCAAAAATGTCCGAAGCCTAAATGCAAATGTTTATTGGAGAAGGATGCAAACTCAAGGCACTCTCCTGCCATGTTTACTATCTTTCCGTATTCCACAGGATCTTCAGAATTGCTATAATTATTTTTTGTGTTGAATTTATATGTTTCTTTTCTCTTCAATTTTTTCTTTTTTTCCTCAATGCCTTTCCACTCTTTGAATAAACTGTTTTGTGTTTACATTTATATAGAAAGATTTAGAAAAGTGAGGTTGTGCTTAACTATATTTTCCTCTTCTGATATGAAAAAGTAAACTGTATATTGTCCTAATGACTGAAAAAAATTAACTTGGAGGGAGAAGAAAGGATTACATATAAACACGCACAGAAGTAAATTGACTCAATAGCCACATTAAAATATTAATACTTTTGTTTTTATTTACTGTGGGTATTAAATTTTATCTAAATTCTTATTTCCCCCAGTGTATCCTGAGACATTTGGATGTGCTTAGTAATAACGTCTTACAGAAAAATGAATAAATTCAGGGATCTTCATAACACAATGCACATTAAATCTAAATCTGTACTCCTTATAGTCAGCACCCTTAGCTATAAAATTAACATGGATTAATAGGAGTAGAATAAGATAAGACCAATGATGTAGGGAAATTGTTCTGTTAATTTGGAATAATTAACACATTGATTTAGTGAAAACTATAAATGAATTGAATTTTATAAATGATTAGTACAATATTTTTATTTATTTTTAAAATTGATGAATCAATTTTTATTGAAGTACTATGTTTCAGGTGTACAGTGAAGTGATTCAGTTATATATAAACACATAGTAATCTTTTTTCAGATTATTTTGCATTATAGGTTATTATAAGATATTAAATATGATTCCTATGCTATATAGGGGAGCCTTATTTGTTATCTATTTTACAATATACTGTGTAACTGTTAATTTCAAATTTCTAATTTGTCCCAACCCTTCTCTTCTTTATCCTTTGGTAATTGTGAGTTTGTTGTCTTTGTCTGTGAGTTTATTTCTATTTTCTGAATAAGTTCATTTGTATTATATTACAGATTCCACATAAAAATTATATTATATGATATTTGTCTTCCTCTGACTTACTTCTCTTAGTATAATAATCTCTTGGTCCATCCATTTTCCTGATAGTGGCATTATTTCATTTTTTTTAAATTTATATTTTTATTAAAGGATAATTGCTTTACAGAATTTTGTTGTTTTCTGCCAAACCTCAACATGAATCAGCCATAGGTATACATATATCCCCTCCTTTTTGAAACTCCCTCCCATCTCCCTCCCCACCCCACCACTCTGGATTGATACAGAACCCCTGTTTGAGTTTCCTGAGCCCTACAACAAATGCCCGTTGGCTATCTATTTTACATATAGTAATTTAAGTTTCCATGTTACTCTTTCCATACATCTCACTCTCTCCTCTCCTCTCCCCATGTCCATAAGTCTATTCTCTATGTCTGTTTCTCCACTGCTGCCCAGTAAATAAATTCCTCAGAACCATTTTTCTAGATTCCATATGTGTGTTAGAATACGATATTTATCTTTCTCTTTCTGACTTACTTCACTCTGTATAATAGGTTCTAAGTTCATCCACCTTATCAGAACTGACTCAAATGTGTTCCTTTTTATGACTGAGTAATATTCCATTCTGTATACACACCACATTTCAAAATCCATTCATCTGTTGATGAACATCTGGGTTGCTTCCATGTCTTGGCTATTCTACACAGTGCAAATATCTTTTTGAATTATGATTTTTCTAGATATATGCCCAGGAGTAGGATCATATAGTAGGTCTATTTTTAGTGATTTCAAAAACCTCCATACTCTTCTCTGTATCATTCAGTTCAATCTATCAGTCACGTCCAACTCTTTGTGACCCCATGAATTGCAGCACGCCAGGCCTCTTTGTCCATCACCAACTCCCGGAGTTCACTCAGACTCACGTCCATCGAGTCACTGATGCCATCCAACCATCTCATCCTCGGTCGCCCCCTTCTCCTCCTGCCCCCAATACCTCCCAGCATCAGAGTCTTTTCCAATGAGTCAGCTCTTCGCATGAGGTGGCCAAAGTACTGGAGCTTCAGCTTCAGCATCACTCTTTCCAAAGAAATCCCAGGGCTGATCTCCTTCAAAATGGACTGGTTGGATCTCCTTGCAGTCCAAGGGACTCTCAAGAGTCTTCTCCAACACCACAGTTCAAAAGCGTCAGTTCTTCAGCGCTCAGCCTTGTTCGCAGTCCAACTCTCACATCCATACATGACCACTGGAAAAACCATAGCCTTGACTAGATGGACCTTAGTCGGCAAAGTAATGGCTCTGCTTTTGAATATGCTATATTCAAAAATTATGGTCATAACTTTTCTTCCAAGGAGTAAGCGTCTTTTAATTTCATGGCTGCGGTCACAATCTGCAGTGATTTTGGAGCCCCCCAAAATAAAGTCTGACACTGTTTCCACTGTTTCCCCATGTATTTCCCATGAAGTGATGGGACTGGATGCCATGATCTTCGTTTTTACCAATTTACATTCCCACCAACAGTGTAGGAATATTCCTTTTTCTCCATACTTTCTCCATTATTGATTATATGTAGATTTTTGATGATAGTCTTTCAGTCCTGTGTGAGGTGATATCTCATTTTATTAGTTTTGGTTTGCATTTCTCTAATAATTAGTGATGTTAAGCATATTTTCATGTTCAGTTGGCCATCTGTATATCTTCTTTGGAAAAAATGTCTATTTAGATCTTCTGTTCATTTTTTGATTGAGTTGTCTATTTTTTGATACCGAGCTTTATGACCTGTTTGTATATTTTGGAAATTAAGAACATGTTGGTCTCATTGTTAGCAAATATTTTCTTCAAGTCCAAAGGTTGTCTTATATGGTTTCCTTTGCTTTTCAAAAGCTTACAGGTTTTATTAGGTCACATGTGTTTATTTTTGCTTTTGTTTCCATTACACTAGGAGACAGTGTAATTTTGAGTTTTTTTCTCTGTGTGTATATTGGGAGAGGGGATGTTCTTGTTTTACTCTTTTACATGTATCTGTCTAGTTTACCACACACTTCTTATTGAAGACGCTCTTGTTTCGCCATCATATATTATTGCTTACATTGTCATATATTAGTTGGCCTTAAGTTAATGAGTTTATTTCAGTGCTTTCTATTCTGTTTCACTGATCTATGTGTCTGTTTTTGAGCACTAATACTGTTTTGATTACTGTAGCTTTGTATTATAGCTTAGGCAGGGATCATGATTCCTCCAACTCTGTTCTTTCTCCAGGTTGTTTTAGCTTTGGGAGATCTTTTGTGTTTCTATACAAATTTAAGTTTTTTGCTCTAGTTCTGTCCTTGGTAACTGATATGGATTATCATGAATCTATAGATTGCCATGGGTTATTGTGGTTGTTGTTGAGTTGCTAAATTGTATCTGACTCTTTGCAACTGCATACTTCAGCATACCAGGCTTCCTTGTTCTTCACTATCTCCCAGAGTTTACTAAAACGCTTGTCCATTGAGTCAGTGATGACATCTAACCATCTCATCCTCAGTCACCTCCTTCTCTTCCTGCCCCCAGTCCTCCTCAGTGTCAGGGTTTTTCCAACAAGTCAGCTCTTCCCATCAGGTGGCAAAAGTGTTGGTCAGCATCAATCGTTCCAATAAATCTTCAGGGTTGATTTTCTTAAAGATTGATTAGTTTGATTTCCTTGCTGTCCAAGGGACTCTCAAGAGTCTTCTTCAGCATCACAGTTAAAAGTATCAATTCGTTGGTGCTCAGCCTTCTTTATGGGCCAAATCTCACATCCGTACATGGCTACTGGAAAAACTATACCTTTGACTAGATGGACCTTTGTCTGCAAAACAATGTCTTTGCTTTTTAATATGCTGTGTAGGTTGGTCATTGTTTTGTTCACAAGGAGCAAGCATCTTTTGATTTTATGGCTGAAGTCAACATCTACAGTGAGTTTGGAACCAAAGAAAATAAAAGCTGCCACTGTTTCCATCCCCTCACCCCATCTATTTGGCATGAAATGATGGGCCTGGATGCCATTATCTTTGTTCTTTGAATGTTGAATTTTAAGCCAGCTTTTCAATCTCCTCTTTCACNAAAGGGACATATAGATGTTGGCACAGAGAGAAGGGAGGTATTGAGGGGAGATAATGAGAAGGTGGCCTTCTGTAAGCAAAGTTGAGAGGACTTGGGAAAAATCAAACCTACCAGCGCCTTGATCTTGGACTTTGAACCTCCAGAAATGCCAGAAAACAAATATCTCTTTAGTCACTCAAGCTGTGCTGTTTTGCTACATTAACACTAAAAGAGTAATGCATTGTTTACATAAACACTAAAAGAGTAATGCATTGTTTACATAGTTAAGTATTTTTTTTAATTACCCTCAAAAACAAATCTCTCTACATATAAATTCCATTATTTTGCATTTCCACAAACAGTTGATGAGACTGCCTCTTCTCTTCTAGACTCTCTGAACAGTTGGATTGTCAAGTTTTACAATTTTGCCATCTAATGGGTACCCTGATAGCTCAGTTGGTAAAGAATCTGCCTGCAGTGCGGGAGACCTGGGTTTGATCCCTGATTGGGAAGATTCCCTGTAGAAGGGAAAAGCTACTCTCTTCAGTATTCTGGCCCAGAGGATTCCATGGACTGGACAGTCCATGGGGTCACAAAGAGTTCCGACACAACTAGGTGACTTTCACTTTCAATGGGTAAGGAGTGTTATGGATGACAGTTTTAATTTGCAAGTATCTTATGATGAGTAAAGCTGAAAGTATTTTCATGTTTAGGTCAGCTTTATATTTCTTAGTTTGAATTGTTTGTATCATTTGTTAGTATTTATATGTGATATTTTGTCTTTCCCCTCGATTTTGAAAAGTTCTTCCTACATTAGGAACATTAGCCCTTGTTGTTTTTTAGTCACTTAGTCTTGTCCGACTTTTTACAACTCCATGGACTATAGCTCACCAGGTTCCTCTGCCCAGGTGGTTCTCTAGGCAAGAAGACTGGAGTGGATTGCTATGCCCTCCTCCAAGGGATCTTCCTGACCCAAGGATCAAACCATAAGTCCTGCATTGGCAGGTTGGTGTCTTCTACATTAGCGGGTTGATTCTTTACCACTGAGACAGCTTGGGAAGCCCCAGATTAGCTCTTACCTGTGCTAAAAGCCACAAACATCTTTTTCTAGTTTGTCATTTGTCTTTAAATTTATTTAAACTGTTTTGCCTTGCATAAGTTTTTGATATAACCAAATATAATTTATATAAGCAGTTATATTTCTTTTTATCCCATCTGAATTTATCATAATTAGAAGATCTTATGCCCAGATTGTAGTGGGATTGGCAATGATTTATTTTTGCCTTTTATAAGTACTTTGTGTTTTACTATATAATTTGCAAATATCTCTTTAAGATCTTTGTAAACACAGAGTTTATTTTTATTTATCTGTGAAATGTAAACTGAATCTGTTTTCATCTTTGTCCAAATGTTTATTCATTCATCCCAACACCCTTTACTACAAAGCCTAACTTTGTTTCAATGACTTGATATTTTATAATGTACATGTATTTCTACACGTAGTCCTGGAATTTCTTTCATGCCCTTTTTGTTCCCCTCAGTACTACGGAGTTTTAATTATAGAGGCTTCCCAGTGTGCTGAAAGGGCTGGTCCCCTACTGAGCTCTTTCTTTCCCACTTTTGCCTAGCTACTCTAGTGTGCTTTTTCCTTATGGGCTTCAGTGTTCGTGTCTAGGACCATGAAACAGGTCACAGAGATCACATTAAGCTTACACATTAACAGAGGGAGGGTTGGCATTCTGACACAGTTAAGATTTCCTAAATAAAGTCAAGGCCCACTTTTATGTTAGTTTAGGGTTGGTTGTGACTTCTAAGAGTATTTTATAGTTTTAGTCACAGCAGTTTTAGCATTTACTTCCAAGCTTATTCCATTTATACTTCCTCTTTTTTGTTATTATAAATGGCATTTTTCTTCCATTGTATCTTCTAAATTTTTATTTGTGTTCATAAATGCACTTATATTTTGCATGAGAATTTTCCATCTTGCTACTTTGCTGAATTATTTGTAGTTAAGATTGTCATTGACTCTAGGTATTTACAGGTATACTATTAAGTCTTCTATAAATATAGTTTGCTTTTGTTTCAGTTTCATACTTCTAATTTTCTTTAAATTTTATTGGCTAACACCTATTTATCAAATATTATTAGAGATAGTGAGCATCTTTATGTTGTTGCTAATCTTAAGTACACATTTTCTTTTACTCTAGGAAGTAAATAATTTTGATAATAAATTCCTAATAAAAATAATTTTATGCACAAATATATAATGTATTAATTATATTTGCCGTGGGATGTAGATCCCATTGTTTTCAAGAGAAAACTGGGATTCAAAAATGTCCGAAGCCTAAATGCAAATGTTTATTGGAGAAGGATGCAAACTCAAGGCACTCTCCTGCCATGTTTACTATCTTTCCGTATTCCACAGGATCTTCAGAATTGCTATAATTATTTTTTGTGTTGAATTTATATGTTTCTTTTCTCTTCAATTTTTTCTTTTTTTCCTCAATGCCTTTCCACTCTTTGAATAAACTGTTTTGTGTTTACATTTATATAGAAAGATTTAGAAAAGTGAGGTTGTGCTTAACTATATTTTCCTCTTCTGATATGAAAAAGTAAACTGTATATTGTCCTAATGACTGAAAAAAATTAACTTGGAGGGAGAAGAAAGGATTACATATAAACACGCACAGAAGTAAATTGACTCAATAGCCACATTAAAATATTAATACTTTTGTTTTTATTTACTGTGGGTATTAAATTTTATCTAAATTCTTATTTCCCCCAGTGTATCCTGAGACATTTGGATGTGCTTAGTAATAACGTCTTACAGAAAAATGAATAAATTCAGGGATCTTCATAACACAATGCACATTAAATCTAAATCTGTACTCCTTATAGTCAGCACCCTTAGCTATAAAATTAACATGGATTAATAGGAGTAGAATAAGATAAGACCAATGATGTAGGGAAATTGTTCTGTTAATTTGGAATAATTAACACATTGATTTAGTGAAAACTATAAATGAATTGAATTTTATAAATGATTAGTACAATATTTTTATTTATTTTTAAAATTGATGAATCAATTTTTATTGAAGTACTATGTTTCAGGTGTACAGTGAAGTGATTCAGTTATATATAAACACATAGTAATCTTTTTTCAGATTATTTTGCATTATAGGTTATTATAAGATATTAAATATGATTCCTATGCTATATAGGGGAGCCTTATTTGTTATCTATTTTACAATATACTGTGTAACTGTTAATTTCAAATTTCTAATTTGTCCCAACCCTTCTCTTCTTTATCCTTTGGTAATTGTGAGTTTGTTGTCTTTGTCTGTGAGTTTATTTCTATTTTCTGAATAAGTTCATTTGTATTATATTACAGATTCCACATAAAAATTATATTATATGATATTTGTCTTCCTCTGACTTACTTCTCTTAGTATAATAATCTCTTGGTCCATCCATTTTCCTGATAGTGGCATTATTTCATTTTTTTTAAATTTATATTTTTATTAAAGGATAATTGCTTTACAGAATTTTGTTGTTTTCTGCCAAACCTCAACATGAATCAGCCATAGGTATACATATATCCCCTCCTTTTTGAAACTCCCTCCCATCTCCCTCCCCACCCCACCACTCTGGATTGATACAGAACCCCTGTTTGAGTTTCCTGAGCCCTACAACAAATGCCCGTTGGCTATCTATTTTACATATAGTAATTTAAGTTTCCATGTTACTCTTTCCATACATCTCACTCTCTCCTCTCCTCTCCCCATGTCCATAAGTCTATTCTCTATGTCTGTTTCTCCACTGCTGCCCAGTAAATAAATTCCTCAGAACCATTTTTCTAGATTCCATATGTGTGTTAGAATACGATATTTATCTTTCTCTTTCTGACTTACTTCACTCTGTATAATAGGTTCTAAGTTCATCCACCTTATCAGAACTGACTCAAATGTGTTCCTTTTTATGACTGAGTAATATTCCATTCTGTATACACACCACATTTCAAAATCCATTCATCTGTTGATGAACATCTGGGTTGCTTCCATGTCTTGGCTATTCTACACAGTGCAAATATCTTTTTGAATTATGATTTTTCTAGATATATGCCCAGGAGTAGGATCATATAGTAGGTCTATTTTTAGTGATTTCAAAAACCTCCATACTCTTCTCTGTATCATTCAGTTCAATCTATCAGTCACGTCCAACTCTTTGTGACCCCATGAATTGCAGCACGCCAGGCCTCTTTGTCCATCACCAACTCCCGGAGTTCACTCAGACTCACGTCCATCGAGTCACTGATGCCATCCAACCATCTCATCCTCGGTCGCCCCCTTCTCCTCCTGCCCCCAATACCTCCCAGCATCAGAGTCTTTTCCAATGAGTCAGCTCTTCGCATGAGGTGGCCAAAGTACTGGAGCTTCAGCTTCAGCATCACTCTTTCCAAAGAAATCCCAGGGCTGATCTCCTTCAAAATGGACTGGTTGGATCTCCTTGCAGTCCAAGGGACTCTCAAGAGTCTTCTCCAACACCACAGTTCAAAAGCGTCAGTTCTTCAGCGCTCAGCCTTGTTCGCAGTCCAACTCTCACATCCATACATGACCACTGGAAAAACCATAGCCTTGACTAGATGGACCTTAGTCGGCAAAGTAATGGCTCTGCTTTTGAATATGCTATATTCAAAAATTATGGTCATAACTTTTCTTCCAAGGAGTAAGCGTCTTTTAATTTCATGGCTGCGGTCACAATCTGCAGTGATTTTGGAGCCCCCCAAAATAAAGTCTGACACTGTTTCCACTGTTTCCCCATGTATTTCCCATGAAGTGATGGGACTGGATGCCATGATCTTCGTTTTTACCAATTTACATTCCCACCAACAGTGTAGGAATATTCCTTTTTCTCCATACTTTCTCCATTATTGATTATATGTAGATTTTTGATGATAGTCTTTCAGTCCTGTGTGAGGTGATATCTCATTTTATTAGTTTTGGTTTGCATTTCTCTAATAATTAGTGATGTTAAGCATATTTTCATGTTCAGTTGGCCATCTGTATATCTTCTTTGGAAAAAATGTCTATTTAGATCTTCTGTTCATTTTTTGATTGAGTTGTCTATTTTTTGATACCGAGCTTTATGACCTGTTTGTATATTTTGGAAATTAAGAACATGTTGGTCTCATTGTTAGCAAATATTTTCTTCAAGTCCAAAGGTTGTCTTATATGGTTTCCTTTGCTTTTCAAAAGCTTACAGGTTTTATTAGGTCACATGTGTTTATTTTTGCTTTTGTTTCCATTACACTAGGAGACAGTGTAATTTTGAGTTTTTTTCTCTGTGTGTATATTGGGAGAGGGGATGTTCTTGTTTTACTCTTTTACATGTATCTGTCTAGTTTACCACACACTTCTTATTGAAGACGCTCTTGTTTCGCCATCATATATTATTGCTTACATTGTCATATATTAGTTGGCCTTAAGTTAATGAGTTTATTTCAGTGCTTTCTATTCTGTTTCACTGATCTATGTGTCTGTTTTTGAGCACTAATACTGTTTTGATTACTGTAGCTTTGTATTATAGCTTAGGCAGGGATCATGATTCCTCCAACTCTGTTCTTTCTCCAGGTTGTTTTAGCTTTGGGAGATCTTTTGTGTTTCTATACAAATTTAAGTTTTTTGCTCTAGTTCTGTCCTTGGTAACTGATATGGATTATCATGAATCTATAGATTGCCATGGGTTATTGTGGTTGTTGTTGAGTTGCTAAATTGTATCTGACTCTTTGCAACTGCATACTTCAGCATACCAGGCTTCCTTGTTCTTCACTATCTCCCAGAGTTTACTAAAACGCTTGTCCATTGAGTCAGTGATGACATCTAACCATCTCATCCTCAGTCACCTCCTTCTCTTCCTGCCCCCAGTCCTCCTCAGTGTCAGGGTTTTTCCAACAAGTCAGCTCTTCCCATCAGGTGGCAAAAGTGTTGGTCAGCATCAATCGTTCCAATAAATCTTCAGGGTTGATTTTCTTAAAGATTGATTAGTTTGATTTCCTTGCTGTCCAAGGGACTCTCAAGAGTCTTCTTCAGCATCACAGTTAAAAGTATCAATTCGTTGGTGCTCAGCCTTCTTTATGGGCCAAATCTCACATCCGTACATGGCTACTGGAAAAACTATACCTTTGACTAGATGGACCTTTGTCTGCAAAACAATGTCTTTGCTTTTTAATATGCTGTGTAGGTTGGTCATTGTTTTGTTCACAAGGAGCAAGCATCTTTTGATTTTATGGCTGAAGTCAACATCTACAGTGAGTTTGGAACCAAAGAAAATAAAAGCTGCCACTGTTTCCATCCCCTCACCCCATCTATTTGGCATGAAATGATGGGCCTGGATGCCATTATCTTTGTTCTTTGAATGTTGAATTTTAAGCCAGCTTTTCAATCTCCTCTTTCACTTTCATCAAGAGGCTCTTTAGTTCCTCTTCACTTTCTGCCATAAGAGTGGTATCATTTAAATATCAAGAATGTTGATATTTCTCCCAGCAATCTTGATTCTAGCTTGTGATTTATTCTGCTTGCCATTTCACATGATGTACTCTTCATATAAATTAAATAAGCAGGGTGAAAAAATGCAGCCTTAATGTTCTCCTTTTCCAGTTTTGAGCCAGTCCATTGTTCAATGTATGGTTCTAGCTCTTGCTTTTTGACCTGCATACAGTTTTCTCAGAAGGCAGGTAAGATGGTCTGGTATTCCCTTCTCTTTAAGAATTTCCCACAGTTTGTTGTGATCCACACAAAGGTTTTAGTGTAGTAAATGAAGCAGAGTATTTTTTTTTCTGGAATTCTCTTGCTTTTTCTATGATCCAATAGATGTTGGCAATTTGATCACTGGTTCCTTTGTCTTTAATTAATCCAGCTTATACATATGAAAGTTTTTAGTTCATGGTGTTGAAGTGAACCTTGAAAAATTTTGAGCATTACCTTACTATCATGTGAAATGAATGCAATTGTACAGTAGTTTGAACATTTTTTGGCATTGCTCTTCTTTGTATTTGGAATGAAAACTGACCTTTTCCAGTCTTTAGCTACTGCTGAGTTTTCCATATTTGCTGGTGTATTGAGTGCAACAATTTAATAGCATCACCTTTTAGGATCTGAATATCTCAGTTGGAATTCCATCACTTCCACTAGCTTTGTTCATAGTAATGTTTCCTTTAGCAGGGCAAAGGCTAACAGAGTTTTGCCAAGATAATACACTGTTCAGAGCAAACACTCTCTTCTAACAGAACAAAGACAATTCTACACATGGGCATCAACAAATGGTCAGTTCCAATATCAGACTGATTATATTCTTTGCAGCTGAAGGTGAAGAAGTTCTATACAGTCAGCAAAAACAAGATCTTAAAGTGACTGTGGCTCAGATTCAAGCTCCTGATTGCAAAATTCAGCCTTAAATTGAAGAAAGTAGAGAAAACCACCAGACCATTTAGGTATAGCCTCAATCAACTCTCTTATGATTGCTCCATGGAAGTGACAAATAGTTTCAAGGGATTAGACCTGATAGAGCACTTGAAAAACTATGGATAGAGGTTCATAACATTATACGGGAGGAGATAACCAAATCTATCCCAAAGAAAAAAATGCAACAAGGCAAATAGTTGTCTGAGGAAGTCGTAGAAATATGTGAGAGAAGAAGAGGAGTGAAAAATAAATAAATAAAAGCAAAGGAAAAAGGGAAAGATATACCTAACTAAATGCAAAGTTTCTGAGAATAGCAAGGGGTGATAAGAATACCTTCTTCAGAACAATGCAAAGAAACAGAGGACAACAATACAATAGGAAAGACAGGGGATCTCTTCAAGAAAATTAGAGATACCAAGGGAACATTTCATGCCATGGTAGTACAGTCATTTTAACAATATCAATGATTCCAATCCAAGAACACTGCATATCTTCTGTTTGTGCCATCTATGATTTCCTTCATCAGTGTCTTATAGTTTTTGGAGTAGAGGTGTCTTACCTACTAAGGTAGGGTTGGTCCTAGGTATTTAATTCTTTATGATGTGATGATAAATGAGATTGTTTCAATGATTTTTCTTTATGATATTTCATCATTAGTGCACAGAAAAGCAACAGATGACTGTATTAATTTTGTGTCCTGCATTTTTACCTAATTCATCGATGAGTTCTAGTAGTTTTCTGGTGACATCTTCTATGTATAGTATTGTGTCATCTGCAAACAGTGGCAGTTTTACTTCTTCCTTTTCAATTTGAATTCCCTTATTTATTTCTTCTCTCTGATTTCTATGGCTGGGACTTCCAAAACTATGTTGAACGAAAGTGGAGAGAGTGAGCATCCTTGCTATATGCCTAAACTTAGAGGGGATATTTTCAGCTTTTCACCATTGAGTGCATTAGCTATGATTTTTATTCACGTATGGTCTTTATTAAGTTGAGGTGAAAGTGAAAGTGAAGTTGCTCAGTCGTGTCCAACTCTTTGTGATCCTATGGACTGTCATCTACCAGGCTTCTCTGTCCATGGGATTTTCCAGGCAAGAGTACTGGAGTGGGTTGCCATTTCCTTCTCCAGGGGATCTTCCTGATCCAAGGATTGAACCCAGGTCTCCTGCATTGCAGGCAGAAGCTCTACCCTCTGAAACACCAGGGAAGCCCTACTTTCCCAAGAATTTTTATCATAAATGGATGTTGAATTTCATCAAAAGGATTTTCTGCATATCTTGAGATGTTCATATAATTTTTTGCTTTTGTTTTTTCTTTGAGTTGTTAATGTTGTATATCATTTTGATTGATCTGTAGATACTGAAAATCCTTACATCTCTGGGATAAATCCCACTTGATCATGGTATATACTCCCATTAATGTATTGTTGGATTCAGTTTGCTGGTATTATGTTGAGGATTTTGGAGTCTATGTTCATCAGTGATATTGGCCTGTAATTTTTTTTTAAATTTTTTTAATTTTATTTTATTCTACTTTACAATACTGTATTGGTTTTGCCATAATTTGACATGAATCAGCCACATGTGTACATGTGCTCCCAATCCTGAAACCCCCTCCCACCTTCCACCCCATATCATCTCTCTGGATCATCCCCGTGCACCAGCCCCAAGCATCCTGTATCCTGTATCGAACATAAACTGGCACTTCATTTCTTACATGATAGTATACATGTTTCAATGCCATTCTCCCAAATCATCCCACCCTCTCCCTCTCCCACAGAGTCCAAAAGTCCATTCTATACATCTGTGTCCCTTTTGTTGTCTCACATACAGGGTCATCATTATGATCTTTCTAAATTCCATATATATGTGTCAGTATACTGTATTGGTGTTTTTCTTTCTGGCTTACTTCACTCTGTATAATNCTATGATTTCCTTCATCAGTGTCTTATAGTTTTTGGAGTAGAGGTGTCTTACCTACTAAGGTAGGGTTGGTCCTAGGTATTTAATTCTTTATGATGTGATGATAAATGAGATTGTTTCAATGATTTTTCTTTATGATATTTCATCATTAGTGCACAGAAAAGCAACAGATGACTGTATTAATTTTGTGTCCTGCATTTTTACCTAATTCATCGATGAGTTCTAGTAGTTTTCTGGTGACATCTTCTATGTATAGTATTGTGTCATCTGCAAACAGTGGCAGTTTTACTTCTTCCTTTTCAATTTGAATTCCCTTATTTATTTCTTCTCTCTGATTTCTATGGCTGGGACTTCCAAAACTATGTTGAACGAAAGTGGAGAGAGTGAGCATCCTTGCTATATGCCTAAACTTAGAGGGGATATTTTCAGCTTTTCACCATTGAGTGCATTAGCTATGATTTTTATTCACGTATGGTCTTTATTAAGTTGAGGTGAAAGTGAAAGTGAAGTTGCTCAGTCGTGTCCAACTCTTTGTGATCCTATGGACTGTCATCTACCAGGCTTCTCTGTCCATGGGATTTTCCAGGCAAGAGTACTGGAGTGGGTTGCCATTTCCTTCTCCAGGGGATCTTCCTGATCCAAGGATTGAACCCAGGTCTCCTGCATTGCAGGCAGAAGCTCTACCCTCTGAAACACCAGGGAAGCCCTACTTTCCCAAGAATTTTTATCATAAATGGATGTTGAATTTCATCAAAAGGATTTTCTGCATATCTTGAGATGTTCATATAATTTTTTGCTTTTGTTTTTTCTTTGAGTTGTTAATGTTGTATATCATTTTGATTGATCTGTAGATACTGAAAATCCTTACATCTCTGGGATAAATCCCACTTGATCATGGTATATACTCCCATTAATGTATTGTTGGATTCAGTTTGCTGGTATTATGTTGAGGATTTTGGAGTCTATGTTCATCAGTGATATTGGCCTGTAATTTTTTTTTAAATTTTTTTAATTTTATTTTATTCTACTTTACAATACTGTATTGGTTTTGCCATAATTTGACATGAATCAGCCACATGTGTACATGTGCTCCCAATCCTGAAACCCCCTCCCACCTTCCACCCCATATCATCTCTCTGGATCATCCCCGTGCACCAGCCCCAAGCATCCTGTATCCTGTATCGAACATAAACTGGCACTTCATTTCTTACATGATAGTATACATGTTTCAATGCCATTCTCCCAAATCATCCCACCCTCTCCCTCTCCCACAGAGTCCAAAAGTCCATTCTATACATCTGTGTCTCTTTTGTTGTCTCACATACAGGGTCATCATTACTATCTTTCTAAATTCCATATATATGTGTTAGTATACTGTATTGGTATTTTTCTTTCTGGCTTACTTCACTCTATATAATCGGCTCCAGTTTCATCCATCTCATTAGAACTGAGTCAAACTTATTTTTTTTAAGGGCTGAATAATACTCCATTGTGTATATGTACCACAGCTTTCTTATCCATTCATCTGCTGATGGACATCTAGGTTGTTTCCATGTCCTGGCTATTATAAACAATGATGCAATGAACATTGGGGTACATGTGTCTCTTTCAGTTCTGGTTTCCTCGGTGTGTATGCCCAGCAGTGGGATTGCTGGGTCATAAGGCAGATCTATTTGTAATTTTTAAAGGAATCTCCACACTGTTTTCCATAGTGGCTGTACTAGTTTGCATTCCCACCAACACTGTAGGAGGGTTCCCTCTTCTCCACATCCTCTCCAGCATTTATTGCTTGTAGACTTTTGGATCGCAGCCATTCTGACTGGTGTGAAATGATACCTCATTGTGGTCTTGATTTGCATTTCTCTGATAATGAGTGATGTTGAGCATCTTTTTGTGTGTTTGTTAGCCATCTGTATGTCTTCTTTGGAGAAATGCCTGTTTAGTTCTTTGGCCCATGTTTTGATTGGATTGTTTATTTTTCTGGTGTTGAGCTGAATAAGTTGCTTGTATATTTTTGAGATTAGTTGTTTGTAAGTTGCTTCATTTGCTATTGTTTTCTCCCACTCAGAAGGCTGTCTTTTTGATATTGGCCTGTAATTTTATTTTTTGTGTGATATCTTTGTCATTTTTTTGGTGTCACCATGAAAGCGATCTCACAGGGTGAGTTTGGAAGTGTTCCTTTCTCTGCAATTTTTTGGATTAGTTTCAGAATGATGGGTGTTAACTGTTCTTTAAATATTTGGCAGAGTTCGCTTGTGAAGCAATCTTATCTTGGACTTTAATTTGTTGGGATAGTTTAGTTTTATATTACTGATTGAATTTCAGTACTAGTAATTAGTCTGTTCATATTTTCTATTTCTTCCTGGTTTAGTGTTGGGAGATTGTACCTTTCTAAGATTTTGTCTATTTCTTCTAAGTTGTCCATTTTATTGCTATATATTTGCTTATAGTGCTGTCTTATGATCCTTTTTATTTCTTTGGTGTTGGTTGTAACTTTCCCTTTTTCATTTCTGATTTTATTGATTTGGGCCTGCTGTCTTTTTACTTTATAAGTCTTGGTAGAACTTTATCAATTTTGTTTGCATTTTCAAAGAACCAGCTTTTAGTTTCATTCATTTTCTTTCATCTTTTTTTAGTCTTTATTTCATTTATTTCTGTTCTGATCTTTATTATTTCTTTTCTTCTACTGATTTTAGGTTTTGTTTGCTCTTTCTCTAGCTGCTTTAGGCATAAATTTAGATTGTTTATTGGAGATATTCTTCTTTCCTGAGGTATGCTTATATCACTATAAACATTCTTGTTAGAGTTGCTTTCACTGTGTACCATAGATAGGTTTTGTATCCTCATGTTTTATTTTCATTTGTTTCTAGGTGTTTTCTGATTTCTTTTTTGATTTCTTCAGTGATATATTGGCTGTTTAGTCTCTGTGTGTTTGTGTGTTTTTTTGTTTCTTGCAGTTGATTTCTGGTTTTCTTTTGCTTTTCATTGTTGTGGAATACCTCTTTTGCTCTGCTCACTTTTAGGCTGTAGGTGTTACTAGTCTGAAGTGAGTCTATTCTAGGCAGCATATACTTGATTTTTTATTTTGTATCCCTTCAATCACTCTGTGTCTTTTGGTCAGAATATTTAATCTGTTTATATTTAAAGTAATTATCAATGTATATTCTCACTGCCATTTTTTTGTTTTGATTTGTTTTTGTAGGTTTTTTCCTCCCTTTCTTGTTTTGTTCTCTTGTGATTTGATGACTATATTTAGTGTTATTCTTGGATAAGTTTTTCTCTTTTTGTGTGCATATCTGTTATGGATTTTTGGTTTGCAGTTATCATGAGATTTTTGTATAGCAGTCTACATATGGAGAAGGCAATGGTAACCCACTCCAGTTCTCTTGCCTGGAAAACACCATGGACGGAGGAGCCTGATAGGCTGCAGTCCACGGGGTCGCTAAGAGTCGGGCACAACTGAGCGACTTCACTTTCACTTTTCACTTTCATGCATTGGAGAAGGAAATGGCAACCCACCCCAGTGTTTTGCCTGGAGAATCCCAGGGACAGAGGAGCCTAGTGGGTTGCCGTCTGTGGGGTCGCACAGAGTCAGACATGACTGAAGTGACTTAGCAGCAGCAGCAGCAGCTATATATGTACATGACAAGTTGCTGATTTCTTAATTTCAAAAAATTTTACATACCCTGTACTTGTACTCTTTTCCTGCACTGCAAGAGACATAATAGGATATGGGTTTGGACCCCGGGTCAGGAAGACACACTGAAGAAGAAAATAGCAACCCACTTCACTATTCTTGCTTGGGAAATCCCATGGACAGAGAAGACTGGCGGGCCACCATCCATAGAGGCACAAAGAGTCAGACATGACTGAAGCAACTTAGTGTGCGCGTGCGCGCACGCGTGTGCATGCACACACACACACACACACACACATAATGATTACTTTTTAATATAATATTTTACATCTAATTGTATTGTATATCTGTTAACTGTTCATTGTGGGTACAGATGATAGTATTACTTGTGTATTTTATCTTCTGTGCTATATTTGTGCATTGATAATTTCCTCCTTTCTATATGTTTGCCTTTCCTGGTAAGGTTTTTCATTTTATAATTTCTTATTTCTAGTTGTTGCCTTTCATTTTATACTTGGAGATATTCCTTTAACATTTGTCATATGGCTAGTTTGGTGGTGCTTAGCTTTTTTAGATTTTTCTTCTAAGTCTAGCTTTTGCTGCTGTTTTTATTCAGTCACTAAGTGGCGTCCCACTCTGCAACCCCATGGACTGCAACACACCAGACTTCCTTGTGTTTTACCATATCCCAGAGTTTGTTCAAACTCATGTGCACTGAGTCGGTGATGCCATCCAACCATCTCATCCTCTGTTGCCCCCCTCTGCTGCCTTCAGCCTTTCCTGTCAGAGTCTCTTCCAGTGAGTCAGTTTTTCACATCAGGTGGCAAAAGTATTTGAGCTTCAGCTTCAGCATCAGTCCTTCCAATGAATATTCAGGTTTGAATTCCTTTAGGACTCACCAGCTTGATCTCCTGCAGTCCAAGGGACTCTCAACAGTCTTCTCCAGCACCACAGTTTGAAAGCATCAGTTCTTTGGCACTCACCTTCTTTATGGTCCAACTTTGGGAAAAAACATAGCTTTGACTATATGACCTTTGTCAGCTTTTGATTTCGCCATCAAATCTGAATGAAATCATTGTTGGGCAGAGTCTTCTTTCATCACTTTAAATATCTCATTTCACTCTTTCCTGGCCTGCAGAGTTCCTGCTGAAAAATGAGCTGGTAGGCTTGTGAGACTTCCTTTGTGTTTTTTCCCTTGCTACTTTTAGTATTCTCTTTAATTTTTGTCATTTTTGATTACAATGTGCCTTGGTGTGTTCCTCTTTGGGAACAAAGTCTGTTCAGAACTTTGTACTTACCTGAACTTGAATGACTATTTCTTTTCCCAGGTTAGTGAAGTTTCCCGATACAATCTCATCAAATATTTTATAATGTTCTTTCCCTCTCTCTTCTCTTTCTTGGACCCCTTAATATGAATATTAATGTGCTTGATATCCCAGATGTCTCTTAAACTGTCTTCACTTCTTTTTTTTTCTGTTCCCAGGAATTGACTTTTGCTCCTTTATTTTCACTGATCTGCTCTTCTTTATCATTTAGTCTATTATCAATTCCTTTTGGTGTATTTTTCTTTTCAGTTATTGTATTCTTCATTTCAGTCTGGTTGTTCTTCATACTTTGTAACTTTGATAAAATTTTCTAACTTCTCACTTTGTGAATCCATTCTCTTCCCAAATTCTTAGGTCATCTTTGCAATCTTTATTCTGGGCTGTTTTTCAGGAAAATTGACTACCTATACTTCACTTAGTTCTTTGGGGGCTTTTTCTTGTTCCTTCATCTGGAACATACTGCTCTACTGCCTCATTTTGTCTAATTGATGTTTGAATTTTTATGTATGTAGTAAGTTTGGTTGTTTCTCAACCTTGGAGAAGTGGTCTTCTGTAGGAAGCATCCTATGTATCCCAGCAGTGCAATCCCCCTCTTATCACCCAAGCTATATACTCCAGGTGTTTCTCCCTAGAGGGCTGCATGGCTACTTCTGTTGTGGTTGGACAGCTCTGCATTTGGTCTGGTAGCCTTAGTTGGTCCCTAGTCTGGTTGATTGCCAAACCCTGCCTTGTCTGGGTGCTTTTGGTTGCTTATTAGCAGGGTATAGCCATGAGGAGCCTGGTTGGTTGCAGAATCCTAGGGAACCTTGGAGCTGGTGCTGGCTCACTGATGTGTAGAATCAGTGTTCCAAAGACCAGGGCTGACATCCACCCATTAGTAGGTGAAGCCAAATCCTGGGGTTAATGCTGGACTTCTCACAGGCAGAACTGGTTCCTTGAGTTTGGTTGCAGGTCGCAGTGATCCCAGAGCTTGTTTCAGATTGGTGGGAGAGCCCTGTTCTTGATACAGTGGGGAATAGGTTCTGGAGGGGTCCCAAAGTTTGCATTGCCCTGCTAGTTGGCAAGGCCAAGGCCCAACTGGTCCCAGGATAGGGTCTGGTCTGCATTGCAGAATTGCTTTTTTTTCTTGCTTCTTGTGTCTTCTGCCTAATAGGTGAGGCTATTCTAAAGGCTTATTCAGGGTTCCTGGTAGGAGGGCCTGCCCACTGGTGGGAAGAGCTGGGTCTTTGCCCTTTAATGGCTGGGCAGTGTCTAGGGTTTTGTTGTTTTGTTTTGTTTTTGAGGCAGCTGTGGTCTCAGGAAGTCTTTAGGCATCTTGTCTGGTGGCTCAGAAGGTAAAGCGTCTGTCTACCATGTGGGAGACCTGGGTTCGATCCCAGGGTCAGGAAGATCCCCAGGAGAAGGAAATGGCAATCCACTTCACTACTATTGCCTGGAAAATCCAATGGACAGAGGAGCTTGGTAGGCTCCAGTCCATGGGGTCACAAAGAGTAGGACACAACTGAGCGACTTCACTGCACTTCACTTCTGCTCTTGGGTGAGGCTGTGACTCCAGGGTGAGAGACTGGAGCCCTATCTCTCCAGGAAACTCTCCAAAACCAGCAGGTAAGACCAAGGCTCCTATGAAGTTACTGCTTTTGCCCTGCATCACTCACAGTGTGCATGAGATTTTGAATGCACCCTTTAAGAGTGAAGTCTTTATTTCCCTAAATCCAATGGGGCTTTTAATATCATTGGACTTCAAAGCCAAATTATCTGCAGGGTCATCTTCCTCATACTGGATCCCTGGGCTGAGGAGCCAGATGTGGGGCTCAGAACTCCCATTCCTGTGATAGAGCATCTGTAATAGAATTATTCTCCAGTTTGTGGCTCACCTGCCTAGGAATTATGGGATTTGATTATATCTTGTCTGCCCTTCCTACCCATCTCATTGTAGCTTCTGCTTTATATCTTTAGTTGTATAAGATCTTTTCTGACAGACTCTCATTTTTTTTCCATCAGTAATTATTCTGCAGATAATTGTGATTTTGGTGTGCTCATGAGAGGAAATGAGCTCAAGGTCGTTCTACTCTGTCATCTTGGTCATTATTCTAGCAGAGTACTTTTAAATCAACATGAACTACTGAAAATAAGGAAAAAATAGAATTTAGTATTTCTTGGTTCACTCATAATATTTTATGAAACTATTGGAATTTCAGAAAGCAAAAAAGAAGCTTTACTACTTTAAAATTTATCATTACCAGTCTTGTAAAAATTGCCTATATCTTATTTTTGGAGCTATTTTTATGTCCACATCAAGTTTATGCTAGATTTGCAAAAGTGAATTTAAGTTTTCCATTTTTATATTCGTCTGGGAAGAGATAAAACAGAAAATACATGTAGAAAATAATTGATCTGAGTCTTCATCTCAGTATTTTTTGTATGTGCTCTTTAATGTTTAATGGGAACTTGTGATAGTCTTTCTTGAGTTGCTAATTAAATATCATTTTAAAGTGCATTTAGTTCCTTTAGCTACCTAGTTCAGTTCAGTCACTCAGTAGTGTACGACTCTTTGCAATCCCATGAATTGCAGCATGCCAGGCCTCCCTGTCCATCACCAACTCCAAGAGTTCACTCAGACTCACATCCATTGAGTCTGTGATGCCATCCAGGCCATCTCATCTTCAGTCATTTCCTTCTCCTCCTGCCCTCAATTCCTCCCAGCATCAGAGTCTTTTCCAATGAGTCAACTCTTCCATGAGTTGCCAAAGTACTGGAGTTTCAGCTTTAGCATCATTCTTTCCAAAGAAATCCCAGGGCTGATCTCCTTCAGAATGGACTGGTTGGATCTTCTTGCAGTCCAAGGGACTCTCAAGAGTCTTCTCCAACACCACAGTTCAAAAGCATCAATTCTTCCATGCTCAGCCTTCTTCACAGTCCAACTCTCACATCCATACATGACCACAGGAAAAACCAGAGCCTTGACCTGACGGGCCTTAGTTGGCAAAGTAATGTTTCTGCTTTTGAATATGCTACCTAGGTTGGTCATAACTTTTCCTCAAAGAAGCAAGCGTCTTTTAATTTCATGGCTGCAGTCACCATCTGCAGTGATTTTGGAGCCCCCAAAAATAAAGTCTGACACTGTTTCCACTGTTTCCCCATCTATTTCCCATGAAGTGATGGAACTGGATGCCATGATCTTCATTTTCTGAATGTTGAGCTTTAAGCGAACTTTTTCAATCTCCACTTTTTCTTTCATCAAGAGGCTTTTTAGTTCCTCTTCACTTTCTGCCATAAGGGTGGTGTCATCTGCATATCTGAGGTTATTGATATTTCTCCTGGCAATCTTGATTCCAGGTTGTGTTTCTTCCAGTCCAGCGTTTCTCATGATGTACTCTGCATAGAAGTTAAATATGTAGGTTGACCATATACAGCCTTAAGGTACTCCTTTTCCTATTTCGAACCAGTCTGTTGTTCCATGTCCAGTTCTAACTGTTGCTTTCTGACCTGCATACAGATTTCTCAAGAGGCAGGTCAGGTGGTCTGGTATTCCCATCTCTCTCAGAATTTTCCACAGTTTATTGTGATCCACACAGTTAAAGGCTTTGGCATAGTCAATAAAGCAGAAATAGATGTTTTTCTGAAGACCTCTTGCTCTTTTGATGATGTAGCAGATGTTGGCAATTTGATCTCTGGTTCCTCTGCCTTGTCTAAAACCAGATTGAACATCAGGGAGTTCACGGTTCATGAATTGCTGAAGACTGGCTTGGAGAATTTTTAGCATTACTTTACTAGCATGTGCGATGAGTGCAATGTGCGGTAGTTTGAGCATTCTTTGGCATTGCCTTTCTTTGGGATTGGAATGAAAACTGACCTTTTCCAGTCCTGTGGCCACTGCTGAGTTTTCCAAATTTGCTGGCATATTGAATGCAGCACTTTCACAACATCATCTTTCAGGATTTGAATCAGCTCAACTGGAATTCTATCACCTCCACTAGCTTTATTCATAGTGATGCTTTCTAAGGCCTACTTGACTTCGCATTCCAAGATATCTGGCTCTCTATTAGTGATCACATCATCATGATTATCTGAGTTGTCAAGATCTTTTTGTACAGTTCTTCCACGTATTCTTGCCACCTCTTCTTAATATCTTCTACTTCGGTTAGGTCCATACCGTTTCTGTCCTTTATCGAACCCATTTTTGCATGAAATGTTCCCTTGGTATCTCTAATTTTCTTGATGAGATCTCTAGTCTTTCCCATTCTGTTGTTTTCCTCTATTTCTTTGCATTGATTGCTGAAGAAGGCTTTCTTATCTCTTCTTGCTGTTCTTTGAAACTCTGCATTCAGATGCTTATATCTTTCCTTTTCTCCTTTGCTCTTTGCCTCTCTTCTTTTCACAGCTATGTGTAAGGCCTCCCCAGAAAGCCGTTTTGGTTTTTTGCATTTCTTTTCCATGGGGATGGTCTTGATCCCTGTCTCCTCTACAATGTCACAAACCTCATTTCATAGTTCATCAGGCACTCTGTCTATCAGATCTAGGTCCTTAAATCTATTTCTCACTTCCACTGTATAATCCTAAGGGATTTGATTTAGGTCATACCTGAATGGTCTAGTGGTTTTCCCTACTTCCTTCAATTTAAGTCTGAATATGGTAATAAAGAGTTCATGATCTGAGCCACACACAGCTCCCAGTCTCATTTTTGCTGACTGTATAGAGCTCCATCTTTGACTGCAAAGAATATAATCTGATTTTAGTGTTGACCATATGGTGATGTCCATGTTTAAAGTCTTCTCTTGTTTTGTTGGAAGACGTTGTTTGCTATGACCAGTGTGTTCTCTTGGCAAAACTCTATTAGCCTTTGCCCTGCTTCATTCCATCCTCCACAGCCAAATTTGCCTATTACTCCAGGTGTTTCTTGATTTCCTGCTTTTGCATTCCAGTCCCCTATAATGAAAGGACATCTTTTTTGGGTGTTAGTTCTAAAAGGTCTTGTAGTTTTTCATAAAATCGTTCAACTTCACCTTCTTCAGCCTTACTCGTTGGGGCATAGACTTGGATAACTGTGTTATTGAATGGTTTGCCTTGGAGATGAACAGAGTTCATTTTGTCGTTTTTGAGACTGCATCCAAATACTGCATTTTGGACCCTTTTGTTGACCATGATGGCTTCTTCATTTCTTCTGAGAGATTGCTGCCCTCAGTAGTAAATATAATGGTCATCTGAGTTAAATTCACCCATTTCAGTCCATTTTAGTTCACTGATTCCTAGAATGTTGACATTCACCCTTACCATCTCTTGTTGACTACTTCCAATTTGCCTTGATTCATGGACCTGACATTCCAGGTTCTTATGCAACATTGCTCTTACAGCATCGGACCTTGTTTCTGTTACCAGTCACATCCACAACTGGATTTTTTTTGCTTTGGCTCCATTCCTTCATTCTTTCTGGAGTTATTTCTCCACTGATCTCCAGTAGCATATTGGGCACCTACTGACCTGGGGAATTCCTCTTTTGGTATCCTATCATTTTGCCTTTTCATACTGTTCATGGGGTTCTCAAGGCAAGATTACTGAAGTGGTTTGCCATTCCTTTCTCCAGTGGACCACATTCTGTCAGCCTTCTCCACCATGACCCGCCCGTCTTGGGTTGCCCCTCAGGCATGGCTTGGTTTCATTGAGTCAGGCAAGGCTGTGGTCCTAGTGTGATCAGATTGACTAGTTTTCTGTGAGTATGGTTTCAGTTTGTCTGCCCTCTGATGCCCTCTTGCAACACCTACCATCTTATTTGGATTTCTCTTACCTTGAGCGTGGGGTATCTCTTCATGGCTGCTCCAGCAAAGCACAGCCTCTGCTCCTTACCTTGGTTGAGGGGTATCTCCTTACCACCGCTGTTTCTGACCTTCAACGTGGGATAGCTCCTGTAGGCCTTCCTGCGCCTGTGTAGCCGCTGCTCCTCGGGTTGCTCCTCCTGGCTGCCGGCCCTGGCCTCCAGCTCGGGGTGGCTTCTCAGGGTCACTGCCCCTGGCCTTGGGTGCGAGGTGGCTTCTCTCGGCCACCCCTGACCTTGGACGTGGGGTAGCTCTTCCCGGCCCCTGCCCTGGCCTGGAGGCGGGGTTTCTCTTTCCGTCCGTCACTGACCTTGGACACAGGGTAGTTCCTCTCGGCCATTCCTGCGCTGTTGCACCTGGCACTCTAGGCCGCTGTCCCTGACCTCGGATGTGGGGTAGCTCCTCTCGGCCGCACTTAGTGCGCTGGCTCTCGCAGCTGCCTGCGCTTAGTGCTCCAGCTTTCACAGCCACCTGAGACCTAAGTAAGTGAAAATATTTTATGGGATCTGCTTAATCACTACATTCTGGTTTTGTGTTGTGTAAAAGGGTCTGCTTTGTCTTTTAGTCCATCATTTGTAAAGATATATATATGAAACAAACCTAGAGGAAGAAATGGCAACTCACTACAGTATTCTTGCCTGGAAAATTCTATGGACAGAGGAGCCTTGCAGGGTCTCAAAGGGTCAAATATTACTGAGTGAGTAAGCATGCATGCATATGAAACTAAATGATGGATACTTGTATTTGAATATGTGATCCTAATTGGAAACTGAATCAGTGATTTTCATTTATTTTAGTTTTAAAATATTCTTTTTACATGTGCTAACAAGAGCAGAAAGATTTGTTTTACACAAAAGGATAGCAAGAAATATTACATGTCAAAATATCTAAAATTACTTTTTATTTGTAGAACTTTAAGCAAATGTTCAAAAGTGTTTGTCTTAATGTTTGAAGGAAATTCATTATTCACTTCTACACATCCTTTTGACTTATTGCAAATTAATCAGAAAGAGTCAATTTTTAATCAATATCTTTTTTTGGAAATCTTTTGATAAAACATGAATCTGCTTTCAACAAAGGTGATTATTTCTTTCCACTTCTTATATCATAAAATTTATATTTGCAGGCCATAGCTATTTCAAACTCAGTTCAGTCATCATACGCACTGATTACCATAAGCACTAGTCCTTTTAATGTTCAGTTGCTACAATACTGTCAGTTTAAAAAATCAAGTCCTATAATGATTGTTTGGAAGTAAGTAACTATGAGATGCTAAAACATCATAATTGTTTTAAGCCAGCAGGTAGTAGGTAGTAATCTTATAACACAATAAGAAAATGATTAATTTTTCTCACTTATGAAAATGACTGAATATAAGCTATTTTTATTATACACGTGAAATTATTACTTAATTATTACTTAAATAAGATTGCTAACATGAGCATATCATGACTTAAGTACAGGTTTTAAAAATGCTAATGTATGTCATGTGGACAATTCTTAAAGAGATGGGAATACCAGACCACCTTACCTGCCTCCTGTGAAACCTCTATGCAGGTCAAGAAGCAACAGTTAGAACAGAACATGGAACAATAGACGGGTTCAAAATTGGGAAAAGAGTGTGTCAAGGTTGTATATTGTCACCCTGTTTATTTAAGTGATGTAGAGTACATCATGCGAAATGCCATGACGTGATGGGACCAGATGCCATGGTCCTCGTTTTTTGAATGTTGAGTTTTAAGCCAGCTTTTTCACTCTCTTCTTTCACATTCATCATCTGGCTCCTTAGGGCCGGTTTCTGCCCTAAGGGTGGTGTCATCTGCATATCTGAAGTTATTTATATTTCTCCCAGCAATGTAGATTCCAGTTTGTGATACATCCAGCCAGGCATTTCGCATGATGTACTCTACATAACTTAAATAAACAGTTAAATGCTCTCTACTGTGAGCCATACTACCACACATTACATATTTACCCCTCAAGGTTATATTATTCCTAATTTTAATTAAGACAAAATTTGTTTCTTAATTCATAATCAGTTGGCATTCAGTCAAGTAATTTTGCTTAAAAATTACTAATATGTCTTTTCTGTGTAGCTATGTAAGTAAAATTAATTTTGTTTATATGAAGTATAAGCTTGGTCAAAATGAGAAGGAAACACTGATAAGTATTTGGCTGTTTTTAATCATAAGTTAGTCTCTTTACTAGTATATAATTTTTTTTTCTGTATTTAAATCTTCAGGATAACCTGTACTCACCTGTATCATTCCTATATAAAAAATATTTTCCCAGAACTTATAAAAGAGAAACTTCATCTGGTGGTTTATCAGTTTATTTTGGCAAATGTTTGTCTTCACTTCACATTTCAGAGAGCTATTTTTCTTTACCTATGATGACAATCTAAATTATATATTAGGTGATTATAAAGGGAAAAATAAACTCCCATGTTTTGCTTTAAAATTTTTTTTCCAGTCAGTTCTAGATACAGCAGAGATCTTACAAGGTTAAACAATTACATTCTTTTCTGAATATCTTATTTCTCTTAAAATTCTTAGTTCTTTTCCCTGAAGATGTGTGATTCTTCTTTTCATGAAGAGGGCATGACATCATCCTGAAGATAATCGTTATGCTCTATAACTTTTACTGAAACCTGGTCTATCTGTGGAGTTTCTCTTCTGATTAAATAATTGAAGGCCAGTATATTAGTAAGACCAGATTTAATAGTTCCTTTCTGATGTGCTTTGCTTTTCCCCTCAAAACGAAGAATAGCTCTACTAAAATTCAATTTAGTTTGTATATAAATTTCTACCACTTTACATTTTTCAAATATCTGCTAAAGATATTTCTTTCTTGAAGGTTTTTTTCTGTCACTTTGGTTTCTGCTTAACCAGAATCAATTTTTTCTTCCTTCCCCTGATTTTTGACATCAATAACCTCTTTAAAAAAAAAAAATTCAATAGCAACTTCCTTTAAAATGGAGTTACTACAAAGCAGTTTCATATAACATATGAGATCATATGCAAACTATTAGTTCATGTGGGATTTATCATTATTCATATTTGTTAGTTAATAAAGTATATCAAAAGTTAGCATTTCCATTTGAAGATTTTGGTTAATATAAATTTTCTTATTTAAATAAATTGAAATTGATGGAAAATTCTCTAGCATTTGTCTTTAATTGGATATTCAGAACTTCATAGTAAGATAATGCTGTAATAGACTCTCATCATGTTACTTTCTTAAATTTCAAGGACAGTCATTGAAAGAAGGGCTATTACATATATGCAAGAATTCAATATATTAATCTTTTATACATAAGAAGCAAATATTCATATTTTCTAAGAGTCCCAAAGAAAGCACTATGTCATGGAAATGCTACCTTAAAACTAGCCCACATTGAATTTTGCCTCTTTACCCAAGAAATACTACAAAAGCTTTGGCTTAAACCTCTGGGCTTTCACATTGTTTATATAATCCAGAGACTGTTTCTAGAAACAATTTTTCATTCATTTTTATCTTGCTTAAACAACTTTAATATGTTGTTATAAAGATAGCAGGTATAAATTGATGAATTATCTATGCTGTCATAGTTGACTTTAACTAATATATCTAACTTATTTAGGCTTTAGAAGGAATAATATATCCAATGGAAATCTTATATTCTTAAAAGTGAATAAGAGCAGCTTGATTTAGTTAAAAGGGAATACAACTGCTAAAAGAGCTGCACAGAATTCCCAGGATTACCAGGGACAGAGTTTGGAAAATACTGCTGCTGCTGCTGCTGCTAAGTTGCTTCAGTCATGAAGGCTCCTCTGTCCCTGGGATTCTCCAGGCAAGAACACTTGAGTGGATTGTCATTTCCTTCTCCAGTGCATGAAAGTGAAAAGTGAAAGTGAAGTCGCTCAATCGTGTCCAAGTTTTAGCGACCCCATGGACTGTAGCCTATGAGGCTCCTCTGTCCATGAGATTCCCCAGGCAAGAGTACTGGAGTGGGGTGCTATTGCCTTCTCTGACAATATTATTTTGCCGATTAACAGCCTTCATTTCACTGAAATAAATTGTTTCAAAACCAAACTGTTGCTAAATTATTTGATTGTGTTAGGAAATAGCTAACATTGCCATTTTCATTTTTAGTAACTGAAATGATATAAGATGATTCCATATGCCAAATCCAGTGTATATAATTTTTTAAATAATAAATTATGTTAATATATGCAAATTCAATTTAAAAACCAAGATAAATTTACTAGACTTAATATGTCAAATAGTTGAGTATTACCTTTTATAAAGAACTATTAAGTTTGTCCACCTCCCTTTTGAAAAGAAGGAAGGTGAATAAATGAAGACAAGATAAAAGAATTATTCAAATTAGAAGTCTTATTTTATGCAAGTCTAGAAAGTCTTCTTTAAGGCTGTGGGATTTAATTGGCCTTTGAGCTCTGGAGGAATTTTAACAAATGTACACAGCAGGAAGGACATTCCAGGGAAAAGAATGAACCAGAATGAATAAAGGGGTAGATGGAGAGGAAATGAAGGGGTAGAAGACAGGGAAGTGAATTAATGTACATGGTTTTTAGGCATGGAATAACAGAGTTGGTTGTCTAAACATTTTGAAAAGGTAGAGGTTAGATAGTGGATTAATTGAATACCAGGAAACTTAAATATTAGGAATAAATGAAGAACTAAATTATTTAGTACAAGGGGAGTGAATGCTCAATGTTGAGTTTTATTTCTATTATTCTGATAGCAGCATATGTAGTGGGTATGAAACAGGAAGTATTAAATAATGAAAAAAAGTTAAAACAACAACTGTAAGCCAACATGATGTGTTTGAAATTCAATTCCAGTGAAGATATACATTCTTTCTGACACTCAGCGTCTTACTACATTTTCTCCCTAGAGATCTGCTGTAGCACACTATCTTAAACTCTGCTCTAAAATAGAACTGGTGTCAAAGTCTATGTCTTCCTAGTTGTGTCATATGTATGTGCTTAGTGACTCAGTCGTGTCCAACTCTTTGCAACCCCATACACTGTAGCCTGCTAGGCACCTCTGTCCATGGGGATTCTAAGTGGGTTGCCATGCCCTCCTTCGGAGTATTGTCTCAACCCAGGAGTGGAACCCAGGTCTCCCACATTGCAGGCAGATTCTTTACTGTCTGAGCCATGAGGGAAGCCCAGCTGTGTTAACTCCTATTTATTTAATCACTTCTGTCACTTGTTATCATTAAAGTAGTGCTCATTCTTGGAGAAGGCAATGGCACCCCACTCCAGTACTCTTGCCTGGAAAATCCCATGGACAGAGGAGCCTGCTAGGCTGAAGTCCATGAGGTCACTGAAAGTTGGACATGACTCAGTGACTTCACTTTCACTTTTCACTTTCATGCATTGGAGAAGGAAATGGCAACCCATTCCAGTGTTCTTGCCTGGAGAAACCCAGGGATGGCGGAGCCTGGTGGGCTGCCATCTATGGGGTCGCACAAAGTTGGACACAACTGAAGTGATTTAGCAGCAGCAGCAGCAGTGCTCATTCTAATCTGAGTCGCTAAAGTGAAAGTGAAAGTCACTCAGTTTTGTCTGACCCTTTGCAACCCCACGCACTAGACAGTCCATGGAATTCTCCAAGCCAGAATACCGGAGTGGCTATCCTTTCCCTTTTCCAGGGGATCTTCCCAACCAGGGATCAAACCCAGGTCTCCTGCATTGAGAGAAGATTCTTTGTCAGCTGAGCCACCAGGTATAGTGGAGTGGGTAGCCTTCCCTACCCTGGAATCAAACCAAGGTCTCCTGCATTGCAGGAGGATTCTTTATCAGCGGAGCTATCAGGGCAGCTCTGAATCACTGTAAAGATGGATTGAAATAGTGGTTGCACTGTGTCTACAATGAAGTTAGCACTCAGTGTTATTCTGAATCCACCCTTTCTTACAAAACATGTGTAAGGCAGTTCCATCAATATAAAAAGGAGAAATTGATCACATATGCTTTCTGTGGAAATAGTAGTGCACAGAGGGGTAAAGAAAGTATATAGGGGCTGAATTACATTTAGTTTTCTATTTGTTTATATGATTTTTCATGTTTATTGCCTCTCATTATCTTATAACAGTTATACCAATGGAAAACTACATTTTGTTTGCCCTAGTTACATTTTTAGAGTGCAACCTCATAATAATTCTAAAGGGAACTTGCCTATTCAAAGTAGATTCATAATTGACTTTTCCCACTTAGTCACATAGTATTTTCCCCTGGACTTTATTTCTCTCATTATACTCCACTTTTCTTTTCAGCTAATAAATAATTATTTTGTCACTAGAATCTGCACAGCAGTAAACTTATAACAATGAATACCAAACACAATGAAATTGCATATCTGCACAGTGACAGAAAGTGGTTCAAAGCAAAGAAAAAAAAAGTAGCTACAATTTAACTGAAAAAAAAAAATAAGCAGCTACAATTTTCTACTAATTGTCACTAAGATATAACTTTTGCTCACATTACTTCCAGATTTTTTTAATAAATAGAAAAATAACTTGAGATTCCAGGCGCAATATGTAGCCAATTAAGAAAGGACTTACCTTAATGGATCTTTGAAGATTTCTGTGTATCTGAAGAATACACCAATTTATTCTTCTGTTACCTAATTTGTCATTCTTTTGAGAGGTAATATTAGGATCTGCTGTCACTGTTTATTTTTTCTTTTTTTAAAAAATTTGTTTCTAAAGAAAGAAAAATGAAGCTTACTCTTATTTAATAATATATGTGAAAGTAATACCTTGACTCCATAGCTCGCATGTAGTAAGAACAACAAAAACATTCCATATCTTCCATTTTGACCCTTTTCCCACTACCACCAGTGCCATTAATAGATTTAACAACAAAATAAAAGATGCTAATTATAGTTTGAGAGTAACTCCTTTTTAAACGAGCAAAAAACAAACATGAAAAAATTACTAGCGTATTTATGGCTATCCAAGAAACCTTTCAAATACAATAAAATATTGTAAAACCAGAAGTCATTTATTTCCTCTTATTCTTTAACTAAAATACACTATCACAAAATGGTTACTTTGTGGTATAAATTATGGTCATAAGGTATAATAATTTGTAAGGTATAAGTCATTTATCTTGCTGTGCTAAGAATCCCCAAATCATTACTTGAGTTTTAGAAAAATTTTGTGATCATGCTGATGCTGCTCTCATTGGATGAGTTATACTCTCTCTTAGTTATCAGTTTGCACAAGGAAACACAGGCATTCCTTGTGACAGTGGCACAATCCTTCATGATTTGTTACAAAGGAGAATGATGAATCATGATACTTAACGCTTTATAGCTAGGTGCAAACCCAAACACCTGTACTTCCAACATTCTGTGACAGTTTCCATCAACAGTGCCACCAAGTTGCCTCCAAGGCCTTTTGCTCCCCATCCTGGCCAGGACCAGATCTCTCTAGAAGAGTAAGCAGATGCTACAAATGGCCCCCACTGCCCTTACACTGGTTACCCAGTGACCTCCATGCTTTCCCGAACCTCTGTTGGTACTGCTCTCATCTCTAGCACCTACCTCTGAAGTTAAAACAAGAGAAAACGACTAGGCAACTCGTAGCCTCAATAATTACTTGGTGTATATAAGTTATTCTTTATGATGGCAAACTGAATCTCAACATTTGATGCACCAAAATCAAGTCTATTAAAATATTCTCTAATCCTTAAAATTCTCTGAAGTGTTTACTCATCATTATGTATATTATAAATTAATCTAACATAGTACATTCAGTTCAGTTCAGTTCAGTTCGCTCAGTCGTGTCCTCCTCTGTGATGCATGAATTGCAGCATGCCACGCCTCCCTGTCCATCACCAACTCCCGGAGTTCACTCAAACTCACATCCATCGAGTCGGTGATGCCATTCAGCCATCTCATTCTCTGTCGTCCCCTTCTCCTCCTGCCCCCAATCCCGCCCAGTATCAGAGTCTTTTCCAGTGAGTCAACTCTTCACATGAGGTGGCCAAAGTACTGGAGTTTTGGCTTTAGCATTATTTCTTCCGAAGAACACCCAGGACTGATCTCCTTTAGAATAGACTGGTTGGATCTCCTTGCAGTCCAAGGGACTCTCAAGAGTCTTCTCCAGCACATGGTATATTAGAAAGCCATTTATCAAATTGTCCTAACATCTTAAATGACTTGAACTAATGTCTTTGTTGGACAAAACATAAATTATTAATTTTGTATTTCACTGCAATTATTAATAAGTATTTGCAAACATAATAAAAGGGCTTAAAGATTAAACCCACCTGTTCTGTAGCTATTTTCAGTCTAGTGGCTGAATATCAGCCTTATATGTATGTAAGGAAAATATGAACTGGAAGAAACACTTATGATTAGATAAGTAGACAAGTGAAATGACAATAAACTACTTTATGAGCAAATTAATGTGTAAGCAATTGCCTTAAATCTATGCCCATGATGAACAAAACTATATAGTAAGTATTTCCATTTGATCACAAAGAGTTGGACATAATTGGGTGACTAACACTTTACCCAACTTACCTATCTTTTTTGAAAAAGGTAATATGAGAATATGCATCATTTGTAAATGCTAAAATATTTTATATCATTCAATAACAAATTTAATTTAAAATACCCCATGTTATTTATGTCATGAGCTGAAAGTTTACAATATATTTCTGGTTAGTTTCCATTATTTTAAATAAGAATTTAAAGATTACATATTTCTACCTCTAAACAAATGCATTCCTCCTTATCTTTGGTTTCTTTACCTCATTCAGATTCTTAATGCTAAATGTCCAGTTCACAAATGGAGTACAACTCCTGCCAAATGAAGTACATAGTTAGAAGTAATTTAGCTACCTTTATTTTGCATTCATGCAATTTTCTTCTTAAGCAGATGCAAGAGTTTTAAACTTGAATTAGAAGCTATAATTGAGACCTACTTATTAATACAAAGGCTAGAAATATCTGAGAAATTAATAATTGTTTTGATTAAACTCTATCCATGTAGATGAATAAGTGAATAATTTCAGAGTTAATCAATCAACCCACACAAAACACTTTTATAATAATACTTTAAAGTCACATATGCCACAGCTAATTTCTAGAAGAAAATAAGTTCTGTTTTCAAAAAGAAAATGTTTTTCTCACTTATAATATTAATGAAATCTCATTTGAAATACTTTGTCATATTATATAATACTATTCTTAGATTGCCTGGTTTGACAGTACATAATTAAATAAAAGGAACTCAATATGATATTTTCTTTCAAAAATTGGTCAGTGTACTTGCCAGGGAAACTTGTTAGTAATTAACTGACTAAATAAAAGCATTTGCAATAAAATAGTGTTAACTATTTCAAGAACATTTGATTGAGATTTAACATTTTATGCTTTTTAATAAAAATAATTTTTATTTANATGATATTTTCTTTCAAAAATTGGTCAGTGTACTTGCCAGGGAAACTTGTTAGTAATTAACTGACTAAATAAAAGCATTTGCAATAAAATAGTGTTAACTATTTCAAGAACATTTGATTGAGATTTAACATTTTATGCTTTTTAATAAAAATAATTTTTATTTACTGTATTTGTTGTTGGTCAGCTGTGTAAGTTGTGTTTGACTCTTTGTGACCCTATGGGCTGTAGCATGCCAGGCTTCCCTGTCCTTTACTATCTCCTGAAATTTGCTTAAGTTCCTGTGCATTCAGTTGGTGACTCTATCTAACCATTACATCCTCTGCCACCCTCTTCTCCTTTTGTCTTCAGTCTTTCCCAGTGTCAGTATTTTTTTCCAATGTCCTTCAGATCAGGTGGCCAAAGTATTGGAGCTTCAGCTGTAGCATCAGTTCTTCCTAAATATTCAGGGTTGATTTCCTTTACGATTGATGGGTTTGATCTCCTTGAAGTCTAAAGGACTCTCAAGAGTCTTCTCCAGCACCACAATTTGAAAGCATCAGTTCTTCACCTCTCAGTCTTTTTTATGGTCCAAGTCTCACATTCATACATGATTATTGGAAAAACCATAGCTTTGACTATATGGAATTTTGTTGGAAAAGTGATGTCTCTGTTTTTTAGTATACTGTTTGTCATAGCTTTCCTTTCAAGAAGTAAGTGTCTGTTTACTGTATAAGTAACCTATACTTAATACACTTTTAAAAATATACTGAAAATAGAATTGTGATACTTATCAGTAATTTGGATTAGTCAAATTGCGGAAGAGTAGCAAAAAAAAGAAAAGAGTGTGTTTTTTTTTTTTTGAGAACTATATTCTAAACCATATATTGGAGAATATATGTGAATATGTGGTGAAAACTACAATCACAGAAAACTAGCCAAAATGATCACCTAGATCACAGCCTTGTCTAACTCAATGAAACTATGAAACATGCTCTGTAGGGCCACCCAAGATGGACGGGTC
Source organism: Raphicerus campestris (assembly GCA_006410735.1). NCBI lineage: Eukaryota > Metazoa > Chordata > Mammalia > Artiodactyla > Bovidae > Raphicerus > Raphicerus campestris. The sequence continues at coordinate 26,115 of SJYW01040560.1, read as the reverse complement.
ATGGTGGAGAGTTCTGAAAAAAAGTGGTCACTGGAGAAGGGAAAGGCAAACCGCTTCAGTATTCTTGCCTTGAGAACTCCATGAACAGTATGAAAAGGCAAAAAGATATGACACTGAAAGATGAACTCCCAGGTCGGTAGGTTCCAGATATGTTAACGGAAAAGAGTGTAGAAATAGCTCCAGAAAGGCTGAAGTGGCTAAGCCAAAGAGAAAACAGTGCCCAGTTGTGGATGTGACTGGTGAAGGAATTAAATTTCAGTGCTGTGGAGTACAATATTGCATAGGAACCTGGAATGTTAGGCCCAAGAATCAAGGTATATTAGAAGTGGTCAAACAGAAGATGGGAAGAGTCAGCATAGACATTTTACAAATCAGTGAAATAAAATGGACTGGAATGGGTGAATTTTATTAAGATGACTACTATATCTACTACTGTAGGCAAGAATCCCGTAAAAGAAATGGAGTAGCTCTCCTAGTCAAAAAAAAAAAAGAAAGAAAGAAAGAAAGGAAAAAGAGTCCAAAATACAGTACTTGGGTGCACTCTCAAAGACAACAGAAATCTGTTTGTTTCTAAGGCAAATATTTCAATATCACAGTAATCCAAGTCTATGCACTTAGAAGGCATAGACTAATGCTAAAGAAGCTGAAGTTGAATGGTTGTCTAAAGACCTACAAGACCTTCTGTAACTAAAACCAAAAAAGATGTTATTTTCATCATACTTAGAAAAGGAAATGGAAACTCACTCCGGTATTCTTGACTGGAAAATTCCATGGCCTGAATAGCCCGGTAGGCTACAGTCCATGGTGTTGCAAAGAATCAGACATGACTGAGTGACTCCACTTCCACTTTCATTATAAGGGACAGAAATGCAAAAGTAGAGAGTCAAGAGATACCTGGAGTAACAGGCAAACTTGGATGGAGTACAAAATGAGACAGGACAGGGGCTAACAGAGTTTTGCCAAGAGAGCACACTGCTCATAGCAAACACCCTCTTCCAATAACACAAGCGATGACTCTACATGTGCACATCACCTGATGGTCAATACCAAAATCAGATTGATTATATTATTTGCAGCCAAGAATGGATAAGCTCCATACAGGCAGCAAAAACAAGACAGGAAGCTGAGTATGGATCAGATCATGAACTCCTTATTACAAAAATCAGACAAATTGAAGAAAGCAGGGAAAACCACTAGACCATTCAGGTATGACCTAAATCAAATATCTTACGATAATTCAGTGAAAGTGACAAATATATTCAAGGGATTAGATCTGATAGATAGAGTGCCTGAAGAACTATGGATGGAGTTTTGTAACATTGCATAGGAGATGCTGATCAAAACCATCCCCAAGAAAAATACAAAAAGGCAAAATGGTTGTCTGAGAAGGCCTTACAAATAGCTGAGAAATAAAAGAAGCTAAAGATAAAGGAGAAAAGGAAAGATATACCTATCTGAATACAGAGTTCCAAAGAATAGCAAGGATAGATTAAAAAAAAAAAAAAAAGCCTGCATCAGTGATCAATACAAAGAAAGAGGAAAACAGTAAAATAGAAAAGACTAGAGATCTCTTCAAGGAAATTAGAGGTACCAAGGGAACAATTCATGCAAAGATGGGCACAATAAAGGACAGAAATGATAAGTACCTAACAGAGAAAAGATATTAATAAGCAGAAGAATAAACAGGAGAACTATACAAAAAAGATCTTCATGACCCAGATGACCATAATGGTGTGATCCATACCTAGAGCCAGACACCCTGGAGAGTGAAGTCAAGTGGGCCTTAGGAAGCATCACTATGAACAAAGCTAGTGGTGGTCACAGAATTCCAGTTGACCTATTTCAAATCCTAAAAGATGATGCTGTGAAAGTGCTGCACTCCATATGCCCTCAAATTTGGAAAACTCAGCAGTGGCCACAGGACTCGCAAAAGTCCATTTTCATCCCAGTCCAAAGAAAGGCAATGCCAAAAATGTTCAAACTATTGCACAACTACACTCATCTCACATGTTAGCAAAGTAATGCTCAAAATTCTGCAATATAGGCTTCAAAAGTACATGAACCAACTTCCAGATATTCTAGCTAGATTTTGAAGAGGCAGAGGAGCGAGAGGTCAAATTGCCAACATCTGTTGAATCATACATAGTAAAAGCGAGATAATTCCAGAAAAACATCTATTTCTGTTTCATTTACTTCGCTAAACTCTCTGACTGTGTGGATCACAACAAACTGTGGAAAATTCTTTAAGAGATGGGAATACCAGATCACCTTACCTCCCTCCTGAGACATCTGTATGCAGGTCAAGGAGCAAAAATTAGAACTAGATATGGTACAACAGACTGGTTCCAAATTGGGAAAGGAGTACATCAAGGCTGTATATTATCATCCAGTCTATTTAACTTATATGCAGAGTACATCTTGCAAGAAATGCCAGGCTGGATGAAGCACAGGCTGGAATCATGATTACCAGGAGAAATATCAGTAGTCTCACATACAGATGACACTACCCTTATGGCAGAAAGTGAATAAGAACTAAAGAGTCTCTTGATGGAGGTGAAAGCAAAGAGTAAAAATGTTGCTTAAAACTCAACGTTCAGAAAATGAAGATCATGGCATCTAGTCCCATCACTTCATGGCAAATAGATGGGGAAACAATGAAAAGTGACAGACTTTTATTTTCTTGGGCTCCAAAATCACTGCAGATGGTGACTACAGCCATGAAATTAAAAGATGCTTGCTCCTTGAAAAAAATGATATGACAAAACTGGACAGCATGTTAAAAAGCAAAGGCATTACTTTGCCGACAAATTCCGTCTAGTCAAAGCTGTGGTTTATGCAGTAGTCATGTATGGATGTGAGAGTTGGGCCATAAACAAGGCTGAACACTGAAGAATTGATGTTTTTGAACTGTGATGTTGGAAAAGACTCTTCAGAGCCCTTGGACAGCAAGGAGATCAAATCAGTCAGTCCTAAAAGAAATCAGTCCTGAATATTCATTGAAATGACTTATATTGCATCTGAAGCTCTAATACTTTGGCCACATGATGCGAAAAACTAACTCATTGGAAAAGACCCTGATGCTAGGGTAGATTGAAGGCAGGAAAAGAAGGGGATGAGATGGCTGGATGGCATCACTGACTCAATGGACATGAGCTTGAGTAAGCTCCCAGAGTTGGTAATGGACAGGAAGCCTGGCTTGCTGAACTCAACGGGTGTAAAGAGTTGGACACGACCGAGTGAATGAACTGAACTGAAGTCTTCAAAAACAATGTTGAATAGAAGCAGTGAGAGTTTACTTATTCCTTATCTTAGACAGGATGTTTTTAGTTTTTTTAAGGTTGAGTATGATGTTAGTTGTGAGTTTTTCACGTGGCCTTTATTATGCTGAGGTATGTTCTTTCTGTGCTTTCTGGAGAGTTTTTTTTTTTTTTTTTCTATCATAAATAGACATTGAATTTCATCAAAAGGTTTTTCTGCATCTATTGAGATGATTATAGGGGTTTTGTCCTTCAATTTGTTAATGTTGTGTATCACATATACTGATTTGTCAATATTGAAAAATCTTCACATCCCTGGGATAAATCCTTCTTGATCATGGTGTATGAGCCTTTCAACATAGTGTTCGATTTGATTTGCTATTATTTTCTTAAAGACTGTGTCTCTATTCATCAGTGATATTGGCCTGTAATTTTGTTTTGTGTGTGTGTATCTTTGTCTAATTTTGGTATCAGGGCAATGCTGGCCTCATAGAGTGAGCTCCAAAGTATTCCTTCCTCTGCAGTGTTCTGGATTAGCTTGAGAAGGATAGGTGTTAATTCATTTTAAATGTTTGGTAGAATTTACCTGTGAAGCCATCTGGCTCTAGACTTTTGTTTATTGGGAGGTTTTAAATTATAGATTCAAATTCAGTACTGGTAATTGGTCTCTTTACATTTTCTATTTCTTCCTGGTTTAGTTTTGAGAGATTGTACCTATCTAAAAATGTGTTAATCTCTTCTAGATAGTCCATTTTATTGGCATATATCTGCTCATAGTAGTCTCATACAATCCTTTGAATGTCTGTGGTGTTGATTGTAACTTGTCCTTTAACATTTTTGATTTTTATTAATTTGGTTCCTTTCCTGTTTTCTCTTGATGAGTCTAGCTAAAGATTTATCTCTTTTTTTATCTTTTCAAAGAACAAACTTTTAGTTTTATTGATCTCTTCAGTTGTTTTCTAAGTCTCTATCTCTGCTCTGATCTTTATGATTTCTTTCCTTCTACTAACTTTGGGTTTTGTTTGTTTTTTTATTTCTCCAATTTCTGATTTTTTTAAAATAATATGGAAACTATTGATAAGAATATAAAGGGAAATTCAAATAAAATAATGTAATTACTGTTCTGTTGAAATGTTAATAACTAAAGTGGCGAAAATAGATTAGGAAACAATATGTTTTCTTATGAACATAGGAATTTTTCAGCAGTAGATTTCACATATAAGTTATTGAATAAAGAAGTACAGTACTCAGAACCCATAGATGTTCCATGTTTATGAAGTTTGTAAACACTTTTAAAGTACAAAATCCTGGTTTCTACTGAAATATCTCTTCTAGCTCTGGGGTTGTCTTGGTAAATCACATACCTGTCAATGGTTAGTGACCCCATAAAATCTACTCCACAGCACAACACTTATATCCTTCTGCAGCATTTCAAATTCTTTCAGCTTAAACAACTTCAGGGAAAGAAAATGAAAGGCTATTCTGTTTTCAAAAATCTCTATAGACAAATATATTCATGTATAAGTTCAAGGAAATGATCATGTAGTTTTATTGTTCCTCATTTGGACCCTGATGTCTTTGAAATTTAATCTTCCCTTTCTGTGACTTAATCTAATGAATTATTAATGGGTTATTTTTATGATGTTTCCATAATTTTTCTTGTTCTTAGCACAATGCTTTCACTTCCAACATTTGTTCACATATAATAATTTGTCTTCTTTTTCATCCTATCTGTCATTTTCTTTTGATGAGGCTATTTAGTGTTTTACTGAAGGCACCTATCATTCCTTAAGCATTTAAAATAAGCAAGCATCTGTTCTAGTTCCTTTAATATACTAGGTCTTTTTTTAGTATTCTAGCTTAAAGAAAAAAATAATATCTTCCTTTTAAGTTTTTAACCATCTCATCTCTTAATCTAGCATCAAGAATTTTTATTATTATATTATCAGCACTATGACTAGTGAAACTTCCTTTATAACTCTTGATTTTTAGAAAATAGGAAATAGTCTCAAAATTTAGAGAAATAGACAACTAACACATTAAATTATTTAATGACTTCAGTTCAGTTCAGTTCAGTCACTCAGTTGTGTCCGACTCTGCGACCCCATGAATTGCGTCCATGGAGTTGGAGATGCCATCCAGCCATCTCATCCTCTGTCATCCCTTTCTCCTTCTGCCTCCAATCCCTCCCAGTATCAGAGTCTTTTCCAGTGAGTCAACTCTTTGCATAAGGTGGCCGAAGTACTGGAGTTTCAACTTTAGCATCATTCTTTCCAAAGAAATCCCAGGGCTGATCTCCTTTAGAATGGACTGGTTGGATCTCCTTGTAGTCCACAGGACTCTCAAGAGTCTTCTCTAACACCACAGTTTAATGACTTAGGTTGACTTTAATATCAAGGTGTAATTCCATCATGTGATAAAGGCTGTCAGAAAAATCAATGTGTCATTTTCTTGAATGAAAAGATTTTCTTCAGAATAAAGGTGATGCATGTTTTGTTTTGCATGGTTCATAATTAGTCAAGTATATAATGTTATTTTCTTGGTATATCATAATTTAAGTAGTTCATAGAAAGTTTGAGAGAGATTTCTCAGGAGACTCCATGTTGTTGTTCAGTCGCTTATTCGTGTCCAACTCTTTGTGACCCCATGGACTGCAGCACACCAGACTCCATGTTAGAAAGAATAAAATCTTCATTTAAAATTTAAAACTGTGTCATTCAAATACAAAATATAATTTTAAGTAGACACAGATTTTTAAAGTATACACGTTTTGTGTATTTGTGTATATGTATATTATTTGTATGTATGCATAGTTAAATTATTTGATATTCTTTTGCACTTTGTTTTTTTCATTTGTAATATATATATTGCACTTGTGTACTATGTGTCTGGTGCTGTGTTAGATAATAGTTATTCCAATGATGAACAAAATAGGCACAATTTCTACTCTCAAGTATCTTGCTTATTGGGAAAGATATGAATAAATATCAGAATATTTGAGGCAATATTAGAAAGGATAACACCTGCAAATTTTTCTGAACTGATGAGACATTAATTAACTGATTTTTAAAGTCCAATAAATCTGAGGGATATCAAACAAAAATACATGCCCAGTTATATCAAAATGAGANGAAAGATATGAATAAATATCAGAATGTTTGAGGCAATATTAGAAAGGATAACACCTGCAAATTTTCCTGAACTGATGAGACATTAATTAACTGATTTTTAAAGTCCAATAAATCTGAGGGATATCAAACAAAAATACATGCCCAGTTATATCAAAATGAGAAACTGCAGAAAGCTAAAACATGAGACCATCCTTAACACTATAAGAAAAAAAAGACAACTCATCTTTAAAGGTCACAGATTAAGAGCTGACTTATCTCTAGCATCCATGTGGTGGAAGAAAATAATTGCTGAAGTACAGTTTTATACACAGATAAATAATTCTGCAAAAATAAAAGAAAATAATAAAAGTAAGCATTTTCAGACTAATAAAAGCTGAGTTTGCTTACAGCAGACTAGCATCAATGGTGATTCTAAATTCTAAAAGATATACATCACACAGAAAGAAAATTACCAAGTAAGGTTATTAAGATTTTGGACAGGATGACTCTTTGTCAGAGGCTGCTTTGTGCACTGTAGGATGTTTAATGACACCCCTGGCTTCTACTGCAGGAGGCCAGGAGCACAGACAAGGCACGGCAATTGAAAATATCTTTAGACATTGTTAAATGGGCTTCTCTGGTGGCTCAGATGGTAAAGAATTTGCCTAAAATGCAGGAGACCTGGGTTTGATCCCTGGATGGGGAAGAGCCCCTGGAGGAGGGCATGGCAACCCACTTGTATTCTTGCCTGGAGAATCCCCAGAGACAGAGGAGGCTGGAGGGCCACAGTCCATGGGGTCATACAGAGTCAGACATGACTGAAGTGACTAAGCAAAAAATGGTTGGGAAGGTGAATCATCCTTATGAGAACTAGCACCACAGAAGAAAAGTTAATGCACCTAAAATAGTAAAGAGAAAAGAGGTACTAACAATAAAATGCATGGCTGCTTAGTAAAGTATCATTTTTAGCATGCTTCTCTGATGGCTCAATGGCTAAAGAATCCATCTGCAATGGAGACACAGGTTTGATCCCTGGGTAAGGAAGTTTCCTAGGAGAAGGAAATGGCAACTCACTCCAGTGTTCTTGCCTGAAAAATCCCATGGACAGAGGAGCCCGGTGGGCTTCAGTCCAATGGGTCGCAAAGTCAAACATGATGGAGCAATTGAGCATATCATCTACATACTTCATATCAAGATTTTGAGTGACAATAATGCTTTATATTATTTTAAATATATAAAACACATTCACCTATATTTTCAAATTTGAGCTAATTTTGAGAATCCCTTGTATAGCAAATATTCTGTCAATTATTTTGTATACAATTAATCTTTGAACAACACAGGGTTTAGGGTTGCACATCCCCAGGCAGTTGATATTCTGCCTGTAAGTTTATAGTCTACCCTTCACAAGGGCGTTTCTACATTTGCAGATACAACCAGTTGCAAATCATGCAGTACTTTAGTACGAATGTACTAAAAAACCCATGTGTAATTGGACCCCTGAAGTTGAAACCTGTGGTGTTTAAGGGTCAACTGTATATGTAAACTGGAAACTGAAAATCAGTTGTCACACAGTGTTACAGGGGAAATGATTCTAAGATATCTGTCTCCAGATAAAGGCATATTTCATCATATCATATCATCATGTGTGGGATATTTTCATTTATGTCTGATATTTATGTTACCATATATTATTAACTGGTTTAGGTAGATACAAAGATAGATACATAGATGGATAGATGTGTAGATATTTATAGGAATCCATAATCCAATGTATCCTTTTTAAGTATAACTTAGATGATGTATGATGTATTAATCAGGTTTCTCCTGAGAAACAGAACCAATAGGATGTGTATGTATGTAGATATATATCATGATTGTGTGAGAGCCAATTCTTTACAATAAATCTCAGAGACCTTGGAGAGATTTGTTAAATTTGGCTCCTCTCATGGTTATGGAAGGTTGGTGAATCCAAAATATTGATGAGGTGGAATGGCAATCTGAGCCCAAAGTCAGTCAGACACTAAAATTTCTTCTTGCTCAGAAGAGGTCATTCTTTATTTTATTAAGGCCTTCAACTGATTGTGTAAACCCCACTCATATCACTGAGGGTAATCTTACTCAAAGCTCACTGATTTAAATGCTAACCTCACCTTAAAACACTGGACATAGAGCTGCCATATGACCCAGCAATCCCACTGCTGGGCATACACAGTGAGGAAACCAGAATTGAAAGAGAGACGTGTACCCTAATGTTCATTGCAGCACTGTCTACAATAGCCTAGATGTCCATTTAGTCGAATGGATAAGAAAGCTGTGGTACATATACACAATAGAATATTCAATTCAGTTCAGTTCAGTCGCTCAGTCGTGTCCAACTCTTCACGACCCCATGAACTGCAGCACGCCAGGCCTCCCTGTCCATCACCATCTCTTGGAGTTCACTCAGACTCACGTTCATCGAGTCAGTGATGCCATCCAGCCATCTCATCCTCTGTCGTCCCCTTCTCTTCCTGCCCCCAACCCTTCCCAGCATCAGAGTCTTTTCCAATGAGTTAACTCTTTGCATGAGGTGGCCAAAGTACTGGAGTTTCAGCTTTAGCATCATTCCTTCCAAAGAAATCCCAGGGCTGATCTCCTTCAGAATGGACTGGTTGGATCTCCTTGCAGTCCAAGGGACTCTCAAGAGTCTTCTCCAACACCACAGTTCAAAAGCATCAATTCTTC
>SJYW01040553.1:0-20002 GCA_006410735.1 Raphicerus campestris | reverse complement strand
GTTCATGGGGTCGCAAAGAGTCGGACACAACTGAGTGACTGAACTGAACTGAACTATTGACCTGTGGCCACACTGGGTCTTCGCTGCTTCTGTGTGGGCTTTCTCTAGTTGCAGTGAGTGGGGGCTGCTCTCTCTCTAGCTGCGGTGTGCGAGCTCCTCATTGTAGCGGCTTCTCTTGCTGGAGCCCTGGCTGTAGGCTGCAGGGCAGCATAGCGGGCTCAGTAGTTGCAGCTTGGGGCTCCACAGCTCAGGCTCAGCAGTCGTGGCTCACAGGCTTAGTTGCTCCGCAGCATGTGGCATCTTCCCAGACCAGGGATCGAACCTAAGTCCCCTGCCTTGGCAGGTGGATTCTCACCCACTGGGAAGTCCCCAGACATGTTTTCAAGACAGAGTATTAAGTGGAAAAATATTGCAGAAGAGTTTATCTCTGTGAGTTGCCTTGTGGGAGTTTCACTTTCTCAACTGTACACTTCTGTTTTGTTCAGCGTGGATCAGGCCTGGGGTGATGCTCACTAAACCATAACTCTATGTATCAGGAAACATCTAGATAGAAACCTTCTTGATCTTGGTGCAGAAAACCACAGGAAAGCCAGTGGAAAACAGTTTCTTCAGCAGCTTTGCTGCCCTTGGACTGTCCCTACACAGCAATTTCAAGTTTCCTGTCTGAGGAAGGCAAACAGGTTTCTTAGACTGTTGATACTACCGTTGTCTTGCTGGTCATTTTCCCAGACAACCATTCAGAGAATTTCAGATGCTGGTAAAGAAGAAGGCTGTTCTCTAGGAAGTGCTGATCTTTACCCTGGAATCCAACCTTATTACTCTTTTCATCTCTGGTTCACGTACTCTTGTCATATACGGTTAGATTCTAAGAGAATGGGTGTGCCTCTTTTTAAGAGATCTGAATATCCGCTCCAAATAAGAGTCACAAAAAGATCAGTGAAGAAGAAAATTTTACAGTTGCAAGAGGACTCTGCTTTGCTAGGTCTCTGAAGTTTCTTTCAACAGAGAATGACTCTGGTTCATTTTAAAAAGGATTTATTTGTAAAAATTGGCTAACACAAACTTGCAGAAACATTACCCAGAGCTAGGAATATTTCTATTAACTGGGAGTATCTAAGATGAACCTCAAGAACTTTGTCCCAGGAAAAAGCCAATGACTTTTTGGCTCTTATGAGCCTTAGTAGGACTTCAGAACCTACTAAGCCTTGCTTTAAGGTCACACATTAAAAAACAAAAGTCCAGGAGAGCAACAGACAGTTTGGAGTGGATCCAGGTGTTCTAGTAACTTCTCTCCAGCCTGGAGCAAGGTGTCTCTTGCCTATTCCCTTTCCTCATTAGCAATGACGGGAGAAATAGTTTTCTCTCTGTTATTTTGAGGTTTAAACAAGATCATCTGTCATCTTCCAGAGAGACACTATGAAGCTGCCGTCATTAAAATAGTTCCCCCACACACAGAGAACAAAAGAGAGCTGGATGAAACAAAGGAGAGCTCAGAATCAGAGCCAAACAAAAGGAGATGAAGTTTCTGATAAAGGTGATCTTCAGTGCAATGTGGAAAAAGATGGATTTCCCAATACATGGCTGGAACGAGCCTCCTGGGGCTGTGGGAAAATAGTGATAAATCCCTACCTCATTCTTTTCACATAACAAAATTCTAAATAAACTGTTAAACCTAAAAAAGAAGACCACAGGGCTTCCCTGGTGGTCCAGTGGTTAAGAATCCACCTGCCAATGCAGGGGACATGGGTTTGATCCCTGGTCTGAGAAGTTTCCACATGCTGAGGGGCAACTAAGCCCCTCTTGTGCTTTGGAACAAGCGAAGCCACTGCAATAAGAAATCCTTGCATCGCAACGAAGAATAGTCCCTGCTCTTTGTAACTAGAGAAAGTTTGCACACAGCAGTGAAGACCCAGCACAGCCAAAAATGAATAAATAAATAATTTTTTAAAAAGAAACCACAAAAGTACAAAGAGGAAACCCGAATGAGGTTTGTAGATAATTTTGTAGTGGGGAGGGTTTGTCTAATCAGAATACAAAGCCTAGAAGCCTCAAAAAGTCAATAAATTTGCTATTGGAAATTAAAAAAAATCATACTCAGCAGTGTCAGAAAATAAATTGGGAAAAAATTTATTAAAAGGTTAATGTCTTTATTTACAAGGAAGTTCTACATCAATAAGAATAAAGAGAATGTGTGTTTATGGGAAAAGGATTTGACCAGGCAATATGAAATACAAATGGCTAATACACCAATGAAAGAGTGTCAGTATCGCTTGTAACACAAGAAATCCACTTAAAATCATAATCAAATTGACAAAATTTAATTTTTTATAGTATTCAGAGTTAGAAAGATTCAGGTTAATAGACACTCCATCACTGATGTAATTTTCTTCCAAGAGTAATAAAAAAACACCTGTCACATTTTTAAAATGTTTTTTTGGAGTATAGTTGATTTGCAATGTTGTATTAATTTCACGGTACAGCAAAGTGATTCAGTAAAACATACATATGTATTCTTTTCTGTATTCCCTATCACATTTTTGAACCCATAAACCTGATTGAGCATTTCACTGCTAGAAATCTTCTTTACAGGTATAGTCCCAAATGTAAACCGGGAATATTCAAAGCAGCGCACTTTTGTAATCACTAAAATTAACACTACAAATGTTCATGAAGAGGTGACTGGTTAGAAATCATGCTACGTACATACAACAGAATCATATCCCGCTGATAAATCAGTGAGGTGAAGATGTATATGCTGCCAGCGCCCTAATCTTCGCTTCCAAATATCATTTTCCACTAAAAGGAACCAGGACTTCTTGGCGAAAAGGCTGATTCCAGGACGGTGGCATAGACAGTGTGAGAAAACCCTGGAGCACTTTGATGTCAAAATGTTTCCAGAATCTAAGGAAGGGCTCGGAGAATGATGGGAATTCACCAAAAGGACACAGGAGCCAAATTGAAGTGGCTTTCACTGGCCAGTTGAGATAATTTAAGCATCAAAATTAATTTAAAAATAGCTTAAGTTGTTTTAATTTATAAAAATAATAACACTGGATTACAATCCATTTAATAAAATAAGAACGCAAAAGCTTAAACTAATATAAACAGAACAAACACTTGGCTAAATGGTGGAAAGAGGAAAGCTCTTCTTTACAATAGAATGCCAGCTAAAAAGTCAAGTTCTTTGCAGTAGAATCCGAGAATGGGAATGACAGCGTTAGAACATCCTCAGTGGATGGGAAGCAAATGGATGGAAATCTGAGGAGGAGCTGGATTTCTTACCCAAACTACACCTTAACTGCAAAGGGAAAATAGTAAGTTTACAAGTGGAGAAATCTGACAGAAACCACGTAAACCAAGGGATTGAAGTTAAAAGCACCGAGAACAAGTGGGATAAAATGACGTCACACCACCCCAAGATACCTTGATGTACCATCAAGTTATGACATTACATCAGGTGAGTCCCTATTGAGGTACATTCTGCAAAACAGCTGGTGTTCACTCTTTCGAAACGTTTAGGTCCAAGAAGACAAAGCAAGGCTGAGGAATTTTTCCAGATTGGAGGAGACTAAGGAGATAAGACAATGAAATGCAATGTGTGACCCTGATTAAATCCTGGATGGAGGGTGGAGGGGGAGGGGCTGGGAAAAAGCCATAAAGAACATAACAGGAAGACCTGAGGAATTTAAGCATGGAGTGTCCTTCGGGTAACAGCTACGTTTGAATGCCAAATCTCCTGATAGTGATAACTGGACTGTGGTTATGGTAAGGAAAGTCCAGCCCTTGGCAAACACACACTGGGGTAATTTAGAGTAAGAGGTAGATGGTCTCTAACATCATCCAAAATGTTTCAGGAGAGGAATATGTAGATGGGTAGATAGATAAAGCAAAGGGGGTGAAATGTCAGTCATCAGTGAGTCTGGCTCATGGGTGTACAGGGCTCCTTCTACTGTTCATGCAGGTTTTCTGAAAATCTGAAATCATATCAAGATGAATTTGTGTGCTGCCATGGAAAGAGTTCCAAGATTTACACAGCAAAAAGGGAAGGTGAGGGGCCTTGTGTGTATGGCGCTGCTTCAGACAGTGTGTCCCTCTGCCTACAGAGGACACTCAGGAAATGGTGTCCTCTTTTGGGGGCACAGACCAGGAACTAAGACCTGGAGAGAGAAGTTTTCACCTTTCATTTACGTCGTTTCTTCCTGTTTGAATTTTTCCTTCCGTCCAGTAAAAGATGTGAATTCACTTCCTTTTCTTTCTCCAATTAAAATGCAAGCGCCCCTGCAAGTGGTCCCCCACGTGGCAAAGGGCATGAAGCTGGCACCGGAGGCCCAGGAGAGAGAGAAGCTGGGTGAGATGTCTTTGGAGACAGAGAGGCCCCAGCCCGGAGGAGGCAGGAGGCAGGTGGGGATTCCAAGGTCCACTTTATCTATTTGGAGATCTGCCTTTGGAGAAGAGGCAGGCAGGGACAGGTAGCACCGTCCCACCCAGGGGACATGCTGCAAGCACCTGGGCTCAGGATGGGTTGGGGTCTGACAGTTGAATTGCGACACAGAGGAGGCCTCTAATTCAAGTTCCCATCTCTGGCCATGTGGCCCCCTTCTCCCCCTGGAGTGGCCTTTCCCTCTCCTCTCTGTTCCTCATTCCTGAGCTCAGTGTTGAGCCCTCCTCCCTTTCTTGGATGGCTCAGCCAGGCCTGGAGCTGCTGCCCCGGGCTCTTCCCAGTGTGTCTGCTTGTTCATCTCCAGCCGCTGACTCTTTGGCAGAAGAAACCCAGCTCAATCCAGCAGCCTGGCCACACCTCAGCCATTCTCTAGAAATGGTAGATTAGAAGTTACAAGATCATGGGCCAAACTTCGTAACTGCAGTGACGACGGCATCAGTGCTGGCCAGGGGCTGGGCTGGAGGTGGGGCAGAGTGGGGTGGGGTGGACCTCAAAGGGGCCCAAGGGAGGCAGACTCTGGGTGATGGAGACGTTCTACCGAGTGATTCACAGGAGAGCTGCTAGGCTACACGCAGTGGTAAAATAACTCCTTCAGTGAAAATTGGTACATTTGATAGTATGTCAACAATACCTCTATAAACCTAATTTTTTTAACAAATTTTCTTTGATATGGATCATTTCTAAAGTCATTATGGAATCTGTTACATTATTGCTTCTGTTTTATGCTTTTTGGCCACAAGGCAGGTGGGATTTTAGCTCCCCAGACCAGAGATCAGTCTGCACCCCCCTGCATTGGAGGGTGAAGGCTTAAACCATCAGACCACCAGGGAAGTCCCTAACCCTAATTTTTTTTAATGCTCAAAATGAAGGAGAGAGTTTCTCTAGTGTTCAAGTGACCTGACAGCCTCTGGGAATGAAATGAGTAGGGTCTACAATTTTTTCTCCCAAGAACCATCCCTCTGGGTTCTGCCCACTACCCAGACCCACCCACCAGATCAGCACGAACTGATCCAGACTGGTAGGTAGCAGTAGTAGCAGCAGGGATGGGGGGAAACTTTTTTTTTTTTAGAGGACTTCCCTGGTAGCTCAGTAAATGAGAATCTGCCTGCCAATGCAGGGGACACAGGTTCCACCCCTGGTCCAGGAAGATTCCACATGCTGAAGAGCACCTCAGCCAAGGCATGACTACTGAGTCTGTGCTGCAGAGCTAGGGAGCTGCAACCTCAGGCCGTTGCAACTACTGAAGTCTGAGCGCCTAGAGCCCGTGCTCCACGACAAGAGAAGCCATGGCAATAAGAAGCCTGGGCGCAACCACCAGGGACGTCCCCGGTCACTGCAACTAAAGAAAGCCCTCAAAGCACCAAAAGACCCAGCACAGCCAAAAGCAAAACAAATTTTTTTAAAATTATTTAAGACCCAAAATGGTCTGTCGGTGTTTCTGTCTTCTAAGGGAAGGCAGAATTCCTATCAGATCGTTACAGATCCCTTTNCCTAGAGCCCGTGCTCCACGACAAGAGAAGCCATGGCAATAAGAAGCCTGGGCGCAACCACCAGGGACGTCCCCGGTCACTACAACTAAAGAAAGCCCTCAAAGCACCAAAAGACCCAGCACAGCCAAAAACAAAACAAATTTTTTTTAAATTATTTAAGACCCAAAATGGTCTGTCGGTGTTTCTGTCTTCTAAGGGAAGGCAGAATTCCTATCAGATCATTACAGATCCCTTTTTCTTAGAGGGCGTTGGCTCTCTATGGCCCGAGAAGGAAATTAGACAGTGTTAACATCATTGCAGTCTAGGATTTTTGGTCCTGAAGGGGAGAGGCCTCCAAGGGATGATGATGGGTCTGGAGGAGGGGCTGGTAAACTGAGGACAGCTGCTGGAGAGCAGGTGGGCAGGGACAGCAGCAGAGAGGACCTGCTCGAGGCCCCAGCCTAGGATTCTGGGGTCTGAATCCAAGTTTAGAAGCGATGCTGGCCACCCCAGGGCCTCTGGCCCTGTTGGGGACCTAACTGAGCAGGGGGTGGGAGGCGGGAGGTGGGATTGTGGCTGAGGAGAGCGGGCTGCTCTGCCTGAGACGTGGGAGGAATATGGTTCTTTGTCCAGGAGCAGGAGGCTTGGAACTGGGCAGCCAGGGCAAGTGGGGGCTGGGACCAGAGTGGGCGGGGTGGGGACCAGGGTAGGGGACTGGAGTAGGGGTGTCAGTGGGGGATCTAGGCCAGGTGGGAAAGGGATCACTGAAGAGAAGCTGTCTGATATTTATTTCAAATGCCTGTGGGGCTGGGATGCAAGTTCTCCATCTCTGTGAACCTTTGGCAGAGTCTATAAGAGTCTATAAGTACGGTCCATCTGCGAATGATCACTTGGATGCATTGAAGCAGAAGGCCTGGGTGGAGTACAGGATACACAAACCCAGGGTGGCGAAAGGATTAATTGAAACTGATGAAACTCCTCTAAGGCGGAAATAATGACCGAGCGGGTACTGTGGAGCCTCCCCGTTTGCTGTTATTGTGCCTTGGGCAGCAGGAGTTGATGCGTGGATAGCGGGGCACAGAGCACGCAGGCAGGACGCTGGCAGCATTGGGAGAGGGGACCGCCTCTGCATGCAGCCATCAGCACCAGGCCTGGCGGCCACCAGCCCAGCCCTGGCCCACCATCCTGGGTCGCTGCAGTAACAGTCACAGAGAAGAGCATCGCCCTCCTTCAAGCAGCCGGGGGAAATGCTGAAGCCTTTGGCCAGGCTGATTTGCAAAGGCCCTGGCCAGCAGCATTGGGAGCCTCAGGGACAGCACAGGGGCTCGTGGCCCTTTGCCTCCAGCCCTGCTGCCCGGAGGAGGAGAAGAGAGTGAAAGCAAAGACAGAAGAATCCTAGGGGTCTGATGATGACCTGGGCTTGAGTCTTTTTGATTAAATATCTTTCGTAACGTGAGTCAGTAAAAAGCTGAATTTTTTTTTTAAGAAAAAACATTAGTGATCACGGCTCTTGGGGACTAGAAGAGAGTGTGGAGAGGAAATAGCTGACAGTGGTAAAGAGGAAGAGAGACTTAGAAAGGACAGTTAAGAATTGAGCAAAAGCAGGAGCTGAGAAGCAGAGGAGCCTGCGGAACATACTACCCGTCTCACCTACATCACACACCACCTCTGGCATCAAATTCCTGGAGAGACAGGAAAGCTGAAGAGAAACGGGCCTTTTCACTGTAAGTGGGGGTGGGCTGGAGCCCACTCCACCTGAATCATCAAGGACAAGGATCTCAGTTGCATTCTGGATTATTGCACTTTAAAAACAACAGTATTAATAGCTACTGTTCAAAGAGATCCTAATAAGCACCAAGCTCTGTATTAGGCTGCTGCTGCTGCTGCTAAGTCGCTTCAGTCATGTCTGACTCTGTGCGACTCCATAGATGGCAGCCCACCAGGCTCCCCCGTCCCTGGGATCCTCCATATAAGAACACTGGAGTGGTTGCCATTTGCTTCTCCAATGCATGAACGTGAAAAGTGAAAGTAAAGACGCTCAGTCCTATCCGACTCCATGGACTGCAGCCTACCAGGCTCCTCCGTCCATGGGATTTTCTAGGCAAGAGTACTGGAGTGGGTTGCCATTGCCTTCTCCACTGCACTTTATATATATTATCTCACTTAAACTATACAACCACAAGGAGTAGGTTTTATTAGCCCCTAATTTATTTAATTTTATTGAAATATAATGGAATTAAAAAGTTGTGCTAATTTCTGCTATGTAACAAACTGATTCAGTTATACACACACACACACACACATACACATATATATTCTTTTTCATATTTTTTGCCATTATGGTTTATCACAGGACATTGAATGTAGTTCCCTGGGCTATACACAGGACTTGTTGTTTGTCCAGTCTCTATACAATAGTTTACATCTGTTAATCTCAAACTTCCACTTCATCCCTCCCATACCTCTTTCTCCCTTAACAACCAACAGACTATTCTCTGTGTCTGCGTTTCCATTTCATTCATAAATTCATTTATGTTATATTTTAGATTCCACATTTAAGTGAAATCATATGGTATTTGTCTTTATCTGACTTATTTGGCTTAGTATGATCTTCTCTAGGTCCATTCATGTTGATGCAAATGGCATCATTTCATTCTTTTTGATGGGGCAGTAGTATTCCATTGTATATATGGACCACATTTTCTTTACCTGTTCATCTCTCAATGGATGTTTAGGTTGCTTCCACGTCCTGGTTACTGTAAATAGTGCTGCAAGGAACATAGGGGTACATGTATCNCCAGCCCAGCCCTGGCCCACCATCCTGGGTCGCTGCAGTAACAGTCACAGAGAAGAGCATCGCCCTCCTTCAAGCAGCCGGGGGAAATGCTGAAGCCTTTGGCCAGGCTGATTTGCAAAGGCCCTGGCCAGCAGCATTGGGAGCCTCAGGGACAGCACAGGGGCTCGTGGCCCTTTGCCTCCAGCCCTGCTGCCCGGAGGAGGAGAAGAGAGTGAAAGCAAAGACAGAAGAATCCTAGGGGTCTGATGATGACCTGGGCTTGAGTCTTTTTGATTAAATATCTTTCGTAACGTGAGTCAGTAAAAAGCTGAATTTTTTTTTTAAGAAAAAACATTAGTGATCACGGCTCTTGGGGACTAGAAGAGAGTGTGGAGAGGAAATAGCTGACAGTGGTAAAGAGGAAGAGAGACTTAGAAAGGACAGTTAAGAATTGAGCAAAAGCAGGAGCTGAGAAGCAGAGGAGCCTGCGGAACATACTACCCGTCTCACCTACATCACACACCACCTCTGGCATCAAATTCCTGGAGAGACAGGAAAGCTGAAGAGAAACGGGCCTTTTCACTGTAAGTGGGGGTGGGCTGGAGCCCACTCCACCTGAATCATCAAGGACAAGGATCTCAGTTGCATTCTGGATTATTGCACTTTAAAAACAACAGTATTAATAGCTACTGTTCAAAGAGATCCTAATAAGCACCAAGCTCTGTAGTTAGGCTGCTGCTGCTGCTGCTAAGTCGCTTCAGTCATGTCTGACTCTGTGCGACTCCATAGATGGCAGCCCACCAGGCTCCCCCGTCCCTGGGATCCTCCATATAAGAACACTGGAGTGGTTGCCATTTGCTTCTCCAATGCATGAACGTGAAAAGTGAAAGTAAAGACGCTCAGTCCTATCCGACTCCATGGACTGCAGCCTACCAGGCTCCTCCGTCCATGGGATTTTCTAGGCAAGAGTACTGGAGTGGGTTGCCATTGCCTTCTCCACTGCACTTTATATATATTATCTCACTTAAACTATACAACCACAAGGAGTAGGTTTTATTAGCCCCTAATTTATTTAATTTTATTGAAATATAATGGAATTAAAAAGTTGTGCTAATTTCTGCTATGTAACAAACTGATTCAGTTATACACACACACACACACACATACACATATATATTCTTTTTCATATTTTTTGCCATTATGGTTTATCACAGGACATTGAATGTAGTTCCCTGGGCTATACACAGGACTTGTTGTTTGTCCAGTCTCTATACAATAGTTTACATCTGTTAATCTCAAACTTCCACTTCATCCCTCCCATACCTCTTTCTCCCTTAACAACCAACAGACTATTCTCTGTGTCTGCGTTTCCATTTCATTCATAAATTCATTTATGTTATATTTTAGATTCCACATTTAAGTGAAATCATATGGTATTTGTCTTTATCTGACTTATTTGGCTTAGTATGATCTTCTCTAGGTCCATTCATGTTGATGCAAATGGCATCATTTCATTCTTTTTGATGGGGCAGTAGTATTCCATTGTATATATGGACCACATTTTCTTTACCTGTTCATCTCTCAATGGATGTTTAGGTTGCTTCCACGTCCTGGTTACTGTAAATAGTGCTGCAAGGAACATAGGGGTACATGTATCATTTTGAATTATGGTTTTCTCCAGATACATTCCCAGGAGCAGGATTGCAGGAGCATATGGTGACTCTATTTTTAGTTTTTTAAAAGATCTCCATAGCTGTTGCATTAATTTACATTTCCACCAACTCTGTAAGAAGGTTCCCTTTTCCCCACAGCCTCGCCAGCATTTGTTATTTGTAGACTTTTTAATGATTACTAGGAGAAGGAATGGCAATGTCCTCTAAAAGGGCTTATGCCAGCATGCGCCTCCCCAGCCTGCTGCTGCTTGTGACCCTGACCCTGTGGCAGGCCACTGTGGGCCCAGGCTTCCGCCCGAGACTCCCAAACACTCACAGGAGACTCAGGCTCAGTCTTTTGGGGGGGTCAGTGCTCCTTGCTCCTGGGTGCTGGTGCACACAAGGTTTTGTTCGTGCCCTCCAAGAGTCTGTGTTTTCCCAGTCTTAAGGAAATTCTGTAATAAAATCCTGCTGACCTTCAAAGTCAGATTCCCTGGGGACTCCCAGTCCCTTTACCAGATCGTCAGATTAGGACGTCTATAGTGGGGCCTCAAACTTTCGCAACAGCTTAAGAACTTCTTTGATATAATTTGTGGATTGCCCACCAGGCAGCTCTGTAGCGGGGCTAATATTAACCTAGAGGACTTAAGCCACATGCCACGCCTTCCAGGTCTGCTGCAGCCAGAGCCCCTGTCCCCAGGGGGGGACACTGCTTACCTGGGGCTCCGTAGGAGACCCTCTAATATGTGAGTTTGAGCAAACTCTGAGAGATAGTGAAGGACAGGGAAGCCTGGCCTGCTGTAGTTCAAGGGGTTGCAAAGAGTTGGACATGACTGGGCAATTTAGCAACAACAACAATTTAGGGATAAGAAAAGTAAAGCTCAGTGAGGTCTAGCAAACTGCCTCTTCACAAAACCAAAAAAATACAGAGACAGGGTTACAATCACATCTCCGACTCCAGAGACCACTTCTAATCAAATGTTGAAGGGTTCAGTACGGTATCACCAGCCTGCCTTGGCCAATTCCCTATTCATTCAGTACATTTTTTATTGAGCACCTATAATGTTCCAGGACTTCCCTGGTGGCTCAGATGGTAAAGCGTCTGTCTACAATGTGGTAGACCTGGGTTCGATCCCTGGGTTGGGAAGATCCCCTGGAGAAGGAAAGGCAATCCACTCCAGGACTGTTGCCTGGAAAATCCCACAGACAGAGGAGCCTGGTAGGCTACAGTCCATGGGGTCACAAAGAGTCGGACACGACTGAACGACTTCACTTTATAATGTTCCAGACACTGGGAATGCAGCAGTGAACCACATCTCTGCCCCCATGGAGTACAGGTTAAGACCGCAGAACTAAGGTGTACTAAGAAACATCCTACCAGGAAGGACACACACACACCCACATTCATGGTTTCGCCGCCACCGCGGCCAAGGGATGGGC
Source organism: Raphicerus campestris (assembly GCA_006410735.1). Classification (NCBI taxonomy): domain Eukaryota; kingdom Metazoa; phylum Chordata; class Mammalia; order Artiodactyla; family Bovidae; genus Raphicerus; species Raphicerus campestris. The sequence continues at coordinate 8,224 of SJYW01040553.1, read as the reverse complement.
CACTTCTTCCTCTTTCATTTCAATTTACTGGAATAAAAACCTATGCATGTAAAAATGAAGGGCGCTTACAAACTTGATTTCCTCCCCCAGTATCATGCGTCCAAGAAAGGTGACTCAGGTCCCCTAATCCCAGCTCTGTTTCACTCAAGCTTTGAGGCACGATGGCCAGCTGGCCCGGGTCTCATTCACAGAGGGCAAAGTTGATTGCACGTTCTTCCCTTCCTCACCACAGCCGGCTCTGCGCTAAGGATGGACCCAAGTTCATTCTCACCACCAGTCTCTGTCAGCCCACCCTCGCCTCTCACCGTCTTCCCTAGAAGAAAGGCAGATGTCTTCACGCCCTCCAACTAAACACGTTTTCCAACCTTTGCGACAAGAGAATTTTTGTTTGTTGCAGGAACGGGTCCTGACTTGCAGATTCCTCTCCCTGCTGGGCTGGGATAAAACAAACTTGGAGCGATAATGAAAGAATTGCTGAAGTCACTGAACCAGAGCTGACTCCGGGGCTGGGGGCCTGGGGAATTCCTCCGTCTGCCCAGGGGTCTGTTTTATCGCCTTCCTATCTTTCAATCTGACTTTTCTTACTATGTATGAGTCAGCTTCCAGATTGCTCAGAAAACAGTCCTTTCCTTACTCAAAGGAGCTCAGTTCTGCTTGGTTCTCAAAGATGGAACAAGAGGCTAGTTCTCTTTGACTTACCCTCTGAAGAAGATTTTTATTTTAAAATAACCCCCTCAGAAATGGTATCCTTATCAGCAGTGCCATACGGCCTCTACAGCAGAACAAATTAGCACTGGACTCTGTATGGCTTGGTCCCCATCTCTTATCACAGTAGCTCTCAGGGAGTTGCATGCCTCCAATAAGATTCTAGATACCTCTGACGGGAGCGGGAGCCCCTGGTAGAGTGGTACCCAGGGTTGTGCCAGGCATTCAGGCTGCTTAGTGCTTTTGGATTATCCAAAATAGCATAATCAGACTCAAAACAGGAAGAAAAAGAAAGATTTTTCCTCTGCATCTGAACATAATTTTGTGTAAACAATCAACTCACTCATCTCTGCTGCTGCTGCTAAGTCACTTCAGTTGTGTCTGACTCTGTGACCCCACAGACAGCGGCCTACCAGGCTTCCCAGTCCCTGGGATTCTCCAGGCAAGAACACTGGAGTGGGATGCCATTTCCTTCTCCAATGCGTGAAAGTGAAAAGTGAAAGTGAAGTCGCTCAGTCGTGTCCGACTCCTAGCAACCTCGTGGACTGCAGCCTACCAGGCTCCTCCGTCCATGGGACTTCCCAGGCAAGAGTGCCGGAGTGGGTTGCCATTGCCTTCTCTGCATTCATCTCTACAACAGGATAAAGACCAGATGTAGGCAGTGAGTACATCTTATCTGGAAGGAATAAGGAGTTTAACAAGATAAACATCTTGGGATGTGATAAAACCCAGAGACTCCTTTCTGGGCTGTCACTAATTTTTTTTTTTTTATCCAGCAATATGTGACTTATCAGAGAGATTTATATTCAGCTGAAAACAAAGTTATTTTGAGCTGAGCAAATGAAAATGCTTAAATTACAGTGGCACAGTATGAACTTTTAGCATACCAATGGATGTCTCATTAAGTTTCTCAGGGACAGTGATTTTCTGAGGACAGGATTAAAAGGAAATCTTTTGTGATGTCGCACAGGAAACAGACTCTACTGAGGGCCCAGCACCCATAGGAGTTCAAATTTTATTTATAAAAATACATTTATTTTTAAAATTGATTTATTAAAGAAACATATTGCACTGAAAACATGTCAGGCACGATTCTAAGTATTTTACAGCTATTTACTCATGTTCCTTTCTCTTTCTGCTTTGAGGTCAAGTGTGTTGTTTAGCAGAGGCAATAGCATAAATGAAGACACTCTGAGTATCCTGGCACGTCTTTGTCAACCCTGGTCGCACCAACCCCTCTGCTCGTGCTGATGTCTGTTCCTAAGCGTTAACTTCAGACTCAGGCTGTGTCCAGGTCAGAGCTCCTCTGTCAGGCATGGCTTTACCATCTCATCATCTGTCTTCATAACAAGCTCCCCAGCCCCTCCCATCTCTGACTCGTGCCCTATGTTGTTTTCAGGCTGAGCCACATAAAACCACTAATCTTTGTTGCTGATGTTTCAGCTGGTTTCGTTTCATTTTTTAAAAATGATAATTTCATGCAATCAACCTTATACTGTCTACATTTTTAAAAATCGAGGTATAGTTGATCTGGGGGCTTCCCAGTGGCTCAGCAGTAAAGAATCTGCCTGCAATGCAAGAGCCACCGGAAATGTAGGTTCGATCCCTGGCTCTGAAAGATCCCCCTGGAGGAGGGCGTGGCAATCCACTCCAGTATTCTTGCCTGGAGAATCCCGCGGACAGAGGAGCCTGGCGGGCTACAGTCCATGGGGGCACAAAGAGTCGGGCATGACTGAAGCAACTTAACACCAAGCACCATAATTGATTTACAATATTAGTTTCAGGTACACAAGATAGTGATTCAAAATTTTTACAGATTATACTCTAGCTCAGTTGGTAAAGAATCCGCCTGCACTGCAGGAGACCCTGGTTTGATTCCTGGGTCAGGAAGATTCACTGGAGAAGGGATAGGCTCCCCACTCTGGTATTCTTGGGCTTCCCTTGCGGCTCAGCTGGTAAAGAATCTGCCTGCAAAGTGAGAGACCTAGATTCGATCCCTGGGTTGGGGAGATCCCCTGGAGAAAGGAAAGGCTACCCACTCCAGTATTCTGGCCTGGAGAATTCCATGGACTGTATAGTCCAAGGGGTCACTAAAAGTCGGACATGACTGCGTGACTTTCACTTTTTTCATAGTTATTACAAAATATTAGATACATTCCCCATGCTATACAATGTATCCTCATAACTTATTTACCCTCTACATANACTGTATAGTCCAAGGGGTCACTAAAAGTCGGACATGACTGCGTGACTTTCACTTTTTTCATAGTTATTACAAAATATTAGATACATTCCCCATGCTATACAATGTATCCTCATAACCTATTTACCCTCTACATAGTAGTTTGTTAATTCTACCCCTATCATGTCCCTCCCGTCTTCCCTCTTCCTACTGCTAACCACGAGTTTGTTCTCTGTGTCTGTGATTCTGCTGCTTTTTTGTTATATTCACTAGTTTGTTGTATTTTTTTAGATTCCTCCTATAAGTGATATCATACTCTATTTGCCTTTCTCTGCCTGATGTATTTCACTAAGCATAATGCCCTCCAAGTCCATCCATCAATGTTGCCTGCATTTTAAAGAGCAACGGGCTGCTTGGAGTGGTCTGAGTAACCTGAAGTACTTAAAGCCTTTAGGTACCTGAATACCTAAAGTCCCAGAGGTAGTCAACAGCAGTTCCTAGATTTAAAATCCTTCTGAACTTACTAGTATGCTACTTTTAGCTACGTATTAAAACCCTGGACTCAAAACCAGCTGCTGGGGTTTGAACATCAGATCATTATCCACTTAAAAGCCTGTGACTTTGGGATGAAGACTTTCTGTGCTTCAGTCTTCTCATCTGTAAAATGGAAATAATAATAACGCTGCTGCTGCTGCTAAGTCTCCTCAGTCGTGTCTGACTCTGTGCGACCCCACACNAGGTGACAGAGATCAAGACCATCCCCAGAAAAATAAATGCAAAAAAAGCAAAATGGCTGTCTGAGGAAGCCTTACAAATAGCTGAGAAGAGAAGCAAAAAGCAAAAGAGAAAAGGAAAGATATAAGCATCTGAATGCAGAGTTCCAAAGAATAGCAAGGAGAGATAAGAAAGCCTTCCTCAGTCATCAGTGCAAAGAAATAGAGGAACACAACATAATGGGAAAGACCAGAGATCTCTTCAAGAAAATTAGAGATACCCCAGGAACATTTCATGCAAAGATGGGGACAATAAAGGACAGAAATGGTATGGACCTAACAGAAGCAGAAGATATTAAGAAGAGGTAATAAGTATACACAGAAGAACTGTACAAAGAAGATCTTCATGACCCAGATAATCATGATGGTGTGATCACTCACCTAGAGCCAGACATCCTGGAATGTGAAGTCAAGTGGGCCTTAGGAAGCATTGCTACGAACAAAGCTAGTGGAGGTGATGGAATTCCAGTTGAGCTGTTTCAAATCCGAAAAGATGATGCTGTGATAGTGTTGCACTCAATATGCCAGCAAACTTAGAAAACTCAGCAGTGGCCACAGGACTGGAAAAGGTCAATTCCAACCCCAAAGAAGGGCAATGCCAAGGAATGTTCAAACTACAAACACAGTTGCACTCATTTCACACGCTAGGAAAGTAATGCTCAAAATTCTCCACATTAGGCTTTAAAAGTTCATGAACTGAGAACTTCCAGGTGTAGAAGCTAGATTTAGAAAAGATAGAGAAATCAGAGATCAAATTTCCAACATCCTTTGGGTCATAGAACAAGCAAGAGAGTTCCAGCAAGAACATCTACTTCTGCTTCATTGACTACACAAAAGCATCTGACTGTGTGGATGACAGACTGTGGAAACTCTTAAAGAGACGGGAACACCAGACCACCTTACGTGTCTCAAGAAACTGCAGGTAGAACTGGACATGGAACAAGGACTGGTTGAAACTTGGGAAAGGAATACATCAACTGTGTATATTGTCACCTGCTTATTTAACTTCTATGCAGAGTACACCATGTGAAATGCCAGCCTGGATGAAGCACAAGCTGGAATCAAGATTGCTGGGAGAAATATCAATAACCTCAGATGTGCAGATGACACCACCCTTATGGCAGAAAGTGAAGAGGAATTAGAGCCTCTTGATGAAAGTGAAAGAAGAGAGTGAAAAAGTTGGTTTAAAGCTCAACATTCAGAAAGCGAAGATCATGGCATCCAGTCCCATCACTTCATGGCAAATAGATGGGGAGACAGTGGGAACAGTGACAGGTTTCATGTCCTTGGGCTCCAAAAGCACTGCACGTGGTGATGCCAACCATGGCATTAAGAGATGCTTGCCGCTGCCAGGAAGAAACGCAGTGACAACCGTGACGGTGAATTAAAGAGCAGAGATACTCCTTTGCTGACAAAGGTCCGTCTAGTCGAGGCTATGGTTTTTCCAGTGGTCATGTACGGATGTGAGAGCTGGACTGTAAAGAAGGCTGAGCTCTGAAGAATTGATGCTTTTGAACTGTGGTGTTGGAGAAGACTCTTGAGAGTCCCTTGGTCTGCAAGAAGATCAAACCAGTCCATCCTAAGGGAAATCAATCCTGAATATTCATTGGAAGGACTGATGCTGAAACTGAAACTCCAATACTTTGGCCACCTAATGCGAAGAACTGACTCCTTAGAAAAGACCCTGATGCTGGGAAAGCTTGAAGATAGGAGGAGAAGGGGACAACAGCGGATGAGATTGTTGGATGACATCACCAATGCGATGGACATGTGTTTGAGGAAACTCCAAGAAATGGTGAAGGACAGGGATGTGTGGTATGCTGCAGTCCATGGGGCTGCAAAGAGGTGGACATGACTGAGCAACCAGATGGCAAGAACAGTACCTATTTCTCTTTGCAGTTGTATAGGTGGGTATTTTCGGAGAGCTGGGACGCTGCTTTAAGAAGATGGCAGAGCCTCTGCAGTCTTCGCTTCGTTCCCCGTCGTGGGCTCTGATTATGTCCTGTGAGGAGTGGTGAACTTTTTGGTTGAGGCTCGCATTCTAAATGTGGAAAACCAGGATTTAAGCTTTGAAAAGAAAATGTGTATTAACCTCTGACTTCCATGAGAAGTCATCAGAACTTTGTCACCATATCTTCATGTCACCAGAACTTTGAGAGTTCAAAGGATGGAGATGAAGTTGAATGGCAAATTTCCTGCATTTTATTGGCTAAAATAGTATCTTCTAACTTTAGGAAAATCTTTTTTTTATCCTTTCCTCACTTTACTATATTAATCTGATAAATATTTTCTTTTTGCCTTAGGAATCCAGTGACCCAATTTCTCATCATATTCTCAATGTCACATTTTACTTAACAATGTCTCTGAATCCTTTCCTGTTGTTTGGGGATAACAGTATGTACCTTATAGAGTTTCTTGCAGGTTTATGTGATGAAATGATGTTTATACAGCACTTGACGTAGTGCCCACCATGTAATAAGCACTCAATAAATTATGGTTGATTCATTTTTAAAATATTAATTAATTAACTTGGGCTTCCCTGGTGGCTCAGATGGTAAAAGAATCTGCCTACAATGCAAGAGACCTGGGTTCGATCCCTGGGTGGGGAAGATCCCCTGGAGGAGGAAGTGGCAACCTACTCCAGTGTTCTTGCCTGGAGAATCCCATGGACGGAGGAGCCTGGCGGGCTACAGTCCAGGGGGCCACAGAGAGTCAGACCCGACTGAGTGACGAAGCTCAGCACAGCACATCTGGGCTGTCCTGGATCTTGCTTGCAGCACTCAGGATCTTTTTTACTTTTTATTTTTTCAGTTGTAGCGTATGGGATCTAGTTTCCTGCCCCCTGTGTTGGGAGCGTGGAGTCTTAGCCACTGGACCACCAGAGAAGCCCCCTGGTTGACGTAGGACATGTATTTTCCTGTCCTCCCAACTGCTTAGTGTTAACTTTATACTTCGTTAGGACTTCCTTGTTGGAGGTGAAGAGCGGCTACCTGTTTTACACAGACAAACACTAACTCATGTCACTTAAGAATAAAAGGAGAAAAAAATACTGTCTGATATAGCCCAAGTGCCCCAGTATTGTGTTGTTAAACCATTCACATCTTAGGAAAGTAATTTATTTTTGAAAATGAATAACTTAGAATAGGCAGTCAGTGCCTTGAGCTGTTACTGCTTACCAGATACAAGAAAGATAGGTATTGATCAAGAAATCGACAGTCAAAATGGCAAATGAAAAACTCCACCCATTGTCCTCCAAGCAGCTCCTTGATTGAAAAGCAGACAAGTGGGGGCCTTCTTTGGTGGTCCAGTGACTGAGAGTCTGTGTCCCCGGGCAGGGGACATGCAGGGTCGATCCCTGGATGGGGAGCTAGGATCCCATGTGCAGAGTAACCAAGCCCTTGCCCTGCAACTGGAGAGCACGCAGACGCGCCTCCAGAGCCCGAGCCCTGGAGCCCCCGTCAGAAGCCGAGCACCCCAGCCGAGACTCGGTGCAGCCAGACGCATGCGCACCAGTGCCAGCGGTGTTTTCAAAACAAGCAGCAGCAAGCAAGCAAGTGAAACCTTAAAGCAGCTCAGCCGCAGTTAAATGACTTCCTCTTTGTCCACTTCTTCAGGCCTCTGTGGTGGGAGTGCCGCGGGCAGCTGGGGGTCAGGGGTGAATCTTCTGTCCCACCTGTCCTCACCATGGGCCACTTTGAGCCCTGTGGCAGGCTTCCAGGCAGAGGAACCCTTTGTGGGTACAAGCGCCCCCAGCGCCCAACCTTTGCTAATAAGCAGGTCCATCTCTGATCTTTTGGAGGATGGTGCCTTTAAAGTGTATATTTTTTTCGAGATTGTTAATTGCATGTGCTCTCCTGGGGTGCCAGGAGCTAGGGTCCAGCCCCTGCTTCTCAGTGCAGAGGGAAACCCAAGACTTGTAGAATAGAGGAGAGCTCTCTAGGGTTGGGGTAAGCAACATCTCTTTCTTCCGCCTGGTTTCTAGGAAGGGAAAGCCACAGAAGTCCCCTCAGTACCTCTCGGCGCCCGTGTCATTGGGAAAGACCCCAAAATGTGCCCGAGGCAGGTGCCAGGTGCTGCTTACAAAGCTTCGCATGGAGCTGGTGGCTGGACTCGAGGCACAGCTGCGCCTCCACTCTGTGCCTGGCTTCTGAACCTCCTGGCGGCCCCTTTGATGTGGGCACCCCTCCCCGCTTGGAGATGTTGCTGGCAAACTGCACGGTTGGCAGGAGCGCGGCAGAGCACGGGGCCTCTGCGGAGCTGGCAGGGAACAGGAAAGTGTACTCGGTGCCCGCAGAGCCCAGAGTCACTTGAAAGAGACAGCGATGGTCTCCAGATGAAGCTGGCAAAAGAGGAAGAGGCTGTCGGGCCTCAGTCTTGGCCGCTGCTTGGTTTCAGTGGATGATTCCAATAAACATTTAATCAGTTTTCAGTCTTGGAGATAAGAATCTCTCTCCTGTCCAAATGGAGGAAAAGGGCCTCCATGGAAGAAAAGGAAAGGGAAAGGGCCGGGAGAAAGGGAAGGAGGGTGGAAGCTGCCTGTTTCCAGACTGCCACGGCCTGGGTG
>SJYW01040547.1:82599-99864 GCA_006410735.1 Raphicerus campestris | reverse complement strand
GACCCAATCTAAAAATGGGCCAAAGAACTAAATAGACATTTCTCCAAAGAAGACATACGGATGGCTAACAAACACATGAAAAAATACTCAACATCACTCATTATCAGAGAAATGTAAATCAAAACCACAATGAGTAATCATTTCATGCCAGTCAGAATGGCTGCTATCCAAAAGCCTACATGCAATAAATGCTGGAGAGGGTATGAGGAAAAGGGAACCCTCTTACACTGTTGGTGGGAATGCAAACTTGTACAGCCACTATGGAGAACAGTGTGGAGATTCATTAAAAAACTGGAAATAGAACTGCCATACTATCCAGCAATCCCACTGCTGGGCATACACATCAAGGAAACCAGAATGGAAAGAGACATGTGTACCCCAATGTTCATCACAGCACTGTTTATAATAGCCAGGACATGGAAGCAACCTAGATGTCCATCAGCAGACAAATGGATAAGAAAGCTGTGGTACATATATACAATGGAGTATTACTCAGCCATTAAAAAGAATACATTTGAATCAGTTCTAATGAGGTGAATGAAACTGGAACCTATTATAAAGAGTGAAGTAAGCCAGAAAGAAAAACACCAATACGGTATACTAATGCATGTATATGGAATTTAGAAAGATGGTAACGATAACCCTGTAGGTGAGACAGCAAAAGAGATAGAGATGTATAGAACAGTCTTTTGGACTCTGTGGGATAGAGAGAGGATGATTTGGGAGAATGGCATTGAAACACATATAATATCATATAAGAAACGAATCACCAGTCCAGGTTTGATGCATGATACAGGATGCTCATGGCTGGTGCACTGGGATGACCCAGAGGGATGGGATGGCGGGGGAGGAGGGTTCAGTATGGGGAACATGGTACACCTGTGGTAGATTCATGTTGGTGTATGGCAAAACCAATACAATATTGTAAAGTAATTAGCCTCCAATTAAATAAAGTTATTAAAAGACTAATTTTAAAAAGTGGACCAATTATATGATAAATAATTTATAAAAAATAAAAATAACATAGTCAATAATGAAAATGAGAGAAGAAATATCAAGTCAGGAAGAGTTTTGTAATATAATGGGATTTTAAGTTATTGAATTCCAAAATTCTTAACAATTGTTACATAAAGGATCTTTCTTGAATTACTATTTTGGAGGTCTTTTCTCAACTTTTGCTTCTCCCACTTTTCATTATCAATGTTGATCAGAAAAATAAGACCTCTAATATATACTCACTCTTGGAAACAGAAAGGAGAAAGCATTATATCTACTCTTCTTCAAATAGAATATTCTTAATAGATGGCTAAATGTGTCAATGAACCACTGTCATTCAAACTATCTTTTAAGCCAATACACTTAAAGCAAATGATATAATTGATAGATAATAAGTTTTTATATTATGAAACATCTTACTAGGTTAGCTCATATAAATTGTGCAGCTACAAGTTTAAGTTAACAATAACATTTTTATTTTATAAATAATGTATACAGTGGCTCATAGAGGAAAGTAACCACTTGAGATCAAATTGTTAAAAAGGATGAACAAGAATTATTCAAGAGAGTATCTCATTAATTAATAAAACTTTCCTTTTTGTTCTTTGCCATCATACTACTCTTGACCACTGTTTTCCCTCTTTTGGATCAGTTCACTAATTAGTTTTCCACTTCTGTCTTTTCTTCTATATAATTCACTCTTTCTCCAATAATAAAATGAGGATTTATGGCTACCTTGCTTAAAATCTAGTAGTTATTTTCCAGATGGCTCAGTGGTAAATAATCCTCCTGCCAATGCAAGAGATGCAGGAAATGAGGGTTCGATTCCTGGCTCTGGAATATCCCTTGGAGGAGGAAATGGCAACCAACTCCAGTATTCTTGTGTGGGAAATGCAATGGACAAAGGAAACTGGCAGGCTACAGTCCATGGGTTCGCAAAGAGTAGGACACAACTGTGCCGCCTGCACACTGACTTTCCACTGCCTGAGGATGAATTCCAAATTATTAGTAGCACTGACAAGTCCCTGCTTCATCTGTGTCATGCTGAAATCTACACAGTGGCATTATGTGTTTGCATAGAATAGATGCTTTTAAAAACTACTGATGTCAGGGCCACACCCCAGATCACTTAAATAGGATTTCAGCACAGAGTCCATCCAGGCAATCACTATGTACAGTTAGTATGAGGCCTCTGTCTTTATTGACTTCTTACGAAACACTCTTTATAAATTCTATGAGTTCTTCTGTTGAGTTAATTGATTAATATTAATCTCTTTTGTGCATTTATAACTCAATCTGCACTAATGTCTAATCAATATAGTTTACCAACATCCCATCTGATGTAATTTCTAGAAGTCACTGGTTTTGTTGTAAGATAACCCAATAGGTAGTCTAGTGCAGATAATTTAGAAAGAAAGAAAGAAAATGAAATCGCTCAGTTGTGCTGACTCTTTGTGACCCCATGGACTGTATCCTACTAGTCTCCTCCCTCCATGGGATTCTCCAAGCAAGAATACTGGAGTGGGTTTTCATTTCCCTCCCCAGGGATCAAACCTGGGTCTCCTGCATTCCAGGCAGATGCTTTAACCTCTGAGCTACCAGGGAAGCCCCACTAACCAATCACGAGGGGCTTTCCAGGTGGCACTAGTGGTAAAGAACCCACCTGTTAATGCAGGAGACATAAGAAATGCAGGTTTGATCCCTGGGTGGGGAAGATCCCCTGGAGGAGGGCTTGGTAATCCACTCCAGTATTCTTGCTTGGAGAATTCCATGGCCAGAAGGGCCTAGTGGTTTACAGTTCACAGGGTCACAAAGAGTCAGACAGGAATGAAGTGACTTAGCAAGCATGCACCTACTATGAAGTTTCTGTCATAAAATTACAAATCATCAGTTTAACTGCGAGTGAAAAAGAAAAACAAAAATATTTTATCAGATTATCTTATATTATCTTATATTTTTATTTAAATTAAATATTTTGCATTATTCATATTTATTTAAATTACCATACATAATATATATCCTCAAGTTTCATGATTATAAGAATTCATAATTATATTTGTATTACTGACCATATATCAGGGCTCTAAACCAAGAGTTTGGGGGATGTGTAGAGTTCAATCAGATATGAATCTAATGAATCTAGCAAGAGGATTTTAATTTATTAAAGAAATAAACTAGGTATGAATCTAAAAGACTATATTCTACGATAAGAAATGATGCAATATGAATGGTAGAGATAAAATAGTTGTAAGATGAGGACCTATGAGCACATCTCTAAGGTATAAAATGCAAACTGTCTTAAGTCCCCTAAATATTTCAAGATAGTTGTAACAGTATTTCCCCTTTGAGACAATAAAAAGTGCTTTAAGTGCTTCATGTACTTCTATATTATATGCACACAGGAAACCTTTTTACAATTTCATGGATGATATTTGTGTTATAATCTAGTTTATAGTTCTTTTGATATGTTTGGAAATAACTGGGAAAAATAATTGGCAACATATATTTCACTCTGTAATGGTGGCATAAAATATGTATGTTAATCACCAACAGATTTAAGAAACTACTCCAGAAAAGAATTTGAAACACAAATCTCTCATGCAGCTGGCATTTATATTGTGTCATCTCCCTAATGAAGAACCATCATAGGTAAATGAAGAAAATTTTTTTTTAATATTTTAGGTTAGCCACAAGAGGGAACTCAAAGAGACCTGTTAATGCTAGTGAAATATATTAATAATAACAATAAAATATGTTAGTCTGCAGAGTTCAAACAAAGTTCATTCTCTCTTACTAGGTTTTAGTGCTGTGATACTTGAAGATTTGATGAAAACAAATACTTTTCCTACAGTTCCTGAACTTGTTTCACAAATTTAAAAGGTTTTGTTTCCCTATTATAAGATTTAATTATTTAATTATTTCTTTTTAAGGGAGCCTCAGATGGTAAAGAATCTCCCTACAGTACCAGAGACACAGGAGCCATGGGTTCAGTCCCTTGGTCAGGAAGCTCTCCTGGAGAAGGGAAAGGCAACCAACTTCAGTATTCTTACCTGGAGAATTACATGGACAGGGGAATCTGACAGACTTATAGTCCATGGTGTTGAAAAGAGTAGGATATGACTGAGTGACTAACATCAGGCAAGTATAGAGATCTTTAATAAACATAGTTTTGAACTGACTAAGCTGCTTTCACTGCAGTTTCACTTTAGAATCTTGGAAGTCATTTAATCTCTTTTCATATTATTCTATCTATTTCTTAAATAACAACATAAATACATTAGTATTCACACCTTTGTTTCAAAAATTGCTTCAATGTCACTGATATAAATCTAGAAGTAAATAGTAGTAAGTGTACTATAGTATTGGCATTTTTAAGTTTCAACCATATTTGGCCCTAATAAGATCTTAAATCTTATCTTCTCTCTTAAAAAAAAAAAGAAGAAGAAGAAGAAGAAATCCAGAGTAGAAATGTTAAACTACAAACCTAGCACATTTTTTGTAGCATTAACCTAATCAGATAATAATCTATTTAAATAATTACCAGGAGCTATAGAAACAAGAAATATCAATAACCTCAGATATGCAGATGACACCATCCTTATGGCAGAAAGTGAAGAGGAACTAAAAAGCTTCTTGATGAAAGTGAAAGAGGAAAGCGAAAAAGTTGGCTTAAAGTTGGCTTAAACATTCTGAAAACTAATATCATGGCACCTGGTCCCATCACTTCATTGGAAATAGATGGAGAAACAGTGGAAACAGTTTCTCCATCTTTATTTATCTTTATTTTGGGGGGCTCCAAAATCACTGCATATGGTGATTGCAGCCATGAAATTAAAAGACGCTTACTCCTTAGAAGAAAAGTTATGACCAACCTAGATAGCATATTCAAAAGCATAGACATTACTTTGCCAACAAAGGTCCATCTAGTCAAGGCTATGGTTTTTCCAGTGGTCATGTATGGATGTGAGAGTTGAACTGTGAAGAGCACCGAAAAATTGATGCTTTTGAAGTGTGGTGTTGGAGAAGACTCTTGAGAGTCCCTTGGACTGCAAGGAGATCCAACCAGTCCATTCTGAAGGAGATCAGCCCTGGGATTTCTTTGGAAGGAATGATGCTAAAGCTGGAAGTCCAGTATTTTGGCCACTTCATGCGAAGAGAGTTGACTCATTGGAAAAGACTCTGATGCTGGGAGGGATTGGGGGCAGGAGGAGAAGGGGACAACAGAAGGTGAAATGGCTGGATGGCATCATCAGCCTTGTGGATGTGAGTTTGAGTGAACTCTGGGAGTTGGTGATGGACAGGGAGGCCTGGCGTGCTGCGATTCATGGGGTCGCAAAGATTCGGACACAACTGAGCTACTGTGCAATTTTGGCTGAAATAATATTATTTGTTGTTTAGTCCCTCAGCAGTGTCCACCTCCTTGCAACTCTTTGGACTGCAGCATGCCAGGTTTCCCTGTCCTTCACCATTTCCTGGACGTCATTCTAACTCATATCCATTGAGTCTGTGATAACATCCAACCATCTCATCCTCTGTTGTCCCTGTCTCCTGCATTCAATCTTTCTCACACCAGGGTCTTTTACAATGAGTTGGCTCTTTGCGTCAGATGGCCAAAGTATTGAAGCTTCAGCTTCAAAATCAGTCCTTCCAATGAATATTCAGGACTGATCTCCTTTAGGATGGACTGCTTGGATCTCCTTGCAGTCCAATGTACCCTCAAGAGTCTTCTTCAACATCACAGTTCAGAAGCATTAGTTTTTCAGTACTCAGCCTTCTTTATAGTCCAACTCTGACATATATACATGACTACTGGAAAAAAAAAAAAAAACCAACATAGCTTTTAATATATGAACATTTGTCAGCAAAGTAATGTCTCTGCTTTTTTTTAATTTTTAAAAATTTATTTTATTGAAGGATAGTTGATTGACAATATTGTGTTAATTTCTACTGTAAAATATGCTGTCTAGGTTGGTCATAGCTTTTCTTCCAAGGAGCAAGGATCTTTTAATATCCTGGCTACAGTAACTATCTTCAGTGAGTTTGGAGTCCAAGAAAATAAAGTCTCTCTCTGTTTCCATTGTTTCCCCATCTATTTGCTATGATGGGACTGTATGCCATTATCTAATTTTTTGAATGTTGAGCTGTAAGTCAGCTTTATCACTATCCTCTTTCACCTTCATCAAGAGGCTCTTTAATTTCTCTTCACTTTCTGCCATAATGGTGGTGTCATCTGCATATATGAGGTTGTTGATATGTCTCTCAGAAATCTTGATTCCATCTCGTGCTTCATCCTGCCTGGCATTTTGCAGGATGTGTTCTGCATAAAAGTTAAATAGGCAGGGTGACAACATACAGCCTTGACATACTCAATTTGGAACCAATCTTTTCTTCAATGTCCACTTCTAACTGTTGCTTCTTGACCTGAATACGAGTTTCACAGAAGGCAGGTAGAGTGAAAGCTGTTCAGTTTTCTCTGATTCTTTGTAATCCCATCGACTCTACAGTCCATGAAATTCTCCAGGCCAAAATACTGGAGCAGGTAGCCTTTCACTTCTTCAAGGGATCTTCCCAACCCAGAAATCCCAGATCTCCTACATTGCAGGCTAATTGTTTACCAGCTGAGCCATGAGGGAAGCCCAAGAAAACTGGAGTGGATAGCCTATCCCTTCTGCACTGGAGCTGAACTCAGGAATTGAACCAGGGTCTCCTGCTTTACAGGTGAATTCTTTACAACTGAGCTGTCAGGGAATCCCAGTTGTTCTGGTGTTTCCATCTCTTTAGAATTTTTCCACAGTTTTTTGTGATCCACACAGTCAAAGGCTTTAGCCTACTCAATGAAACAGAAGTAGGTGCTTTTTTCTGGAATTCTCTTGCTTTTTCTATGATACAACAGATGTTGGCAATTTGATCTCTGGCTCCTCTCCCTTTTCTAAATCCAGTTTGTACATCTTGAGGTTCTCAGTTCACATACTATCAAAATCTATCTTGGAGGATTTTNGCTTTCCAGGTGGCACTAGTGGTAAAGAACCCACCTGTTAATGCAGGAGACATAAGAAATGCAGGTTTGATCCCTGGGTGGGGAAGATCCCCTGGAGGAGGGCTTGGTAATCCACTCCAGTATTCTTGCTTGGAGAATTCCATGGCCAGAAGGGCCTAGTGGTTTACAGTTCACAGGGTCACAAAGAGTCAGACAGGAATGAAGTGACTTAGCAAGCATGCACCTACTATGAAGTTTCTGTCATAAAATTACAAATCATCAGTTTAACTGCGAGTGAAAAAGAAAAACAAAAATATTTTATCAGATTATCTTATATTATCTTATATTTTTATTTAAATTAAATATTTTGCATTATTCATATTTATTTAAATTACCATACATAATATATATCCTCAAGTTTCATGATTATAAGAATTCATAATTATATTTGTATTACTGACCATATATCAGGGCTCTAAACCAAGAGTTTGGGGGATGTGTAGAGTTCAATCAGATATGAATCTAATGAATCTAGCAAGAGGATTTTAATTTATTAAAGAAGTAAACTAGGTATGAATCTAAAAGACTATATTCTACGATAAGAAATGATGCAATATGAATGGTAGAGATAAAATAGTTGTAAGATGAGGACCTATGAGCACATCTCTAAGGTATAAAATGCAAACTGTCTTAAGTCCCCTAAATATTTCAAGATAGTTGTAACAGTATTTCCCCTTTGAGACAATAAAAAGTGCTTTAAGTGCTTCATGTACTTCTATATTATATGCACACAGGAAACCTTTTTACAATTTCATGGATGATATTTGTGTTATAATCTAGTTTACAGTTCTTTTGATATGTTTGGAAATAACTGGGAAAAATAATTGGCAACATATATTTCACTCTGTAATGGTGGCATAAAATATGTATGCTAATCACCAACAGATTTAAGAAACTACTCCAGAAAAGAATTTGAAACACAAATCTCTCATGCAGCTGGCATTTATATTGTGTCATCTCCCTAATGAAGAACCATCATAGGTAAATGAAGAAAATTTTTTTTTAATATTTTAGGTTAGCCACAAGAGGGAACTCAAAGAGACCTGTTNAAGAAACTACTCCAGAAAAGAATTTGAAACACAAATCTCTCATGCAGCTGGCATTTATATTGTGTCATCTCCCTAATGAAGAACCATCATAGGTAAATGAAGAAAATTTTTTTTTAATATTTTAGGTTAGCCACAAGAGGGAACTCAAAGAGACCTGTTAATGCTAGTGAAATATATTAATAATAACAATAAAATATGTTAGTCTGCAGAGTTCAAACAAAGTTCATTCTCTCTTACTAGGTTTTAGTGCTGTGATACTTGAAGATTTGATGAAAACAAATACTTTTCCTACAGTTCCTGAACTTGATTCACAAATTTAAAAGGTTTTGTTTCCCTATTATAAGATTTAATTATTTAATTATTTCTTTTTAAGGGAGCCTCAGATGGTAAAGAATCTCCCTACAGTACCAGAGACACAGGAGCCATGGGTTCAGTCCCTTGGTCAGGAAGCTCTCCTGGAGAAGGGAAAGGCAACCAACTTCAGTATTCTTACCTGGAGAATTACATGGACAGGGGAATCTGACAGACTTATAGTCCATGGTGTTGAAAAGAGTAGGATATGACTGAGTGACTAACATCAGGCAAGTATAGAGATCTTTAATAAACATAGTTTTGAACTGACTAAGCTGCTTTCACTGCAGTTTCACTTTAGAATCTTGGAAGTCATTTAATCTCTTTTCNACATGAACATGAGAGCCAGCAAAATATACATATAATTTTTAATTCTGCATAGCATTTCTAGCATTATCCTGTGGGCATTATGATATCTGTGGCAGATTTGACTTTCAATGGAAAAATTTTTTTTAAAAGATATGTTTTAAACTCCATATCCTGCTGGATTACATGTTATCTTCATGTCAAGTTTTATTTTTATCTCATGCCATGTTCAGCACTAGGAAAAAAAAAGAATCACTGTTGTCTTTGTTAAAAAAAATACTTCGTATAAAAATACTCAAATCAAATATGATGATAACATGTGAAAGTGTAAAATACTGCACAGGTATGAAGAGTTATTTTATAACTAAAAATATTTTTGAGCTTTAATTAACACTATCCTAAAATAATTTTCTTGTATCATCATTTTGAAATAATTGTTTTTGAGTTACTTGGCAAGAAAAAAAGAAATCTTTTGCAAAATAGAACACATTATTTAACACACAAAGATGAAGCTAAGTCTTTGGCACTTCACTTTTCATAAGCAATGTGATTATTACATGGATAAGCCATTTTTTTTTACCAGGTATAGAGCACTGGGTGGTTGCTTCTGAATAAGTCAGAACATGCTTAAAATTTGTTTTTCCCAGTTCTCTAAACTATTAGAAACATGTCAAATGCTGAGTAAATATTTGTGCTAATGATAAAACTAGATAATAATAGGTTAAACATGACTCATTAAACATAACTAAGCATGCAGTTACTATAATATTTTATATGATAAGCATATTTTATATAATATTAATACTTATTCTTAGTATCCCTGTGCTTTTGAGGCAGTATAACATATATTAAAAAATGAAAATAGATAATTTTCAGTTGAGTATGGTTTTTACTAACCGTCTTAATAATGTTAAACCAACCTAAAGGGGCTTCCCAGGTGGCACTAGTGATAAAGAATCTGAATGCAAACGCAGGAGATGTAAAAGATATATATTCAATCCCTGGGTTGGGAAAGACCCCATTGAGGAGGGCATGACAATCCACTTCAGTATTCTAGAGAATCCCATGGACAGATCCTGGTGGGCGACAGTCCATAGGGTCACAAAAAAGTCAGACATGACTAAGGAAACTTAGCACATATGCACACAAACTAACATAAAAGATACTAAATAGAGAATATGAAAAAATTTATAATATAAAATTATTAACTTTACTCAGTACTTAAATATTTAAAATATAATAGCTGTTGTTTTTTTAACTATGTGTAAATTTTCCTTTACCTATGGCCTCTCTAAAGTATCAGGAAGGATGAAGAACGAACATTTTACTTGGCTTTCAACATCATTTATTTGTCTTTTGTATTAGATATATGTCTTTATATTGCCATTATTCATAATCAAAAGAGTATACAAAATTATACAATTTTTTTTCTCATTCTTGGAAAATTAAGTCAGTTTTTCGCTTCAAAGGCAACCAGAAACATCAATTTCTCATGTATTATACCAAAGTTAATTTTGTCCATGCTGGAGAACAGTAGTATGCTGCTGCTAAATCACTTCAGTCATGTCTGACTCTGTGTAACCCCATAGATGGCAGCCGACCAGGCTCCCCCATCCTGGGATTCTCCAGGCAAGAGTACTGGAGTGGGGTGCCATTGCCTTCTCCTGGAGAACAGTACGGAGGTGCCTTAAAAAACTAAGAATTACCATATGATCCAAGGACCCACATTTGAGCATATAGCTGGAGAAAACATATATTCAAAAAGATATGTGTACCTCAGTGTTCATAACAGCACTATTTACACTGACACAGCCATGGCATTTCCAGTAGTCATGTATGGATGTGATAAGAGTTGGATGATAAAGGAAGGTGAGCACCAAAGCACTGATGCTTTTGAACTGTGGTGTTGGAGACTCCTAAGAGTCCCTTGGACTGCAAGGAAATCGAACCACTCCATCCTAAAGGAAATCATTTCTGAATATTCATTGGAAGGACTGAAGCTGAAGCTGAAACTCTAATTTTTGACTACTTGATGCAAAGAGCTGACTCATTTGCAAAGACCCTGAAGCTGAGAAAGACTGAAGGTGGGAGAAGAGGGGGATGACAGAGAATAAGTCAGTTGGATAGCATCACTGACTCGATGGACATGAGTTTGAACAAGTTCCAGGAGTTGATGAAGGACAGGGAAGCCTGGCATGCTGCAGTCCATGGGGTCCCAAAGAGTCAGACAGACTGAGCGACTGAACTGAACTGAAATGAGCTAAACATGGAAAAGGTCCATGTCCATCAACAGATAAATGGATAATAAAGATGTGGCCTATATACACAATGTAAGATTACTTAGCCATCAAAAGAAANGCTTCAGTGTCAGTCTTTCCAGTGAATATTTAGGACTAATTTCCTTTAGGATAGACTGGTTGGATCTCCTTGCAGTCCAAGGGACTCTTAAGAATCTTAACCATTACTATCTTCCTAAATTCCATATATATGTGTCAGTATACTGTATTGGTGTTTTTCTTTCTGGCTTACTTCACTCTGTATAATCGGCTCCAGTTAGTAATGATGACCCTGTAAGTGAGACAATATAGGAGACACAAAAGTATAGAACGGACTTTTGGCATCTGGGGGAGAGGGAGAGGGAGATGGTGGAATGATTTGGGAGAATGACACTGAAACATGTATACTATCATATAAGAAATGAAGCGCCAGTCTATGTTCAATGCAGGATACAGGATGCTTGGGGCTGGTGTACGGGATGATCCGGGGAGGTGGGGTGGGAAGGGAGGTGGGAGGGGGCTTCGGCATGGGGAGATCGTGTACACCTGTGGCTGAATCATGTCGATGTATGGCAAAACCAATACAGTACTGTAAAATGGAATAAAGTGTTAAAAAAAAAAAAAAGAATCTTAACCAACACCGCACTTCAAAAGCATCAATTCTTCAGAGGTCAGCTTTCTTTATACTCCAACTCTCACATCCTTACATGACTACTGGAAAAACCAAAGCTTTGACTAGATGGATCTTTGATGGCAAAGTAATGTCTCTGCTTTGTAATATACTGTCTACATTGGTCATAACTTTTCTTCCGAGGAACAAGCATCTTTTAATTTCATGGCTGCAGTCACCATCTGCAGTGATTTTTGAGCCCCCAAAATAAAGTCTGTCATTGTTTCCATTGTTTCCCCATCTATTTGCAATGAAGTGATGGGACCAGATGTCATGAGCTTTAGTTGTCTGAATGCTGAGTTTTAAGCCAAATTTTTCACTCTCCTCTTTTACTTTCATCAAGAGGCTCTTTAGTTCTTCTTTGCTTTCTGCCATAAGGGTGGTGTCTTCTGCATATCTGAAGTTATTGAATAGGCTAAATTACACAATAAAGTGGAACTAAGACTGAAGATAAACTTAAGGTTGCTCATTGAAAGTGCAAGTGATAGTGTTAGTCACTCAATCCTGTCTGACTCCTGGTGACCCCATGGACTGTAGCCCACCAAGCTCCTCTGTCCCTGGAATTCTCCAGCAAGAAAACTGGATTAGGTTGCCATTTCCTTCTCCAGGGGAACTTCCCACCCCAGGGATTGAACTCAGGTCTCCCACACTGCAGGCAGACTCCATCAGGGAAGACTAAGCCACTTCCAACTTGAAGCGAAGACCTTCAAATTGGAGACATTTTCTTGGATTATCTAAAAAGGTCGAATGTAATCAGAGAATCCTTAAAATTTTAAGAGAGAAGCAAGAGTCAGAGGGAATGTGACTATAGAAGAACAATCAGAGAGGTGAATAGTTGCTGGCTTTGAAGATGGTGCCAATTGGGGTCAATCAACTGGGACAATCTCTAGATGATGGAAAATGCAAGGAAATGGATTTATTCCTAGAGACTCCAGAAAAGAATGCAACTCCACCAGTATTTTTATTTTAGCCCGCTGAAATCTGTGTGTAACATCTAACCTTCAGAATTGTAAGACATTAAATTTCTGCTATTTTCAACTATTGTTTGTAGTGATTTGTTACCACAGCCTTGGGGGGTGGGGGTGGAACTAACACATCTAGGATGGTGAAATCCTTGATTTTTAATCTTAATAAAATAGTTCACAATTTAGTCAAAAGTACTGCAACCTAGCATTAACACAAATTTTAATGTGACTTTTTTTTAATCCAAGGAATATATATTCTTAACATAAAAATAAGCTAATGACTATCTTTTGAATAAAAGTCTAAAATAACTTGAAATAATCATTTGCATTTTTACATTACCAAATAATTTTAGAGATTCTGTGTATATATCTTTTTTTGTTTTACTTTGTGCCTAAAAAACAACACAGAAGAAAAAATAATAATATAATGAAACAAGATTGAATAAGCGTTTAAAGGTCAAGGATTCTAACAATTCCTTTAATGCTTTTATTCCTTTCTCAGCATCCCTTTCAATTTGTTTCTAGATTTTCTTTTGTAATACGCTTTATTTTCTGAAGCATCCTGTGCCATTCCCATATTCATCAAATCAATGCAATTTTTGTTATTTTGTTATCTATACTTGTTGAAGGTGTGATTAACTGGTAAATCCCAAATGCCACACACCTTAACTGAAGTAGCAGGTTTTTATTTTTAATATCAAAGTAGATGAATTTTGGAACATTTTCATTCTCTTGGCCTTCTAAGCAAGCCTTTTGTACATAATTCTGACACACTGAAAGTTGGCATTTAATACTTTTGTCCATCTGTCAAAATGGAATTTTGCCTGTTTTAAAATGTGATGAGACAACTATACATGAACATGAGAGCCAGCAAAATATACATATAATTTTTAATTCTGCATAGCATTTCTAGCATTATCCTGTGGGCATTATGATATCTGTGGCAGATTTGACTTTCAATGGAAAAAATTTTTTTAAAAGATATGTTTTAAACTCCGTATCCTGCTGGATTACATGTTATCTTCATGTCAAGTTTTATTTTTATCTCATGCCATGTTCAGCACTAGGAAAAAAAAAGAATCACTGTTGTCTTTGTTAAAAAAAATACTTCATATAAAAATACTCAAATCAAATATGATGATAACATGTGAAAGTGTAAAATACTGCACAGGTATGAAGAGTTATTTTATAACTAAAAATATTTTTGAGCTTTAATTAACACTATCCTAAAATAATTTTCTTGTATCATCATTTTGAAATAATTGTTTTTGAGTTACTTGGCAAGAAAAAAAGAAATCTTTTGCAAAATAGAACACATTATTTAACACACAAAGATGAAGCTAAGTCTTTGGCACTTCACTTTTCATAAGCAATGTGATTATTACATGGATAAGCCATTTTTTTTTACCAGGTATAGAGCACTGGGTGGTTGCTTCTGAATAAGTCAGAACATGCTTAAAATTTGTTTTTCCCAGTTCTCTAAACTATTAGAAACATGTCAAATGCTGAGTAAATATTTGTGCTAATGATAAAACTAGATAATAATAGGTTAAACATAAGACTCATTAAACATAACTAAGCATGCAGTTACTATAATATTTTATATGATAAGCATATTTTATATAATATTAATACTTATTCTTAGTATTCCTGTGCTTTTGAGGCAGTATAACATATATTAAAAAATGAAAATAGATAATTTTCAGTTGAGTATGGTTTTTACTAACCGTCTTAATAATGTTAAACCAACCTAAAGGGGCTTCCCAGGTGGCACTAGTGATAAAGAATCTGAATGCAAACGCAGGAGATGTAAAAGATATATATTCAATCCCTGGGTTGGGAAAGACCCCATTGAGGAGGGCATGACAATCCACTTCAGTATTCTAGAGAATCCCATGGACAGATCCTGGTGGGCGACAGTCCATAGGGTCACAAAAAAGTCAGACATGACTAAGGAAACTTAGCACATATGCACACAAACTAACATAAAAGATACTAAATAGAGACTATGAAAAAATTTATAATATAAAATTATTAACTTTACTCAGTACTTAAATATTTAAAATATAATAGCTGTTGTTTTTTTAACTATGTGTAAATTTTCCTTTACCTATTGCCTCTCTAAAGTATCAGGAAGGATGAAGAAGGAACATTTTACTTGGCTTTCAACATCATTTATTTGTCTTTTGTATTAGATATATGTCTTTATATTGCCATTATTCATAATCAAAAGAGTATACAAAATTATACAATTTTTTTTCTCATTCTTGGAAAATTAAGTCAGTTTTTCGCTTCAAAGGCAACCAGAAACATCAATTTCTCATGTATTATACCAAAGTTAATTTTGTCCATGCTGGAGAACAGTAGTATGCTGCTGCTAAATCACTTCAGTCATGTCTGACTCTGTGTAACCCCATAGATGGCAGCCGACCAGGCTCCCCCATCCTGGGATTCTCCAGGCAAGAGTACTGGAGTGGGGTGCCATTGCCTTCTCCTGGAGAACAGTACGGAGGTGCCTTAAAAAACTAAGAATTACCATATGATCCAAGGACCCACATTTGAGCATATAGCTGGAGAAAACATATATTCAAAAAGATACGTGTACCTCAATGTTCATAACAGCACTATTTACACTGACACAGCCATGGCATTTCCAGTAGTCATGTATGGATGTGATAAGAGTTAGATGATAAAGGAAGCTGAGCACCAAAGCACTGATGCTTTTGAACTGTGGTGTTGGAGACTCCTAAGAGTCCCTTGGACTGCAAGGAAATCGAACCACTCCATCCTAAAGGAAATCATTTCTGAATATTCATTGGAAGGACTGAAGCTGAAGCTGAAACTCTAATTTTTGACTACTTGATGCAAAGAGCTGACTCATTTGCAAAGACCCTGAAGCTGAGAAAGACTGAAGGTGGGAGAAGAGGGGGATGACAGAGAATAAGTCAGTTGGATAGCATCACTGACTCGATGGACATGAGTTTGAACAAGTTCCAGGAGTTGATGAAGGACAGGGAAGCCTGGCATGCTGCAGTCCATGGGGTCCCAAAGAGTCAGACAGACTGAGCGACTGAACTGAACTGAAATGAGCTAAACATGGAAAAGGTCCATGTCCATCAACAGATAAATGGATAATAAAGATGTGGCCTATATACACAATGTAAGATTACTTAGCCATCAAAAGAAATAGTGCCATGTGCAGCAACATGAATAGACCTCAGTTCAGTTCAGTTGCTCAGTCATGTCTGACTCTTAGTGACCTTATGGACAGCAGCATGCCAGGCCTCCCTGCCCATCATCAACTCCCAAAGTTTACCCAAACTAATGTCCATTGAGTTGGTAATGCCATTAAACCATCTCATCTTCTATCGTCCTCTTCTCCTCCCACCTTCAATCTTTCTCAGCTTCAAGGTCTTGCAAGTGTGTCAGCTCTTCACATCAGGTGGCCAAAGTATTGGAGTTTCAGTTTCAATATCAGTCCTTCCAATGAAAATTCAGGACTCATTTCCTTTACGGTGGATTAGTTGGATCTCCTTGCAGTCCAAGGGACTTTCAAGAGTCTTCTCCAACACCACACTTCAAAAGCATCAAATCTTCAGTACTCAGATTTCTTTATAGTCCAAAACTCACATCCATACCTGACTACTGGAAAAATGATAGCCTTGACTAGATGGACCTTTGTTAGAAGACTAATATCTCTGTTTTTTAATATGCTGTCTGGGTTGGTCATAACTTAGTTTTATGGCTGCAGTCACCATGTACAGTGATTTTGAAGCCCAAAATATAAAGTCTGTCACTGTTTCCACTGTTTCCCCATCTATTTGCCATGAAGTGATGGGACCGGATGCCATGATCTTCGTTTTCTCGATTTTGAGCTTTAAGCCAACTTTTTCACTCTCTTCTTTCACTTTCATTAAGAAGCTCTTTAGTTCTTCATTTTCTGCATTAAGGGTGGTGTCATCTGCATATCTGAGGTTATTGATATTTCTCCCAGCAATCTTGATTCTAGCTTCTGCTTCCTCCAGCCCAGCATTTCTCATGATGTACTCTGCATATAAGTTAAATACACAGTGTGACAATATACAGCTTTGACATACTCTTTTACCTATTTGGAACCAGTCTGTTGTTCCATGTCCAGTTCTAACTGTTGCTTCCTGACCTGCATACAGGTTTCTCAAGAGGCAGATCAGGTGGTCTGGTATTCCCAGATCTTTCAGAATTTTCCACAATTTATTGTGATCCATACAGTCAAAGGCTTTGGCATAGTCAATAAAGCAGAAATAGATGTTTTTCTGGAACTCTCTTTTTCCATGATCCAGAGGATGTTGGCAATTTGATCTCTTGTTCCTCTGCCTTTTCTAAAACCAGCTTGAACATCAGGGAGTTCATGGTTCATGTATTGCTGAAATCTGGCTTGGAGAATTTTGAGCATTACTTTACTAGTGTGTGTGATGAGTGCAACTGTACGGTAGTTTGAGCATTCTTTGGCATTGCCTTTCTTTGGGATTGGAATGAAAACTGACCTTTTCCAGTCCTGTGGCCACTGCTGAGTTTTCCAAATTTGCTGGCATATTGAGTGCAGCACTTTCACAGCATCATCTTTCAGGATTTGAAA
>SJYW01040547.1:20817-42911 GCA_006410735.1 Raphicerus campestris | reverse complement strand
AGTGAGAGATTTTTTTTTTTTTTTTGGCTTGGGGGGGTGGGGGATCCAAAATCACTGCCAATTTTTACTGGAGCCATGAAATTAAAAGACGCTTGCTCCTTGGAAGAAAAGTTATGGCAAATCTAGACAGCATATTAAAAACAGAGACATTACTTTGCCAACGAAGGTCCATAGTCAAAGCTACGGTTTTTCCGGTAGTCGTGTACGAATGTGAGAGCATTGAAAAATTGATGCTTTTGAAGTGTGGTGTTGGAGAAGACACTTGAGTGTCTCTTGGACTTCAAGGAGATCCAAATGGTCCATTCTAAAGGAAATCAGTCTGACTATTCATTGGAAGGACTGATGCTGAAGCTGAAACTCCAATACTCTGGCCACATGATGTGAAGAACTGACTCATTGGAATAGACTCTGATGCTGGGAAAAATTGAAGGCAGAAGGAGAAGGGGACAACAGAGGATGAGATGGTTGGATGACATCACCGACTCAATGAGTCTGAGTAGACTCTGGGAGTTGGTGATGGACAGGACGCCTGGTGTGCTGCAGTCATGGGGTTGCGAAGTGTCACACACGACTGTGACTGAACTGAACTGATATGTGGCATCTAATTAAAGAAAAAACATAAACAAAGAGCAGAATGGCAATTGCCAGAAACTGGGGTGGGATCTGGGGAGAATGAGGAGATATTGGTCAAAACGTACATACCTCCAGTTAAAAGACAGATAATTTCTGGAGATCTAATGTATAGTATTGTATTGAAAGTTGCTAAGGAAATATATCTTAATTGTTCTCACTACACACATAAATTAAATGATAATTATGGAAGTGTTATGGTGGTAATAATTTTCAATATGTAAATATTAATATATTTATTTGTTATGTTGTACACATTAAACTGTATTTCCCTCATAGATCAGTCAGTAAAGAATTTACCTGCAATGCAGGAGACCCAAGTTCGATTTAACGTCCCCTGGAGAAAAAGATGGCAACCCACTCCAGTATTCTTGCCTGGAGAATCACATGGACAGAGGAACTTGGCAGACTACAGTCCATGTGGATGCAAGAGTTGGACACGACTTAGCGACTAAACTACCACCACTACACATTAAGTGGACTCATTTTTATAAGGTAATTATTTCTCAGTAAAGCTGGGGAAAATCTCCTAGTTATTGTGTGGCAACAATTGAGATTTCACTGCCTTGATCAGTATAGTAAACCTCTTTTCTCAGGAAAGGTCAGTGGCATTGAAATAGGAGGGAAAACGGCAGGGCACAGCAATTAAAAGAATGACATGGCCATGGAATATGACAAAAACTGGTTGGAAACAACTAGGTCTAAGATGGTAGAAGATTTGACTTCTGAAACTTGATTCTCATTATAGGCTCATTGCAATATATGAGGATGCTAAATGATGCACCACCAGTTCCATGACAGTTCTGAGGTCAACATAAAAAGTCAAAAAGTGGGCAGTGGCTCAGTTCCTGAAAATCTCCATTCTTTCCTTGAAAAAATTAAAAAAAATCATCCCATTCCTTAGCCTATGAGATTACACAGCCTATAAAAACTAGCTCACCCTCTGAGATGGCCCATGCTCTGTCTGTGGAGTGTGTTTCTCTCTAAATAAATCTACTTCTTACCTTTCACTTGATTTCTCTCTGAATTCTTTATATGATGTTACATCATGAACCTGAGATTCATTAAGTCCTGAAACCAGATGTATGATCTCAATTAAAAGATTGTGGGTTCAAGTCCCAAACTGAGGTGCACAGTTTCAGCATGAGGAACATAAAATTGTAGAACAGGCTTCCACATCTAATGTTCTGCTTTTGTTTTCTTGAAATCTTAAGAATTTTAACTGTGGACTTCTATTGTGTATGTGAAGTTTGACAGGACATTTGAGGATTCCTGTGAATAGAGTAAACTGTGCAATATGCATGTCTAGCACTGTTTCTTGTCACTTCTTTTGAACATAGTATTTGCAATGTCCCCTAAGCACTCTCTGGGACATGGTGAAGGCTAGGGATGCCTGGTGTGCTGCAGTCCATGCAGTCTCAGAGAGTCGGACATGGTTGAGTGACTGAACAACAAAAAATAAGTACAAAATTCCAGTGGCTCCATTATGCCTGAGAGTTCAATGAGACTCAAAGCACATTCAAGGTCATTCTGCTGTGTCTACAACTGAGTCGGGGAAACATTGACAATTGGTCATTGAACCAGAGCATGTTTCAAAAGCAAAAAAAAACCAACAGAGTTATGAGAATTATGAGTAACCAAAAAACCCTGTCATATTCTTTCTCACTCATGTTAATCCATGCATTAGTCATCACTTACACTGAAAATGACACAGAGAAAGAAAGAAAAGGCAAGTGCAGTTCTGTTTTTTTATTTTTTCTTAACTTAATTAGTAAGTCCTTCCTTTCTAATTCCTTACTAAGCCACAGGTCAAAGTTTTGACAAAATGTGCACGTATCAGGAGTACCTAATTATCTGTGTAACTGTTAGATGGGTAGAATAGGGAAAAGGAGTCCAAAATGGCAATGACTAAAAGACAAGGAAGGGAAAGGCCCGGGAAAATAGAACAAAGGAAGGTCCGAGGATCGGAATGAGGACCTCAGGTAAAACAAACAACACTCCTGGCTGGCCCAGTTTACATAGGACAGGCCCAGGGAGAGAAAAACATATAAAAAGAGGAGTCAGAGCTGGCTCGCTCTCTCTCCTCCACCCACCCCCACCCTGCCACCACACGCGCTGGGGCACTCTTCTCTTCTCTTCGTGTCTTTGGATCGACATGCCCTCACGCCTCGAAGATGGATTTTCCTGCTATCTTCTAAATAAAATAGAGCTGTAACACTAAAAAAAAAAAAAGAAGAAGAAGAAGTGAAATAAGTTAATTAAATTAGTTTCAAACTATTTCTATTCTTCTGGTTACAACAAAAATGCATATTCAATATAAGCTATGAAAAATGAATTGTATACTTTTTACAATTCTGAGTATGAGTTCAATGCTCTTTTAAATTAAATTTGCATTTAAAATTGTCATTGAAAAATAGATAATAAATTGAGAGAGACTGAAAGAAGAGAGAATGTTTTATGTTTTAGTACTATTAAAGTCACTCTCCTGTCTTGTGAACATTTTGATTTTGTTCTTGGGGCCACAAATAAGAACTCCCTTTTTCCAAATGAAAAAGGAATAACAGTTAAATTACAATCTCTGCCTTGACCAACTTCAGCATACTGAAGAGATATAAGCATTTTGAAGCTCTCTCTTCTCATAGCACATTTTTAATGAACTTTGCGAAGGATATAGTAGAAAAGTATGACTAAATTACACAGAGAAAAAAGTTCCAACATTTCCAACTCTCTAGTCCTTAGAATCCTCCAACAGTTAAAGGAAGTTCAGGCATGACAAACTCATTGACTGTGATTCAAGACTTAGATTAACCAATACAACTGACTAATAAATCACTCAATCATAATTAAACCAAGATATTGAAACCTGAGTTTTGAGTGTGAGACATTCACTAATAAATTCAGTCTATTAGCCTTCTCTGGTGGCTCAGATAATACAGCATCTGCCCGCTATGCAGGAGACCTGAGTTTGATCCCTGGGTTGGAAGATCCCCTGGAGAAGGAAATGGCAATCCATTACTGGCAAGCTTTATATAATTTTTTCCTGGGCTATTCTTTTCCATATGATTATATCTTCCCAGATTCCTGCTGATGCAAATTAACCACCCTCTCTGTCTAAGAAGACATCTCTCAATGTAGACTGGTACTAGTGTGACTGATTGGAATCACTCCATTCTAGAAAAATAGCAGGTGGGGTTTGGGGAGTTTTAATACTGTGGGGTTTGGGGAGTTTTAATACTAAGAATAAAGGCATCTTTTTGTATGGCATTTCTTTGTATAAAAGATTTTTATACAGAGGAAAGCCGAATTATTCAGTAGGAAGGAAAGCTGATTCTGCCAGATGGTTACAGTAGGATTTATAGGTTTACATTTCTACCTTTGTCTTTTTGTTTGCCTAAATATCCCTATGCCGTGTCTCAGGGTCCGCTCCTCCCCACATCTTAGTATAAGAAATCAAGTACCAATACAGACTTGTTTTCTGTGCTGATACTCAACTTTTATAATCAGACCCTGAACTTGATTTTGAAATATCTTCTCTGAAATTCTTCAAGAGGAGAGAGTCTATCAAGGCCAGCATGAGACTTTCTGATTTTATACCAGCGTACTAAGTTGTGCTTCTAAGGTTCAGTTTGATCTTCTACTTGTATATACTCACAATGACCTTCCAAACCAGTCTCCCAAGTCACAACCTTAGTAATCACCAACAATGATGCCACCTAAGTGCATAGATTATTAGTACACCATCACCCTCTACAGATAAATCACCTGTACTCCTCAAACATGTTAAAAACTGAATCCAAAATTCCATTGTGAAGGTCTGCCTACTGCTAATGCCATGGTTCCAGAGTGATTAAAAAAAAAAAAAAGCATTCTTTGGGACTTTTCTGATGGCTCAGTGGTAAAGAATCCACCTGTCAATGCAGGAGACATGAATTCAATTCTCATCTGGAAGATCCCATATGCCGCGGGGCAATTAAACCCTTGTGACACAACTATTGAGCCTGTGCTCAAAAGCCCAGGAGCCACAGCTGCTGAGTCCACACTCTCCCACTGCTGAGCCAAAGAACCTATGCTCTGCAGCAAGAGAGTAGTTCCCACTTGCCTTAACTAGAAGCAAGCCTGAGCAGCAATGAAGACCCAGCAACAGCCCAAACTAACCAATTAATTTTTTAAAATAAATTATTCAAAAAAGATAGCATAATTTGTATAAATTACACACCCCATTTAAAAGTCAAAATTGTACAAAATTAACATCAAAAAAGCAGGATGATGTCAAACAAGAAGACATAATAGATTATTTTTCTTTTACAATCTGTACTTTCTCTCTAAAATTGTTATACTAAATATTCAATGCAAACTAAAATGTATTGCTGAATTTAGTTTGCTAATATTTTGTTGATAATTATGCATCTATGTTCACCAAAGATATTGTTCTGTAATATTTTTCTTCCTCTATATTTGTCTAGTTTTGTATCATGATAATGTTTACCTCATAAAATAAATTTGAAAGAGTTGCCTTCTGTTTTTATATTTTTCAAAGAGTGAGAAGGATTGGTAATTATTCTTTCTGGAATGGCTTTTACAATCTACCAGTGAAGTCATCCAGTTCTGGGGGTTTTATTTGTTGGAAGGTTTTCAATTACTGTTTTAATTTTCTTACTAGTAAACAGATGTTCACATNTGATGCCACCTAAGTGCATAGATTATTAGTACACCATCACCCTCTACAGATAAATCACCTGTACTCCTCTAACATGTTAAAAACTGAATCCAAAATTCCATTGTGAAGGTCTGCCTACTGCTAATGCCATGGTTCCAGAGTGATTAAAAAAAAAAAAAAGCATTCTTTGGGACTTTTCTGATGGCTCAGTGGTAAAGAATCCACCTGTCAATGCAGGAGACATGAATTCAATTCTCATCTGGAAGATCCCATATGCCGCGGGGCAATTAAACCCTTGTGACACAACTATTGAGCCTGTGCTCAAAAGCCCAGGAGCCACAGCTGCTGAGTCCACACTCTCCCACTGCTGAGCCAAAGAACCTATGCTCTGCAGCAAGAGAGTAGTTCCCACTTGCCTTAACTAGAAGCAAGCCTGAGCAGCAATGAAGACCCAGCAACAGCCCAAACTAACCAATTAATTTTTTAAAATAAATTATTCAAAAAAGATAGCATAATTTGTATAAATTACATACCCCATTTAAAAGTCAAAATTGTACAAAATTAACATCAAAAAAGCAGGATGATGTCAAACAAGAAGACATAATAGATTATTTTTCTTTTACAATCTGTACTTTCTCTCTAAAATTGTTATACTAAATATTCAATGCAAACTAAAATGTATTGCTGAATTTAGTTTGCTAATATTTTGTTGATAATTATGCATCTATGTTCACCAAAGATATTGTTCTGTAATATTTTTCTTCCTCTATATTTGTCTAGTTTTTGTATCATGATAATGTTACCTCATAAAATAAATTTGAAAGAGTTGCCTTCTGTTTTTATATTTTTCAAAGAGTGAGAAGGATTGGTAATTATTCTTTCTGGAATGGCTTTTACAATCTACCAGTGAAGTCATCCAGTTCTGGGGGTTTTATTTGTTGGAAGGTTTTCAATTACTGTTTTAATTTTCTTACTAGTAAACAGATGTTCACATTTTCTATTTCATCATATTTCAGTTTTGGAAGGTTGTATGTTTCTAGGATTTTATCCATTTAGTCTAGGTTATCCAATTTGCTGTTGCATAATTCTACATATTAGTCTCTTATGGTTTCTGTTATTAGTAATATCCGTTCTTATTTTATTTATGATTTTATTTTGGACTTTTTTCTTTTTTTTTCTTTAGTGAGTCTAAGGCTAAAAGGCTTCTTAATTTTGTTTACCTTTTAAAAAAAACCAACTCAGTTTCATTGAACTTCTGTACTTCTTTTTAGTCTCTTTTATTTACTTCTGTTCTATTCTTTGTTATTTCCTTCTTTTTACTAAATTTAGGCCACATTTGTTGAGAACAGTGTTTTGTTTTGTTTTGCTTTTAATACATTGGAATATATGCATTCAACATGTATTTTCCCAAGGAACACACTGAACAGATAGATAATTCTCAAATACTAATTTGGTTTTAAATTTCATGAAATTTTATTATAAATATGTTCATCAGGAAACAAAACTTTCTTTGATGAAAATTTAAGCCAATTGTGGAATGCTATAAAGTATGGTAAATATGAGATACAGAAATAGAAGTTTAATTTCTTTTCTAAATTGCTTTATGTATGAAATCTTATTTCTCATCATCATTTAACATAATGCAGGAAAAATATAGTATAAGTAAGAAATTAATTATATGTAATGATTAGATTTCATTGAATATAGTTCCTGTATTGATTCTTACATTTATCTTAGGATAAAATTTCTCTTTATTTTACTTTGCCTTCTCTTTGTACATTTGATACCTTTCTTTCTGAGGTAAGATGTATTTATTCCATCATTCTCTACAATTGGAACAGAATTACATTAAGAACTTACAGTGGCAGAAAACAGTGAAAAGGCAAACATTAGCTTGGAAACTAATAGGTTAAACATTCCTACTTTTCTATGTCACTTAATATTCTGTAGCTTGAAATTTTAACCTAGGTTTTTGCATAGATGTTGTGGGGATCATGGTGAAAATATATTCCAGTGAACACTTCCTTCATACTTTCCCATCAATGGCTTCCATAATTTTTCACTTGATTGTTGAAAACTCTAGGATAATTGAATGAACAGACTTTCCATTCTACCTCTATCATCTTTCTCTCCTCCTGACTTTTCAATGCACTTGTGTTGACCACATTTGTCACAATGATTGTTTTAGTTATTGTGCTAAAATGTTTGGCTTAAATCACCCTATTAATTCCTTACAACAACCATGAGAATTAGATATGATTAACATGCCCATTTTACAGAGAAAGAGCATAATAACTTGAAACAGCTTAATAAATCTACCCAAAGTAGCAAGAAATAGGAAGAACTGTCAGACAGCAAAGTTCAAGAAAAGACGAGTACAGTTCATTTTCTCATTAAGCTTTTTATCTTTTTTTTTTATAAGAAGAATTATGATTTCACAACTGTTTATACTGCTATGGGCTTACCTATTCAAAATATTNGATTTCATTGAATATAGTTCCTGTATTGATTCTTACATTTATCTTAGGATAAAATTTCTCTTTATTTTACTTTGCCTTCTCTTTGTACATTTGATACCTTTCTTTCTGAGGTAAGATGTATTTATTCCATCATTCTCTACAATTGGAACAGAATTACATTAAGAACTTACAGTGGCAGAAAACAGTGAAAAGGCAAACATTAGCTTGGAAACTAATAGGTTAAACATTCCTACTTTTCTATGTCACTTAATATTCTGTAGCTTGAAATTTTAACCTAGGTTTTTGCATAGATGTTGTGGGGATCATGGTGAAAATATATTCCAGTGAACACTTCCTTCATACTTTCCCATCAATGGCTTCCATAATTTTTCACTTGATTGTTGAAAACTCTAGGATAATTGAATGAACAGACTTTCCATTCTACCTCTATCATCTTTCTCTCCTCCTGACTTTTCAATGCACTTGTGTTGACCACATTTGTCACAATGATTGTTTTAGTTATTGTGCTAAAATGTTTGGCTTAAATCACCCTATTAATTCCTTACAACAACCATGAGAATTAGATATGATTAACATGCCCATTTTACAGAGAAAGAGCATAATGACTTGAAACAGCTTAATAAATCTACTCAAAGTAGCAAGAAATAGGAAGAACTGTCAGACAGCAAAGTTCAAGAAAAGACGAGTACAGTTCATTTTCTCATTAAGCTTTTTATCTTTTTTTTTATAAGAAGAATTATGATTTCACAACTGTTTATACTGCTATGGGCTTACCTATTCAAAATATTATTCCATCCTTTCAATGGTATTGGTGAGGGGGAAAAAAAAAATAAACAGGGAATGAGAATACTGTAGGAACCAGTGGGATTTTTATGTAAAGCCTGTTTGACATTCAAAAAGGGCAAAAGATGCCAACTGCCTTTCTTACCATAATTCATTCTGAATATACTTATTATCAGTCTCACCCAAAACTGAACACCAGGGAATTTCCAATGATGTAAGAAAATCTGTTCTCTTAATGATTCACATTTCAATTCTAGTAGAAAAAGGGTGATGAGGGAATTAAGGCAAACCTTGGTGTCCAGGTTTAGAAAGAAGGTTTAGGCACTACAAATAAAATTTGACTTTCTCTATAATCTGGCTGTTATAGCTTTTGTATTTAAAATACTTATAAAATAATTAATATTAATTGTGTTTACATATATATATATATATGTTTAAAGTAGAAAAGTCATAAGGTGAGTCTGAAACATTCCATTGGACCAGAAAATAAGGAAATGACTGGAGTTGTATCAAAAGGACAATGTGGCCTATTTAAAGTTGGGCACACAGCCAAAAGGTTAGTTAAGAAGAATAGCATGTAGTAAAAAGACTATTCTTGATATAAACATATTGCACAGGCAAAGATCCATTAGTCTATAATAAACTCAAAATAACAAAAGCAAAAAAAGCTTATTTCTACAATTTGAAATGTATAATTAAAATGCCAACTACTTACTCTTCCTTTTACTACTTGAAAGGAAGGACTCGGGCTTTAACCCTGTTTTGCAGTAGAATATGTATAATCAATCATAGTTGATCCAAGAAAGATCATTTTCTTGTTGAGCCTAGTTGATAAACAGTATTATATCAGTTTCAAGGGTACAACATAGTGATTCAAAATTATTATAGATTATATTCCATTTATAGTTATTATAAAATGTTGGATAAATTCCCTGCACTGTACAATATATTCTTGTAGCATTATTATTTTATACATTGCAGTTTGTACTTCTTAGTCCCTTACCCCTACTTGCCCTTCCCCTAGAAAGATATTTTTAATAGAAGAATGAGAATAATTAAATTTAGAAAGAGTTATAAAATTAGTAAATCACCATTTTGTAATCCCCAGTAAAATGACTGATTCAGACAATGATCATCACTAATCCTAAACCTTTAGCTAAAATATTTATGAGACATATTTGTGTTATACCAAAGTATCACTCCATACATTATTTGTTCTCAATGACTGAAGCCAACTTTTATTACCTTATTAATAGTGATCTGCCTTAATCTCACTTAACCACCTGACATCTTCCCATATGAAATTCACAACATCCCTGCTGAAATGTGTTTGTAAAAAATATTTAACCCAAAATATCCCATCTCTTAGATTCAACTTTCTGGTTATAGTAATTCAGATAATGAATGAACAATTAAAGTAAAAACATTCAAAAAGTTCAGAAGGTAGGACATTCTGGGAGCTCTTCTACAAGTCAATACCATTAAGAAAATAAAGGGTATGTGTCCATGAGTGTTTGTCTAGGTGTTGTCTCTTAGATTAAAGTGAGTTAAAAGATATACCAACCAAAAAGAATGATGGCTCATTATGGATATTCATTAAATGAAAACAACGTAAAAGATATTTGGTGAACTGGGTAAATAAAACCAGTTTTTAGATCATGAGGGAACTATTTATTTTGTTATATCTGGGGAAACAGTGGAAACAGTGTCAGACTTGATTTTGGGGGGCTCCAAAATCACTGCAGATGGTGACTGCAGCCATGAAATTAAAAGACACTCCTTGGAAGAAAAGTTATGACCAACCTATATAGCATATTAAAAAGCAGAGACATTACTTTGTCAACAAAGGTCCATCTAGTCAAGGCTATGGTTTTTCCAATAGTCATGTATGGATGTGAGAGTTGGATTCNCAAAATCACTGCAGATGGTGACTGCAGCCATGAAATTAAAAGACACTCCTTGGAAGAAAAGTTATGACCAACCTATATAGCATATTAAAAAGCAGAGACATTACTTTGTCAACAAAGGTCCATCTAGTCAAGGCTATGGTTTTCCAATAGTCATGTATGGATGTGAGAGTTGGATTCTGAAGAAGGCTGAGCGCCGAAGAATTGATGCTTTTGAAGTGTGGTGTTGGAGAAGACTCTTGAGAGTCCCTTGGACTGCAAGGAGATCCAACTAGTCCATTCTGAAGGAGATCATCCCTGGGATTTCTTTGGAAGGAATGATGCTAAAGCTGAAACTCCAGTACTCTGGCCACCTCATGCGAAGAGTTGATTCTTTGGAAAAGACTCTGATGCTGGGAAGGATTGGGGGGTAGGAGGAGAAGGGGGAGACAGAGGATGAGATGGCTGGATGGCATCACTGACTCTATGGACGTGAGTCTGAGTGAATTCCGGGAGTTGATAATGGTCAGGGAGGCCTTGGGTGCTGCGATTCATGGGGTTGAGTGACTGAACTGAACTGAACTGAAGATATAACGGTAATGTTACTAAAATTATCTTCTTTGTACAAATGTCAACTGAATTATTTATATCAGATATGATATTTTTTAGAATTATAACTTAAATACTTCAGTGAAAGCAAAACTATAAAGTAAAGTGAAGCCGCTCAGTAGTGTCCAACCCTTTGCGACCCCATGGACTGTAGCCTACCAGGCTCCTCTGTCCATGGAATTTCCCAGGCAATAGTATTGGAGTGGATTGCCATTTCTTTCTCCAGCGGATCTTCCCCACCCAGGGATCAAACCCAGGTCTCCTGCACTGTAGACAGACACTTTACCCTCTGAGCCACCAGGGAAGTCTTTTTGAAAGCAAAACTAGATTAATCAAATGTAGCAAAATATTACCAGTTGCTGAGTCCTATTGAAAGGCATTAGGTGCTATTTGCTTCTCTATATGTTTTAAATATGCATTACAAAAAGTAAAAAATTAACAAAAAATGATTTATAAAACTTGTAATCAACTTGACTGTTACTTTTTCCACAATTTAAAACTGAAATATTATTATTCATTTTATTTATGCACACATATAATGTGCTTAGTCACTCAGTCATGTATAAATCTTTATGATTCCCATGGACTGTACCCCACCAAGATCCTCTGTCCATGGAGATTCTCCAGGTTAGTATATGGATTGGGTTGCCATGCTCTCCTCCAAGTGATTTTCCCAACCCATGGATCAAATCCAGGTCTCCCACATCGCAGGCGGGTTCTTTACCATCTGAGCCACCAGGGAAGTCCATGAATACTGGAGTGGGTAATCTATCCCTTTTTCCAGGGGATCTTCCTGACCCAGGAATCAAACCAGCTTCTCCTGGATTGAAGGTAGATTCTTTACCATCTGAGCTACGAGGGAAGCTTCACACATATAATATATATGTATATACAAAAATCCATATATATATTTACATATATGATAGTGTGACAACAAGATTACCCTAAATTGTACCAATAAAGCCAAATTTGTGGAAATGATTATCTAAGGACAAACTAGAAACCTTATTGATTCTGTTAAGGTACCCCATCCACAGCTTAAGTATTAGGAAAAAGCAAATTTCTTGTAAACGTGCATACTCTGGTCACCAGATGCAAAGAGTCAACTCATTGGAAAAAAACCCTGGTGTGGGGAAAGATTGAAGGCAAGAGGCGGGGCAGCAGATGTCGAGATTATTGGATGGCATCATCAACTCAATGGACATGAATTTGAGCAAGCTCTGGGAGATGGTGATGGATAGGGAAGCCTGGCATGCTACAGACCACGGGGTCACAAAAAGTCAGACATGACTTAGTGACTGAACAACGACATCCTGTTTCTGAATGCAAGGGTAGAACGTCTCATCTTTTTCTAGCTTTCTAAGTTAGAATAGATTGTCATATAAAATTTAATATTTTGTCACTGAAGGATCGATACAGTAACTTTGAAAAAATAAGCTTGTGAAATGGAAAACAGCATCCATTACGAGATACATGGAATATGGACATTAAGCAGAAAACTTAGAATCCCTGTTCTATTATTGATGCTTTTCTAAGAGTAGCCTTCTAAGGATAGTTTCAGACTTCCTCAGTAGCTCAGATGGTAAAGAATCCACCTGCAATGCAGGACCCAGGTTAGATCCCTGAGTCAGGAAGATCCTCTGGAGAAGGGAATGGCAATCCACTCTGGCATTCTTGCTTGGAGAATCCCATGAACAGAGAAGCCTGGTAGACTATAGTCCATGGGGTTGCAGTAAGTCAGATATGACTGAGAGACTAAGCACACATAAAAGATAGTTGTATCTATAAAGAGGAAAGGATTTAGAGGATACAGCAGTAAGCATACCACACTTTGAAATTAAAACACCTGCTTTGGGTCTGTGCCATGGAAAGAATGAAAGAGACTGCCACATGGGAAACGCATGTAAANTCCACTCTGGCATTCTTGCTTGGAGAATCCCATGAACAGAGAAGCCTGGTAGACTATAGTCCATGGGGTTGCAGTAAGTCAAATATGACTGAGAGACTAATCACACATAAAAGATAGTTGTATCTATAAAGAGGAAAGGATTTAGAGGATACAACAGTAAGCATACCACACTTTGAAATTAAAACACCTGCTTTGGGTCTGTGCCATGGAAAGAATGAAAGAGACTGCCATATGGGAAACGCATGTAAAAATATACGGTTTAAAGGAGGTAAATGAAAAAAAGAAACAAAAGACAAAACAAACAGAAAATCCTGCTGAACCAGCCTTTTGTATCATAGCAACATACACTTAAAAATATTTCAGAACAGGTTTCCTAAGAATATTTCTTTTCTGAGAGATAACCAAAATATGAAATTCTAAAATTTCTATTGACTATAATTGGCTTTAGTTGTGCCTTAAAGTTACCTGTGTCTGAATATATGTTGCATTTAAAAAAACCTTAATAGCCATCCGTATGTCTTCTTTGGAGAAATGTCTATTTATTCTTTGGCCCATTTTTTTTTTTATTGAATCATTTATTTTTCTGGAGTTGAGCTACATAAGTTGCTTGTATATTTTTGAAATTAGTTGTTTGTCAGTTGCTTCATTTGCTATTGTTTTCTCCCATTCAGAAGGCTGTCTTTTCACATTACTTATAGTTTCCTTTGTTGTGCAGAAGCTTTTAATTTTAATTAGATCCCATTTGTTTATTTTTGCTTTTATTTCCAGTATTCTGGGAGGTGGATCATAGAGGATCCTGCTGTGATTTATGTCAGAGAGTGTCTTGCCTATGTTCTCCTCTAGTTTTATAGTTTCTGGTCTTAGGTTTAGATCTTTAATCCATTTTGAGTTGTGTGTGGTGTTAGAAAGTGATCTAGTTTCATTCTTTTACAAGAGAAATGCAAATCAAGACCACAGTGAGGTACCATTTCATACCAGTCAGAATGGCTTGATCCAAAAGTCTACAAGCAATAAATCCTGGAGAGGATGTGGAGAAAAGGGAACCCTCTTAACTGTTGGTGGGAATGCAAACTAGTACAGCCACTATGGAAAACAGTGTAGAGACTCCTTAAAAAAAAATTGCCAATAGAACTGCCTTATGACCCATCAATCCCACTGCTGGGCATACACACCGAGGAAACCAGAATTGAAAGAGACACATGCACCCCAATGTTCATTGCAGCATTNGAAAAGACCCTGATGTTGGGAAAGATTGAAGGCGGGGAGAAAAGGGAATGACAGAGGATGAGATGGTTGGATGGCATCACTGCCTCGATGGACATGAGTCTGAGCAAGCTCCAGCAGATGGTGAAGGACAGGGAAGCCTGGCATTCTGCAGTCCATGGGGTCACAAAGAGTCGGACATAGCTAAGTGACTAAACAGTAAATTTAATGCCACTAGTATCAATGGAAAGAGAAGAAACATATATAAATAAGTTCTATCTCTATATTTGCCTGTTCATCCTATTTACTTATCTGTCCCTAGAGACAATCTCTTTATTTGTAGTGATTTTATCCTTCAAAGTGGCCACCAGCACTGATTTAGTGAATACTGAGTCATTGTTCTTAGGAGAAATACAGAGTTAGATTCCTACAAGCCCCAGGTTACAGCACTTCAATCCACTGATTAATATATAACCTTGTTAATGTGTATGTGTGTTTAAAGACACTATATATAGCAAATGATTAATTTTATATGGTATTTGTTTGCAATAAAGAAATGAGTCATGAAAAGGTTAACATTTTCCTGGGTAATGAGGATTCTCCTATGGCTCAGTTGGTAAAGAATCGCCTGCAATGCAGGAGAGACAGGAGACATAGATTCAATCTCTGCCTCAGGAAGATTCCCTGAAGAAGGAAATGGCACCCCATTCCAGCATTCTTGCCTGAAAAATCCCGTGGACAGACAGGCCTGGTGGGCTACAGCCCAAAGGGTTTTAAAGAGTCAGACACAAATGTGCAACTATACACATACACACATGCAACCCTGAGTA
Organism: Raphicerus campestris; assembly: GCA_006410735.1. Classification (NCBI taxonomy): domain Eukaryota; kingdom Metazoa; phylum Chordata; class Mammalia; order Artiodactyla; family Bovidae; genus Raphicerus; species Raphicerus campestris. Next base: position 27,924 of record SJYW01040547.1, on the reverse strand, counting down.
ATCATTTCTTTGACTCTTAGCCTCACAATAATGCCTTGTGCTGTGCTTTATCAGTCATCTTTATATCTTTTACATAACTTTATCACCTGCTATCTATTTTACCTTAGCACTTTCCAGAGCTGCTTCACATGCAAATGGACAATTTCCTTTTCTTTTTTTTTTTTTTTAATGTACACTATTGTTGGTTCATTAACATTAAACCTGAAGCCAACAGCACTATAACCTATGTCTATGTCAGAGTGAAACTTATTTAACACATTTTCTCTCTAAGGTACACTGCAGCTTTCCTGTGCTTAGGTGCACTATAGTGCACTGCAGCACTACACACAGGAGCAATTCTAAACAGCAAAATCACCAGTGGAGAACAGACAAATGTGACAAAAAATAGCACTAAATACTCCATGAGCTGTACACTTGTATTCAGCATAAGAACTGAAACATAAAAGCTGAGTTTCCTTGTTCAACCTAAGCTGAGAACAGGTGCCCTAGGCAATTCTAGTTTTTCAGCACTCTATACATGTCTGCAAATGACTATAAAAACACTGTGGCTATTGATTTTGGAATTAAAAATATATNTCCCTGGGCTGGGAAGATGTCCTGGAGAAGGAAAATGGCAATCCACTCCAGTATTCTTGGTCGGCTACATTCCACGGGGTGACAAAGACTTGGACACAACTGAGTGACTTCACTTTCTTTCTACACACACAAACACACACACACATATATGAGAGTATGTATATGTGTATACCCCCAAATACATTATATGTATTTTGTGTAATATATATCATCAAGATAATTTTGTTTTATATTAATAGATTTTAAATACACATTTATGCATTAAGCATTACTATATATATATTCGGATATTTCATATCTGCTTATTTCATGTATTTAAAATCTATTAATATAAAACAAAATTATCTTGATGATATATATTACACAAAATACATATAATGTATTTGGGGGTATACACATATACATACTCTCATATATGTGTGTGTGTGTTTGTGTGTGTAGAAAGAAAGTGAAGTCACTCAGTTGTGTCCAAGTCTTTGTCACCCCGTGGAATGTAGCCGACCAAAAATACTGGAGTGGATTGCCATTTTCCTTCTCCAGAACATCTTCCAAGCCCAGGGATTGAACCCAGGTCTCCCACATTGTAGGCAGACGCTTTATCATCTGAGCCACCAGGGAAGTCATATATATATATATTTCTCTCTAAATTTCTCTCTCTGCATTTCCGTATAGGTATGTAGATACATAGATGAGTATGGATATGTAAGCAGATACATAGATGTATATACACAATTGACTTGAACAAGGCACAGGTCCACTTACACGTGGGTATTTTTCAACACTAAATACTACCATACTGCACTATTCATAGTTGGTTGAATCCACAGATTCAGAGAAATCTCAGATACAGAGGACTTACTAAAAATTATGCTGAAATTAACCCCCGATTTGTTCAACGGTCAATTGTGGAGATAGAAATGGAGATAGAGAAAGAGATAGAAAGACAGATGTCATACTGATACCTTAATCTCTAATCCAATGTCAGAGGCTACATCCTAATCTTTCCTCTCTCTCTTTGTAGCTCTTTCCAAACATATGAAATATGGCTCCCACTATCCTCAATATGTTCATTCCTTTGCTCAAAGTCTAAAATATATAGAAAACAGTTTCACTAATGCTAACATAAAACACTGCACCATGCAGACCTACTTACTAGTATTGATATCCATCTACAATTCTTGGCTAGTGAACTTCACTCTCACTTTTCACTTTCCTGCATTGGAGAAGGAAATGGCAACCCACTCCAGTGTTCTTGCCTGGAGAATCCCAAGGATGGAGGAGCCTGGTGGGCTGATGTCTATGGGGTTGCACAGAGTCGGACACGACTGAAGCGACTTAGCAGCAGCAGAGCAGCAGCAGCAGCAGCAGCAGCAGCAGCAGCAGTGGTAAAGAACCCTCCTGCCAAGGCATGAATTATTCAGTAAGAGATACAAATCCCATCCCTGGGTTAGGAAGATCTCCTGGAGGAGCTCTTGGCAACTCACTCCAGTATTCTTGCCTGGAGAATCCCCATGGACAAAGGAGCCTGGTGACTGTAGTCCTACAGGCCACAGGGTGGCAAAGAGTTGGAGCCAACTGAAGTGGCTTGGCATGCACATACAATTTTATATTAGGTACATTTATACAAATTTAAATGACAAACTTGGACATTTAAAGTGAACATTCCAAGTTTGTGAAAAAAGCACACATTTGTTAAATGTTAACAGTTTGGATTCACACTATGCTACCTANTGGCATGCACATACAATTTTATATTAGGTACATTTATACAAATTTAAATGACAAACTTGGACATTTAAAGTGAACATTCCAAGTTTGTGAAAAAAGCACACATTTGTTAAATGTTAACAGTTTGGATTCACACTATGCTACCTATAATAAGCTCCAGTACTCTTTAACACATAAACACTTCTGAAATTAAAAAAAATAATAAAACAAAGATAATTTTAATAGTAATTTCTATAAAGGCTTAAAGTCATTTTTGAATTGGTATTGAAATAACCAAGTAAGACAATTAAGAAAGTTAAATAAACGTTAGCACATCAGATTTTAAAAGGTCAACCATTATAAGGAGGGAAAAAAATCTGGGAACTAACAGTATTCTTAACAATAAAAACTTAAGTTTTTAAATAAGATTTATTTTTCTGAAACAAAATGTAATTTTTAACCATTAAGAAAAACTCTAAAGATTAAGGAAAAAAAAAAACCCACAAACACTCCCAGTCATAGATACATACTGCTAACATGTAAGTTGTAGCTTACTGGCAAAGAGCGTTTTAAAGTCATAACTGCATTCATATTTTCAACACTGCTATTTGTTAGCAATATGACATTAGGGTTATTATTTAATCTCAACAAACCAGGGTTTTATAAAATTTAAAAAATTCATTATATAAATTTCATAACTGTATTAATTAACACCCTGTCTTTAATATATTACAAAGCACACTCTACTTATAATAGGATTTGATAAAAGGCAGCTTAATATATAAAATCATGGTCTTGGTATATACATAGTATTCTATCCTGGGTTTTTCCTCATTGCTATATGTTAAACATGACATTGAGTCATGGAAAATATTTGAAGCATGATTTTTAGTGGCTTCCTAATATTCTAGTATATGCATGTACTACAAATTATTCAATTTCTGTAACTGTTGGGAAATGATGCTTTAAAAATACTACAGTGATTCAATGTGCATCCTAGTATATTCATTCTCTCTTATTCCATAAATATCTAATGAGTTGAGTCATCATATGCAATGAGCTTGGTGCTAGGTGTAAAAGTGTTATGAAAAGAACAAAACATCTGCCTTCATGAGACTTAGAGCCTACTGGAGAAGATATATAGTAGGCAAAGAAACAATTACAAAATTTGACACATGCTGTTTACAAATGAGTGGAGCTACAAGTAACCTCTCTTTCTCTCTGTTCATCTTTTTCTTCTTTTGTCTATTAATCTATTTGACAGTGGCTAGGGAAGGATATTTGAAAGATAAAAACTTTATCCAATAGTGAATTTTCAAAAGGGGTCAACATGCAAGATACCAGGAAAAGAGCACTCCTGGCCATGGAAACATTATGTGTAAATATTCTATTGTAAGAAAAATTTTGTATATTCGAGGAAGCCAGAGATGGCCTCCTGTATGTCTGAGGCACACAGGTGAGGGTTGAGAGCTAGAGGCTGCACAGTTGTGTCAAGTAAGTTAAACAAACATTGAGTAAGCTTATATAGGAGCTCAAATTGAGTTATTCTCCCTCTTTTCCCTTTGACTTTCCCCATTTAGAGTAACCTCTTTCCCTTGCTGACAACTTCAGTATCCATCCTCTCTTAATCGTTAGGTTATGTCACAATCAAAATGTCAGTTTAGTTACTAGAGAGCATATAAGACTTTTTTCAAACCACAATATTTAAGTTAATACTAAACAGTTTCCCTTCCCTAAACTCAGGCTACTTTTAACTGAAAGCCTATAACTGCTGCTTCCCTGGTGATTTAGATGAATAAAGAATTTGCTTGCAATGCAGGAGACCCAGGTTCAATCCCTGCTTCAGGAAGATCCCCTGGAGAAAGGAATGGCTACTCAAGCCTGTATTCTTGCCTGGAGAATTCCATGGACAGAGGAGCCTCGCAGGCTATAGTTCATGGGGTCACAAAGACTCAGACGTAACTGAGCAACTAACAGCTATAACTGCTGCAAGCTGCTTTCCAACAGGAAAAGGATTAGGGTTTGAGAACCCTGATCTCTCAATCTGATCACCAGCATTGTTACCCTTGACTAGAAGGACTTTGTTGTAAGTTTTTGTCCTTTATCCCGGAGCTACCTCAATGCCTTCTTCCTCTCTGTCCACACTGCAGGTTTTACTGTTGCGTGTCCCAAGGCTCTTCCTACTCTATGACTCTCTCTTGGAGGTCCACAGCTCCTCCCAACAGCACTCACCATTCCTTCACCTCACAGCTTCTAAGAAGCAGAGCAGGTGCTCACTTGCTCTTATATCTGCCATAGAAGCAGCCAAGCCTTTGCTTGTTTTCTAGATTTTTCAAGTCAAAATCGACACCTCATGCCTCTGTCTAAATTCAAAAGAATACGTTTTCCCCCCTCTAACTGCTATATTTCAGTCAAGTGAACAATATTCCTCCTTGAATGAACCAACTAAAATCCTTCAATGCCACCCTCCATCTTCTCCCATTTATTTTTCACCATATCTTTAAAGTCAGCCTCTTAGAAACACTCATTGACATCATTAATATCTACTTCATGCCAACACCTTTCTTCCCCTATATCAAAGCAAGAGCTTCCTAACCAGTCTGTTTCTACTAGCATTGCCTTCATGTAATACCGTTTCTTTTGTTCACTATTGGAATTTTTTTTTAAATTTCAAATCTATTATGTAGGTCCTTTGTATAAGTTTTTCCAGTGCCTCGTAAAGTCTCTGATTCAGAGACCCTGAGACTTAGTCTTAACCCCCAAATCTTTCACAAGTATCTTATTCCCTCAGTTACAGTTGCTCTCAGTTCTGAGGACAGGAGATTCATGGTAAAAGATTAAAATAAAGAGTAGCTTTCTGCCTATGTGGGTGTTTTATTTTACTAGTTTGATTTCTAATATATGAAATAAAACATTAATTTCAATAATACAAGTGAATTATAATATATGAATATATCTTTTGTGAAAGCAACATTACCAGGAAAAACCTATTATTATTGACAATCATATAAGAAATAAGAGAAGATTGTTTACTTTTTATTCAAGCAAGGAATGTGTGTGAATTTTTATAAGACCATAATTACTCTGAATGAATAAAAATAGTGGCATGCTCTTGAAAATGTCAACACTCTTAACACTTAAATCTGTAAGTTCTAGAGAATGCTAGTGCCTCAGCTCTGACATTAAAAAAATCAGTTTATGAGAAGTTAGAAAATCTTTTGCTTTTTACATTGGCTATAATTGCATATTTACCTGTTAAGATGGTCAGATTTTCTGAGGAACAGTTCTAGTATTGCATATTATAGCCTGGATGAAAATGGCATTAGAGAATTAAAAAAAAAATTGAAGGTGTTCTCTAAGGGTTCAAATGTTCCTGACAAAAATACTTTACACTAAATAATTCTGAGTCTGGATTACCACGGGTTTTGGTATCATGTTAGAAATCATTTTTTCAGTTCAGTTCAGTCTCTCAGTCAGGTCCAACTCTTTGCAACCCCATGGACTGTAGCACACTAGGTTTCCCTGTCCATCACCAACTCCCAGAGCTTGCTGAAACTCACATCCATCGAATCGGTAATGCCATCCAACCATCTCATCTTCTGTTGTTTCCATCTCCTGCCTTCAGTCTTTGCAAGCATCAGGATGTCTTCCAATAAATCAGTTCTTTGCATCAGGTGGCCAAAGTATTGTAGCTTCAGCTTTAGCATCAGTCCTTCCAATGAATATTCAGGATAGATTTCCTTTAGGATGAACTGATTGGATCTCCTTGCAGTCCAAAGGACTCTCAAGTCTTCTCCAACACCACAGTTCAAAAGCATCAGTGTTTCAGTGTTCAGCTTTCTTTACAGTCCAGCTCTCACATACATACATGACCTCTGGAAAAGTCATAGTTCTGACTAGATGGACCTTTGTCAGCAAAGTAATGTTTATGCTTTTTACTATGCTGTCTAAGTTGGCCATAGCTTTTTTTCCAAGAAGCAAGTGTCTTTTGATTTCATGGCTGCAGTCACCATCTGCAGTGATTTTATAGCCCAAACAAATAAAGTCTGTCACCATTTCCATTGTTTTTCCATCTATCTGCCATGGAGTGATGGGACCCCAAGCCATGATCTTAGTTTTTTGAATGAATTTTAAGCCAGCTTTTTCACTCTCCTCTTTCACTTTCATCAAGAGGCTCTTTAGTTTCTCTTCCCATTCTGCCGTAAAAATGGTGTCATCTGCATATCTGAGGTTACTGATATTTCTACTAGCAATCTTGATTCTAGCTTGTGCTTCATCCATCCTGGAATTTCTTGTTATGTACTCTGCATATGAGTTAAATAAGCAAAGTGGCAATATGTAGCCTTGACATACTTCTTTCCCAATTTGGAACCAGTCTGTTTTTCCATGTCCAGTTCTAGCTGTTGCTTCTTGACCTGCATATAGTTTTCTCAAGAGTCAGGTAAGGTGGTCTGGTATTCCCATCTCTCCAAAAATTTTCCACAATTTTTGTGATTGACACAGTCAAAGGCTTTGGCATATTCAGTAAAGCAGAAATAGATGTTTTTCTGGGACTCTCTTGCTGTTTGATGATTGAACAGATTTTGGCAGTTTGATCTCTTGCTTCTCTGCCTTTTCTAAATCCAGCTTGAGCATCTGGAAGTTCACAGTTCATGTACTGTTGAAGCCTGGTTTAGAGAATTTTGAGCATTACTTTGCTGGTGCGTGAGATGAGAGCAATTGTGCAGTTGTTTGAACATTCTTTGGTATTGCTTTTCTTTAAGATTGGAATGAAAACTGATCTTTCCAGTCCTGTTGCCGCTGCTGAGTTTTCCAGATTTGCTG
>SJYW01040547.1:0-13324 GCA_006410735.1 Raphicerus campestris | reverse complement strand
AAAAAAAAAAAAGAAAAGGAAATTGTCCATTTGCATGTGAAGCAGCTCTGGAAAGTGCTAAGGTAAAATAGATAGCAGGTGATAAAGTTATGTAAAAGATATAAAGATGACTGATAAAGCACAGCACAAGGCATTATTGTGAGGCTAAGAGTCAAAGAAATGATTACTCAGGGTTGCATGTGTGTATGTGTATAGTTGCACATTTGTGTCTGACTCTTTAAAACCCTTTGGGCTGTAGCCCACCAGGCCTGTCTGTCCACGGGATTTTTCAGGCAAGAATGCTGGAATGGGGTGCCATTTCCTTCTTCAGGGAATCTTCCTGAGGCAGAGATTGAATCTATGTCTCCTGTCTCTCCTGCATTGCAGGCGATTCTTTACCAACTGAGCCATAGGAGAATCCTCATTACCCAGGAAAATGTTAACCTTTTCATGACTCATTTCTTTATTGCAAACAAATACCATATAAAATTAATCATTTGCTATATATAGTGTCTTTAAACACACATACACATTAACAAGGTTATATATTAATCAGTGGATTGAAGTGCTGTAACCTGGGGCTTGTAGGAATCTAACTCTGTATTTCTCCTAAGAACAATGACTCAGTATTCACTAAATCAGTGCTGGTGGCCACTTTGAAGGATAAAATCACTACAAATAAAGAGATTGTCTCTAGGGACAGATAAGTAAATAGGATGAACAGGCAAATATAGAGATAGAACTTATTTATATATGTTTCTTCTCTTTCCATTGATACTAGTGGCATTAAATTTACTGTTTAGTCACTTAGCTATGTCCGACTCTTTGTGACCCCATGGACTGCAGAATGCCAGGCTTCCCTGTCCTTCACCATCTGCTGGAGCTTGCTCAGACTCATGTCCATCGAGGCAGTGATGCCATCCAACCATCTCATCCTCTGTCATTCCCTTTTCTCCCCGCCTTCAATCTTTCCCAACATCAGGGTCTTTTCCAAGGAGTTGGCTCTTCGCATCAGGTGGCCAAAGCATTGGAGCTTCGGCTTCAGCATCAGTTCTTCCAATGAATATTCAGAACTGATTTCCTTTAGGACTGACAGGTTTGAACTCCATGCAGTCCAAGGGACTCTCAAGCATCTTCACCAACACCACAGTTCAAAAGAATAAATTCTTTGGTGTTCAGCTTTCTCTGTAGTCCAACTCTCTCATCCATACATGACTACTGAAAAAAACAGAGCTTTGACTAGACAGACCTTTGTTGGCAAAGTAATGTCTCTGTTTTTTAATGTATCATTTAGTTTTGTCATTGTTTTTCTTGCAAGGAGCAAGCATCTTTTAATTTCATGGTGGCATTCACCATTTGCAGTGATTCTGGAGCCCAAGAAAACAAAGTCTGTACTGTTTCACTCTCCTCTTTCACTTTCATCAAGAGGTTCTTTAGTTCCTCTTCCCATTTTGCACAAGAGTGGTGTTATCTGTGTATCTGAGGTTACTGATATTTCTCCCAGCAATCTTGATTCCAGCTGTGCTTCATCCATCCCAGCATTTCTTGTGAGGTACTCTGCATATATGTTAAATAACCAGGGTGACAATATATAGCCTTGATGTATTCCTTTTCCAATTTGGAACAAGTCTGCGGTTCCATGTCCAGTTCTAACTGCTTCTTCTTGACCTGCATACAGTCTGGTATTCTCATCTGTTGAGAGATTTTCCGCAGTTGTGATTGACACAGTCAAAGGCTTTGACATAATCAATAAAGCAGAAGTAGATGTTTTTCTGGTACTCTCTTGCTTTTGTGATGATCCAATGGAAGTTGGCAATTTCATCATTTGTTCCTCTTGCCTTTTCTAAATCCAGCTTGGACATCTGGAAGTTCTTGGTTCACATACCATTGAAGCCTAGCTTGAAGAATTTTGAGCATTACTTTGCTAGCATGTGAAATGAGTGCAATTGTATGGTAGTTTGAACATTATTTGGCATTGCCTTTCTTTGGAATTGGAATGAAAACTGACATTTTCCAGTCCTGGACTACTGCTGAGTTTTGCAAATTTGCTGACATATCAAGTGCAGCACTTTAACAGCACTATCTTTTAGGATTTGAAATAGCTCAACTGGAATTCTATCACCTCCACTAGCTTTGTTTGTAGTGATGCTTCTTAAGGCCCTCTTGACTTCATACTCANCAGTCCTGGACTACTGCTGAGTTTTGAAAATTTGCTGGCATATCAAGTGCAGCACTTTAACAGCACTATCTTTTAGGATTTGAAATAGCTCAACTGGAATTCTATCACCCCCACTAGCTTTGTTTGTAGTGATGCTTCTTAAGGCCCTCTTAACTTCATACTCGAGGATGTCTGGCTCTAGGTGGATGATCACACCATCATGATTATCTGTCATTCAGATCTTTTTTGTATGGTTCTTCTGTGTATTTTTGCTACCTCTTCTTAATATCTTATGTTTCTGTTAGGTCCATACTGTTTCTGTCCTTTATTGTACCCATCTTTGCATGAAATAGCTGAACTAAATACACCTGTAAAAAATTCACAAATAAAAGTAACCAGGGTTCATGGATAGTTACTCAGCTGAGTAAGAGAAATAACAAGATGAGCCTAGTGCATTTTATTGAGCCAGGAAATTAGGAGAGGTTTAAAGAATCATGGAGATATGTGAAATTGACACTAAAAGCAATGAAAGGTCCATGCACTGGTCAAATCTAGGATTTTACTTGAGCATTAAAACCAATAATGATAATAATGGATTAAAATTCATTGAATAAAATAAGAATTCATTTTAAAGTTGACATTAATGAATGAAATAATGTCATTTGTAGCAACAAAGATGGATCTAGATATTGTCACTCTGAGCGAAGTAAGTCAGAGAAGTAGAAATATCATATGATATTCATTACATATGAAATTTAAAAAGAAATGATACCAATGAACTTACAAAACAGAAAAAACTCACAGAGTTAGAGAATATGGTTGCCAGGGAGAAGAATAGGGGTGAAGGGTAGTTAAGGAGTTGACATGTACACATTACTATATTTAAAATGGACCATCAACAAGGACATTCTGTATAGCACGTGGAACTCTGTTCAATGGTATACAGCAGTGTGGATGGGAGATGAGCTTGGGGGAGAATGGATACATGTGTTATGTGTGGCTGAGTCCCTTCACTGGTCACCTGAAGCCATCACAGCATTGTTTATTAACTGGCTATGGTAGTGGTGATTTAGTTGCTAAGTCATGTCTGACTATAGCAACCCCATGGACTATAGACTACCAGGCATCTCTGTATATGCAATTTCCTGGGCAAGAATACTAGAGTGGGTTTCTCCCATACAAAATAAAAAAATGTTTAATAAAAAGGAAAGTTCTTCTCCAGAACACAATAAATGTGAGATTGATGGGCTAAAGCTAGTTAGTAAGCTTTGTGGTGTTGGAGAAGACTCTTCAGAGTCCCTTGGACTGCAAGGAGATCCAATGAGTCCATTCTGAAGGAAATCAACCCTGTGATTTCTTTGGAAAGAATGATGCTAAAGCTGAAACTCCAGTACTTTGGCCACCTCATGCGAAGAGTTGACTCATTAGAAAAGATTCTGATACTGGGAGGGATTGGGGGCAGGAGGAGAAGGGGACGACAGAGGATGAGATGGCTGGATGGCATCACTCTGACTCGATGGGAGTTGGTGATGGACAGGGAGGCCTGGTGTGCTGCGATTCATGGGGTCGCAAAGAGTCGGACATGACTGAGTGACTTAACTGACTGACTGACTGAAGCTCTGTGGTAAGGAACAGGATAAATGCATAATCTCAAAGTATCTCCTAACAAAATATTTATTGGAAACAAAACAAAACACAACACAGTGACTTTACAATGGTGAAAACTGCAGAATACTTAAACCATCTGAGTTATCTAAGCTAACATCATTAACATTGGGACAAACCTGCATCAAGCCCCTCCTGAGAAGATTCACTGAGGACAGTTTCATTTCAGTCATATTCTTGCCAAAAATATATGATCCAGTTATAATAATGAAGAAATAATGGGATAACCCAATACTGCTTTATAAAATAATTGACCTATTCAAAAATTCATAGTCAAGAAATATAAAGAAAGGCTAAGAGACTGTCCCTGATTAAAGGAGACTAAAGTGTTATGACAACTCAATAGAAAGTATGATTCTGGTTTGGATAATGAACTGCAAATCTTGATGAAATTTGCATGTGAACTTTGGATTGGAAAGTAGTTTTATATCAGTGTTACCAATAAATTGTTTTATTTTCATAACTATGCTGTAACTATGCTGTAATTATGCTGTAAGAAGGTCCTGTTACTTGGAAAATATACACTGAAAAAATTAAAGATAAAGGGATATATATTTACCCTTTCTCTCAAAAAATTCAGAAAAAAAGTGTTTTTATACATGTGTACAGTATATACACTATGCAATATACATGTGTCTATACATAGATAGACAATCAGACACAACTTAGTCAGCTGAATAACAATATATTATTTATATGTGTGTGCTGTGCAAGTACATGTGTGTATATAAAACTCTAAAGCAAATGAAGAAAAATGTAAATAATTGTTGACTCTGGATAAAGGGTATATGGAATTCCTTGTACCATTTTGAAAAGTTTTCTGTATGTTACAAATTACATCAAATAAAATCTATAAAATAATAAAAATGAAATTTTATAAATCATTCCAAATGATAGTAGTGCAAAATTTTCTCTTTTTAAAGAAAGCAAAACAGTTTATACACATCATATAGGCTGAGGAAATTTTTTGAAAAATCTTGCTATGATGATATATTTTTTTAAGATAGTAGTTACCTAAAACAAACAAGCAAACCCTGTTATTCTGCTTTAGAATCTAGTCAGAGTAAATAAAAATTTAAAAAAAAATAGAATTCTTTATAAATATTTCTGGACTTCCTTTGTGGCTCAGGTGGTAAAGAATCAGCCTGCAATGTGGGAGATCTGGGTTCGATCCCTGGGTTGGGAAGATCCCCTGGAAAAAGGAAAGACTACCCATTCCAGTATTCTGGCCTGGAGAATTCCATTGACTATCTAGTCTATGAAGGATCTCGTTCAATGGCAATAGGAATTATTGTTAACAATGGACTCTCATAAGAAAATAATCTGAAATGTCCATTTTAAATCCATTTATCCCAACTCAATTCATGTTAATATATAACACTGCTTAAACAAAAAGCTTTTGGTATTCATCACAGTAAAAAGTACCACATGTCTTTTTCTCTGATTTGACTCATGTACTATTCAAAATATAAAATATATATTTGATGAGACAGTTGGTAATTTTAAATGTGGTGAATAAAACTGATTATTTTAAAACAATATAGCAACAAGAAAATTATAGGTATGTGCTAATTACCATTTCTTTAAAGATGGCCTGTTATTTTAGGGTTATCATGGATTGTGTGATAAGAACATTGTCTCTGAAGCCAGACTGTGATGGAAAATTCTGGCATAAATGTTTACCAGTTGTGTGCTTCTTGGCATTCTTGGTTAACTTGTCAAGATGTTAGTTCCTTACTGTATAAACAATAGTGGTATCTAATAATAAGATATGAATAATAGTGGTATCTACTTCATGGGATGGTTGTAATGAATGTACAAGTTGAAATTTGAGTTACTATATACGAAGCATGCAAACATTGTCTATTCTGTAAGTTAACATTAAGTTCTGACAACTGTTATTCTCAAAATTAAAGAAAATAAATCAACAATCAATTTAGTAGCATAAAAACAATACCATGTTAATACTGAAAATATTTTCTTGAATCCATGTTTAATTGAGAATAATTGAAAGCAAAGAAGTTCCTCCAGGTAATGCAAAATCAATGAATAATTGTCACACATCTTATTTTTAGTTCACAATTATCCTTACACTGTACATAGCTGTAGTTGTAATGTTCAGTTCAGTCGCTCAGTAGTGTCTAACTCTTTGCGACTCCATGAATCGCAGCACGCCAGGCCTCCCTGTCCATCACCAACTCCCGGAGTTTACTCAGACTCACGTCCATCAAGTCAGTGATGCCATCCAGCCATCTCATCCTCTGTCGTCCCCTTCTCCTCCTGCCCCCAATCCCTCCCAGCATCAGAGTCTTTTCCAATAAGTCAACTCTTCGCATGAGGTGGCCAAAGTACCGGAGTTTCAACTTCAGCATCATTCCTTCCAAAGAGATCCCAGGGTTGATCTCCTTCAGAATGGACTGGTTGGATCTCCTTGCAGTACAAAGGACCCTCAACAGTCTTCTCCAACACCACAAGTCAAAAGCATTAATTCTTCGGCACTCAGTCTTCTTCACAGTCCAACTCTCACAGCCATACATGACCACAGGAAAAACCATAGCCTTGACTAGATGGACCTTAGTCAGCAAAGTAATGTCTGCTTTTTAATATGCTATCTAGGTTGGTCATAACTTTTCTTCCAAGGAGTGTCTTTTAATTTCATGGCTACAATCACCATCTGCAGTGATTTTGGAGCCCAAATAAATAAAGTCTGACACTGTGTCCACTGTTGCTCTATCTATTTCCCATGAAGTGATGAGACTGGATGCCATGATCTTTGTTTTCTGAATGTTGAGCTTTAGGCCAACTTTTTACTCTCCTCTTTCACTTTCACACACAATAGAGTATTACTCAGCCCTTAAAAAGAATAAATTTGAATCAGTTCTAATGAGATGGATGAAACTGTAGCCGATTATACAGAGTGAAGTAAGCCAGAAAGAAAAACACCAATACAGTATACTGACACATATATATGGAACTTAGAAAGATAGTAATGATGACCCTGTATGTGAGTCATCAAGAGGCTTTTTAGTTCCTCTTCACTTTTTGCCATAAGGGTGGTGTCATCTGCATATCTGAGGTTATTGATATTTCTCCCAGCAATCTTAATTCCAGCTTGTGTTTAGTCATGTCCAACTCTTTGTGACCCCATGGACTGTAGCCCACCAGGTTCCTGTTCATGGGATTCTCCTGGCAAAAATACTGGAGAATTCCCTTTTTAAAACAATATAGCAACAAGAAAATTATAGGTATGTGCTAATTACCATTTCTTTAAAGATGGCCTGTTATTTTAGGGTTATCATGGATAACCCTTTGCCATTCCCTTCTCCAATATTGCACATTATTTCCACATATTCTTATTTCTAATTCAAACTTTTTAGTATACTTCATGCTTTTATTTCTCCTATCTTTACCAAGTTGTCTATCTCATTCAATATTTTTAGCTTTCATATCTTCTGTTTACTTGATCATTGTTTTACTTTTTTTCACTGAGTGTCTTTTCCATTCACTTTTCTAAAATATTTTCTGGTCTGTGCTGTCACTAATCTATCTTCTGCTGAAGTTTGGTTTCTTCTGTTTTGTGCAGACTGTCGCTCACAGCTGAAACACCTTTGGAGGCAGGTGCTGCAGTGCCAGTATCTGAGGGCTTCACTCCTTAGATTTTGCTCTGTAGTTACCAATTATTACTTCCCAGTGGGATTGGAGGCGAAGGCTAGGGATTTAAAGGCCTCAGTCCACACATGGCCTGTTGCAGACTAACTTCATGAATATTAGGTGGGAAGAATTTCTGTGCCAACCTGCCCTTCTAGGCTGCCAGTTAAGAGGTACTGTGCAGACAATTCAATCCTCCATTTGTGTATCCTTCCACTTCTTACCAAGTTAAAAATTTCTTGTGAGTGCCACATCCCTTCATATCACATCTCCTAGGAAATATACATTTGAGGAAATACATGCTTATGTACCACTTACATGAATAGAGGTAATATTGACAGTTATGCTGAAAAGTCATAAAAACATTTATCTCTTCAAAATGCCTGGCTGAAAATTTTCCTCAAAAACTCAGGGAAAAAAGCATATATTATCATATTGCTCCAGGCATGTTTTTTAAAAAGCAGAAAGAATGTTAAAAGGATCAAATCAGATTTGTGAACTTCTGTGTCTGCATAGTCATATCAACTCACTTACCAACTAGCAGTAAATTATGTACTAATTATTTTCAATATTAATTAAAAAGTAACATACAAACTCATGAGAACTGCCTTCAGTAGGTTATATGTAAATATACATTTTAAAATCAGTATTAAATTTATTGCATGAGTGTTTTAACATTAGTAGATGTGACTTTAAACATCTTGGATATTCCCTTAAGAAACCAGCTATTTAGAAGATAGATTTCTAAATGACATATTCACCTATCATTGATTCCATTGTTATTTTTTGTTTAATAAAGTTTGGAAATTATTTGATTACAGTTAACAAAGCATAAGTTATAAGTTTTAAGTTGTAAGTATATGAAGTGATAAAGTTTTATTATGAGGTAAAATTAGTTACTGACATACTCTCTTAAAAATACCTGTGATATTTCTCTGGATTTGATTCTATGCTAATCAATTTTTGATAAAGTGATCTTTTTTTTTCTTTCATTTTTAAATCATGATTTGGTTTTTAGCTTGTGAAGTTTCAGCAAACAGGAATCTTATATGTTAGAAATGCCAAAATTTATTAAAGAAATAGTAGAAAAAATTGATATCACATTCTCCAAGACTTTCATTTGTTATTTGTGTTGCTTTTTCTCTATGATCTATGAAAAAGCATTCTTACAAGATGAATCCTCCCAAAGAAAGCTGAGTGCCGAAGAACTGATGCTGTTGGACTACAGTGTTGGAGAAGACTCTTGAACGTCCCTTGGACTGCAAGGAGAATCCATCCTAAAGGAAATCAGTCCTGAATATTCATTGGAAGGACTGATATTGAAACTGAAGCTCCAATACTTTGGCTACCTGATACAATGAACTGACACTTTTGAAGAGACCCTGATGCTGGGAATGACTGAAGGCAGAAGGAGAGGGGGATGACAGAAGGTGAGATGGTTGGATGGCATCACCGATGTGAGATTAGTTTGAGTAAGCTCCAGGAGTTGATGATGGACAGGGAAGCCTGGTGTATGGCAGTCCATGGGGTCACAAAGAGTCAGACATCAGTCTAATCAGATATTCCCTTTCTGGTATTTTAACTATGGTTTGAATAGACATTTGCATAACTGAAACAGACTTCTGTGTAGTCAGGCACAGAAGAATCCTTTTTTAGAACTTACAATAATTAATCTCTGTGTTTAAGTGTGCAGGAGACTGCTATGAAGTATTGTGAATGTGCATGTGAATCATAAATTGCAAATGTGTATTTCACAGTCCTATGTTAATTGATAATGACATATATTCCAATTTAATTATTCAAAAAGAAAAATTATTTTTAAACTCTATTCATACACAAACTAGCTATGCCATACCAAAACCATTACAAATTTTTAAATTATTTATTTTAATTGGAAGCTAATTACTTTACAATATTGTAGTGGTTTTTGCCATACATTGACATGAATCAGCCATGGGTGTACATGTGTTCCCCATCCTGAACCCCCCTCCCAATTCACTTCCCATCCCATCCCTCAAGGTCATCCCAGTGCACCAGCCCTGAGCACCCTGTCTCTTGCATTGAACCTGGGCTGGTGCTCTGTTTCACATATGATAATATATATGTTTCATTGATATTCTCTCAAATCATCCCACCCTCGCCTTTTCCCAGAGTCCAAAAGACTTTTACATCTTTTGATGTCTCACGTATAGGGTCATCATTACCATCTTTCTAAATTCCATATTTATGCGTTAGTATACTGTATTGGTGTTTTTCTTTCTGACTTACTTCCCTTTGTATAATAGGCTCCAGTTTCATTGACCTCATTAGAAGTGATCCAAATGCATTCTTTTTAATGGCTGAGTAACGTTCCATTGTGCATATATATCACAGCTTTCTTATCCATTCATCTGCCATTGAACATCTAGGTTGCTTCCATGTCCTGGCTATTGTAAACAGTGCTATGATGAACACTGGGGTACACGTTACAAATTGACTAACATAAAAGTAAATTTGAAAACACAAAAACACTAACTTGGAAGAGAAGAGTCAATCCTGCATTTCCCTGTTTTAGCATAAGTTGAACAAGTACAAAAGGATAAGATGACATCTTTCTTACTGTCTGTAAACACAGGACTTTTTTCTCTATTTAAACCTGTTTGAGAAGCTGTTAAGAAAATAAGTGAGTGTGAAAATAAATGAAGCTTGAGACAGCAAATTACTGAAGAAGAAAGTAATGTGTATTTCTTCAGTAAAAGAGATAAATATCTGTCATCTCTACTAAAGAGATGTTCTGAAACAAACAAACAAAAAAAACTGACTTATAATTGAAGTAATTCTCTCTCAGAAGTTGTAAACAGGTAATTCCTGTGTGTACCTATAGCAGCAGGGAAAACTCTCCAGACACTGAGATTTTACAGTACAGGGAATATAAAACAATTATTGTTATATTTTTATTATTGCTATCATCATTACTATAATTTCAGGGGATGTGGGAATTGGCAGAAATGAACAGTTTGAATTTCCTGAGTTCTCTCTGAGTGAACTGAATTCAAATTCAGCAGAAGGTACTCAGTAGTGCTAGGAGTTTTGACACCTTATCTTTTCCCTGTTTATTCCATTCTTAGACAAATTAATGCAAATTAATTTGTATTAGTATGAAAGCAAAGTATTTTATTCCTTAGTGTCTTCCAGCATGTGGATTAAAGAGAAGTCAATTTATTGGTTACAACTGAAGTGCAATTGAGGCTGACATGGCTTCTTGGAAATTTTTACTTCATTTAATATTTCAGTAGCAGTCCCACCTCCAAGAGTGATCCCTAAGTACTTGAAGGTCAGATTTGCATGCCTTAGCACCAATTCCATGCTTGGAGCTTCTCTGTTTCTGTTCTTGCATTTGTTCTGCTTTAATACATGAGTATTTGGGGGGAGGGGTTTGAATTTTAGAAAACTAGAGATTTAGAACCCAAGTCACATGGATACATATGCAAAGATAAATTCAGAACTCCTCACAAATTTTTAAAGTGGAATTGTTTTAGAAAGTTTTAAATGTATTGTTTAGTTATAGTTTTACATAATTTTTAAGCAGAAGTATGCTTAACTAGAAAAGAATTCTGAGCTTTTGCTACTGATTTCTGGGCCTATTTAAAAGAACAGAAGCTGGATTTACAGAGGAAGCAGGTTTGGTGCTGTTGAGGAGGCAGTGTTCCCTGAGATTAGAGGAGCAATGACCATGCATATCCCTGAGATAATTTCCGNTATTGTTTAGTTATAGTTTTACATAATTTTTAAGCAGAAGTATGCTTAACTAGAAAAGAATTCTGAGCTTTTGCTATGGATTTCTGGGCCTATTTAAGAGAACAGAAGCTGGATTTACAGAGGAAGCGGGTTTGGTGCTGTTGAGGAGGCAGTGTTCCCTGAGATTAGAGGAGCAATGACCATGCATATCCCTGAGATAATTTCCATCCCCTATTCTCTTCTAGTGCCTGGGCACACACTTGAGAAGAGATAGCTAATAGCTATTAGGTAAAAAGAGATTAAATATGAGGGATAGTAACAATTTCTATCACCTAAATATTTTTCTAACTCATCTTCTCTTCTAATTTCCAAACATGTATTTTATTTCTGCCCTTTATTCTTTCTGTTCTCTGTTATAAAATTTCCTAAAATGTTACCCTATTTCTTCTTTTTCTGATCTTCCATCAATTTTTAAAAAATGTTTTAGGCCATGTCATGTGGTATGTGGGTTCTTAGTTCCCCAGTCAGGAATCAGACCCATGCCTCTTGCATTGGGTCTGCAGAGTCTTAACCACTGGACAGTCAGAGACGTCTCCATCATTCATCTTTATATTAGGTACAATGATTTTTATTAAAAAAAATGTGATAAACCTCTTCAAAACATTTTGATAAATGAGCAAAGTGTGGTTAAATAAGGAACACACACAAAGAAATCTACCTTTATATGTTTCTACTACCATATATCAACAGTAAAGGATCTAGATGAAACTCTTGCCAATCAAGAAGATAGCTTTTATTCCCCCCTGATTTTGGAGACTAAAAGAACACACTTTCCTTGACTATGTTTTTTAACAAAGCAGACCCTGTATTCTACAGCAACCTATCCTATTTTATTTTCCTTGTTGCAGTCAAAAGTATTTGGATATATATATATATATATATCTACATATAATTTAGACCTTTTATTGGTCATCTATCTCTTCTCTATATCTATCTACATTATTCATAGTACATTAAATAGATTAAATAGATACATAGGCAGATTTATGGACAGATAAAAAGGAAGGAAAGAAAAAGAAAGAAGGAAAGAAAAGCTATCATTTATTATGTATCTTATTTATTATCAGTTTCTCTCTTCTGTATTTGCACTGCTTAAGAGAAGAAAATATTTCTTTCATCGCTGTCTAAAACATTATTTAGCAAGCAATTCTTATTGAATAAACTGATAATTACCAAATGCTTTCTGGCTGTGGTTAGACTCACTGATATACCACTAAAGGGAATGAATTAGTACTTCCCCTTTTAAAACTCATTTTGTTTGGATGTCTACAGTCGTTAGAAACATGTATTTACTTGATCCAGTAACTACTACTTTGAGAGTCTATGCAAATAAGACTCATTTTCACAAAGAAAATGAAATCACATTTGTTTTTAAACTTATGAACTTACCACATTGGCATACATATTTTCTTTTCTCTTTCTTCTTATGATAACAAAGATATTTCTACTCATTTCTAAGGTTAATCATTTAACTTGTATAAAACTGCCTTTATAAGACACACAATAAAGCTGTTCTATTATTCCACTGATTTATGGATTTTCCACAGTCTTCTAAATTCTCCTTCATTTTAACTCATCTGTCTTTAAAGAAGTAAAAAAAAAAAGCAAACAAGGAAAAAAAACCCTTTGAGATCCACAACCAGTGATAGGTAATCTTTTCTACTCTATTTTGAAGTCATTTTTAATAAAAGATTTTATATAATAATTATCTTCATTCCCCTCAGTAGCTACTGTCACTCAATTGTTAAGAAAATCAGTGACTTCTTCAGTCTATTATATAGAAATCTTCATTGTCCTACATGTTTCCAAAGCAATAACAAAACCATACTAATAGTAACAACTAGTGCTTGTACTCATACTGCTTAAGTGGTGTAATATGTATTCAATGTGCAATTTAACATTTAATCTTCTTAGTAGTCCTAGGAAATAGGTTCTACTGATGACCCTATAACTGGCACAGTTGATAAATCTATGTATTAACAAAGTTAAAAGATTAGTCCAGATTCACAGAGTAAGTTATTGGCCAAGCTGGGACTTCAATTAAACTATATCTGACACCATTGTTTATGGCCCTCACAACTTTGTTGCACTATTTCT
>SJYW01040545.1:0-19843 GCA_006410735.1 Raphicerus campestris | reverse complement strand
GAGACAACAAAAGAGACACAGAGGTATAGAACGGACTTTTGGCTTCTGAGGGAGAGGGAGAGGGTGGGATGATTTGGGACAGTGGCACTGAAACATGTATACTATCATGTAAGAAATGAAGCGCCAGTCTACAATATAGGATACAGGTTGCTTGGGGCTGGTGTACGGGATGATCCGGGGAAATGGTGTGGGGTGGGAGGTGGGAGGGGGCTTCAGCATTGGGAGATCGTGTACACCTGTGGCTGATTCTGTCAATGTATGGCAAAACCAATACAGTATTGTAAGATAGAATAAAGTATTAAAAAAAAAAAGACAGANGAGGTGGGAGGGGGCTTCAGCATTGGGAGATCGTGTACACCTGTGGCTGATTCTGTCAATGTATGGCAAAACCAATACAGTATTGTAAGACAGAATAAAGTATTAAAAAAAAAAAAGTACCAGTGGAATCAGTTCTTTCCCTTGGGTTGTCACTGCCTCTGCTCTCAAGGCTGTGCCATCTCACTACTGGATAACTGCAAACAGCTTCGGGTTCTTGCCTCCAGCCTGTTTTCCCTCAGCATGGGTACCGCTTATCTCACAGAATTACAGATCCAGGTGTTGCAGGAAAGGGGACTCCATTCATGGCCTGAGAGTGGGTTCTTGTCTAACACTTAGAAATGAATTGTCTGAGGAGATACATGAGCTGAAAAAGCAGGAGACTTTATTGGAAAGGGGGCCCAGGCGGAGAGCAGCTGAGTGAGAGAACTCAGGAGGACTGCTCTGCCACGTGACTCACAGTCTCATTCTTTGGCCAATCATTTCTGATTCGGGATCCTTCCTGGTGGTGCACACATTGTTCAGCTAAGATGGATGCCAGTGAGAAGGATTCTGGGAGGTGGTAAGACATGTGGTGTCTTCTTTTGACTTTCCTTGAACTCTTTGGTTGGTGATGGCTTAGTAATCCTGTGTTCTTTACCAGGACCTCCTGTTATAAAAATAACTCATGCAAATGATTTGTATGGTGCCTGCCAGGGTAAGCGGTTCAATCAGTATGTTTCCCCTAACACAGGCACCTCATTTCTTCTGTTCTTAATCTTTGGGTGGCTTTACATTGTCTTGAGAATAGACTTCAAGCTCATTAACATGATATTTAAAGTTAACAAAAGGTAGATCTTCAACTAATTTTTCCTTTTCAACTCCCTCACTCCTGGTCACCCATGAACCTTGTGTTTCTGTCCCTTTTATTTTCAAATGTTTATTTCCCTTGGGCTGTTTTACTTATCAATGCCTTTCTCACTCTGTTTTCATTATTCTCACTCTAAGTCTCAGGGCAAATATCACTGACTCTGGAAAACTCTCTTTATTCAGTCAAACTTAATTGCCCTGTACTCTGTGTTCCTGTTGAATTTGTGTACACATTTATCATAGCCCAGATTTCTTTCTGAATTATTTAAGATGCAGTATATCTGGTGAAACTCTACATTTTAAGGGGACCAAAGTGGCCATTTGTCTTTGTAGACAGAATATATAGCAGATTTTCTTCTTAGTTTGGCATGATGGGCTTGTGAAAGCAAGCTAAAGGAGGTAAAACTTTAAAAACCAAAGCAGAAGGGATAACTGCAGCCTCTTCAGAGGTCTGACCTAGCAAGGATGACTTAACAGCCAAAGGTGAGGATCCATCTTCAATAGTGATGCCAGGAAGTGGGGACAAAAGTAATGAAAATTATAAACTGAGGCTCACAACTCATCACCTCATTGATAAACTGATCTTGTGTACTTCAGAGTTTCCTCTTTGAACAAAGTAAATAGCTCTGCCCCCAGATTTCTGCTGGAGAAAATGCTTAGGTAATTCAGGCATGGGGCAATTGGATTATTAACAGTGTGACCGTATTTGTACTACAAGCTGGATAGGCACGTTATCCAGGTTACACTTGGTTGCTTCTCTGCAACCACAGTGTAAATATCTACAAATTGGGGCTCTTGTTGAATACTCTTTTTACCTCCCTGGTGATGACGACAGTGATTTGAACAATGTAAATATTTGAACTGAACTGTTTCTACCCCATGTTTATTTTAACATTTATAGCTGTAATCATAAAACATTTAAAATTTTAAAGTTTTGTAACAGGGAGGAGCTAATGTAGACTCCATGTTGGATCTGTTTTTTCAACTTTAACCCTTATTTTTCCTGTTTTTGTTATAACCATGCATAATAGCCTGCCTTAGAGAACCCTGCCCACTTGGCCTGAACTAAAGCGCCTTTGTTTAGCTCACAAGGAGATAATCTGACCCTGTCCATCTATGAATGAATGTAAGGAAAAGAAACTAACATATTTCCTGCCTGTGGCTTGCCATTCTAGAAGATATCTGCAAGAATTAAATGGTCTTTTTACTTTGTTCCCTCACCTCCCCCGATCTCTGATCCCTAAAAGAACCTGGTATCTTGAGATGGTTATTTTGAGATGATAGTCTGACATCTTCTTGGTCAGCCAGCTTCCCCAATAAAGTCATTTTCCTTGCCTCAACACCTCGTCTTTCAGGCTCATTGGGCTATCGTGTGGTGAGTGGAGCAAGCTTGGACTTGGTAACGATTTTATATACAAATATTTTGCATTTGTAAATATTCCCATAGAAAATATGGGCTACCTGGAATAAAATCAGAAACAGTGCTGCCTTGGCCTTTTGGGAGCTCAAGCTGTAGTTACTACTTTAATAAATTCAGTCACTACTGAAGTATGTCATTAGCATTATAATAAAACCCAGAGAGATACAGCATCATGACATTTTTAAAAAAGCTATTTTGTCTACCTAGATTGGTGCTGGAGAAGATTGCCCCACACAATCAATTCCCAGTTCTCTAACTGACAGGTTTGGCAAATTTGCTTGGTATTGCTCTCTTATGTAGAAATTGGTTACCCTCCATCTCAATTTAAAGTATCATTTTTCTTGTTTAGAGAAGAGGTCTCTAAGTGCACCCCTGCTATTGGAGAAAGTTTATGCTGACCACCTGTAATTTAGAATGTATAACTGCTCCTAGGGAGTTGTGCTGGCTCAGCCTTTCCCTCCAAGTCTTCAAAGAATCTTTTGTGCTATGCCTACATGGTTCCTATTGTTAGTTCCTTTTCCCTATTATTGTCTGTTTATGTGCAAGGAGGTTCAGTGAATTGTTTTGAGTTTTAATTTTCATGCCTTATATGAAACCATGTGTTTTATAATCTAATGGGAAATACACGAAGTATGTAGTTGTTTAACTGAAAGTTGAAAGAATTTTTGTTAAAACACAGAGATGTTTTATAAGGAAAGTTGTGTTGATTTATCTACATGTCTCTGTATATAGGTAAGGAAGTGTGTATGCATATATACATCTATCTATTTATCTATTGGGCTTCCCTGGTGGCTCAGTGGTAACAAAGCCACCTGCCAATGCAGGAGACACAGATTCAATCCCTGGGTAGGGAAGATCCCCTGGAGGAGAGCATTGTAACCCACTCCAATATTCTTGCCTGGGAAATCCCATGGATGGAAGAGCCTGGTGGGCTACATTCCATGGGATCACAAAGAGTCAGACATGACTTGGCAACTAAACAAATTTATCATCTGTACACTGTCTTCTACTGGTGTGCTCATACATGTTTAACAATAGGCTCTCCAGGAAAAAAACAAAAACAAAAACAACTCTTGTTTTTAAGTTTTGCCTATTTCCATGGCATAAATTCTCCCACCATGGCTCATTTTAAGCTACTGATAAGACATTGTTGAATACAGAACTGGGAAGTGATATAAAGAACATTTTTATTTAATATTTTCACCATACAGAAATAGTAACTGTAAATAACTTCAAGAGCATAGATAAGTGAAAAATATAGCAAAAGGACTAGGAAGCAGTCAGTTTTGAGTATTTGCTCTTGCTGCTGCTACTGCTAAGTCACTTCAGTTGTGTCCGACTATGTNAGAAACAGTGCTGCCTTGGCCTTTTGGGAGCTCAAGCTGTAGTTACTACTTTAATAAATTCAGTCACTACTGAAGTATGTCATTAGCATTATAATAAAACCCAGAGAGATACAGCATCATGACATTTTTAAAAAAGCTATTTTGTCTACCTAGATTGGTGCTGGAGAAGATTGCCCCACACAATCAATTCCCAGTTCTCTAACTGACAGGTTTGGCAAATTTGCTTGGTATTGCTCTCTTATGTAGAAATTGGTTACCCTCCATCTCAATTTAAAGTATCATTTTTCTTGTTTAGAGAAGAGGTCTCTAAGTGCACCCCTGCTATTGGAGAAAGTTTATGCTGACCACCTGTAATTTAGAATGTATAACTGCTCCTAGGGAGTTGTGCTGGCTCAGCCTTTCCCTCCAAGTCTTCAAAGAATCTTTTGTGCTATGCCTACATGGTTCCTATTGTTAGTTCCTTTTCCCTATTATTGTCTGTTTATGTGCAAGGAGGTTCAGTGAATTGTTTTGAGTTTTAATTTTCATGCCTTATATGAAACCATGTGTTTTATAATCTAATGGGAAATACACGAAGTATGTAGTTGTTTAACTGAAAGTTGAAAGAATTTTTGTTAAAACACAGAGATGTTTTATAAGGAAAGTTGTGTTGATTTATCTACATGTCTCTGTATATAGGTAAGGAAGTGTGTATGCATATATACATCTATCTATTTATCTATTGGGCTTCCCTGGTGGCTCAGTGGTAACAAAGCCACCTGCCAATGCAGGAGACACAGATTCAATCCCTGGGTAGGGAAGATCCCCTGGAGGAGAGCATTGTAACCCACTCCAATATTCTTGCCTGGGAAATCCCATGGATGGAAGAGCCTGGTGGGCTACATTCCATGGGATCACAAAGAGTCAGACATGACTTGGCAACTAAACAAATTTATCATCTGTACACTGTCTTCTACTGGTGTGCTCATACATGTTTAACAATAGGCTCTCCAGGAAAAAAACAAAAACAAAAACAACTCTTGTTTTTAAGTTTTGCCTATTTCCATGGCATAAATTCCCCCACCATGGCTCATTTTAAGCTACTGATAAGACATTGTTGAATACAGAACTGGGAAGTGATATAAAGAACATTTTTATTTAATATTTTCACCATACAGAAATAGTAACTGTAAATAACTTCAAGAGCATAGATAAGTGAAAAATATAGCAAAAGGACTAGGAAGCAGTCAGTTTTGAGTATTTGCTCTTGCTGCTGCTACTGCTAAGTCACTTCAGTTGTGTCCGACTATGTGACCCCATAGACGGCAGCCCACCAAGTTTCCCCATCCGTGGGATTCTCCAGGCAAGAACACTGGAGTGGGTTGCCATTTCCTTCTCCAGTGCATGAAAGTGAAAAGTGAAAGTCAAGTTGCTCAGTCATGTCCAACTCTTAGCAACCCCATGGACTGTAGCTCACCAGGCTCCTCCATCCATGGGATTTTCCAGGCAAGAGTACTGGAGTGGGGTGCCATTGCCTTTTCCATGAGTATTTGCCATCTTTGTTCTAATGCCACTTGTTTACTGTTAAGTTTATGTACTTTAGTTTTTTATAATTAATGTCCTTAAGAACTGCTTGCAGAATTCCTGAAAATTTGGCAGCTGGCTTTTGCAAGCTGGTATAGAGTTGCTCTGATACAACAAACACTGTTTGAATCTATTTCTATCCACGTTTTCCTTTTACTGAGAAGGGTAGGCCCCTGTGACTGGAGATCTTTGTTGAACTTTGTGGTAAGGGGTTAAATAAATAGGTCTGGAGGAAGAAGCAGGAGTAAACTGCAGAGTGTAATAAAGTGCAGAAACTTTTGTGTGTGGTGTGGGTGGGTGCTAGAATCGTGGGATATGGGAGGAAAGGTTTTACCTTTATTTTTATGGGATCATCATCTTTCAGGTTGCCAGAGGGAAATGACTGAAGTTTTAGGAATGTGTTCATTGCAGAAAGCATGGTAGTTTGCCACAGGATATTAGTTCTAAATCACCTTTTCCATTTCTTTTGTGAAATCTTTGGTTAAAATCTGCATTGCTCAGTGGGCTCTGGCGCTAGTGGTGAAGAACCCACCCACCAATGCAGGAAAAACAAGCGATGAGGGTTTGATGCTTGGGTTGAAGGTCCCCTGTAGGAGGGCATGGCAACGCACTCCAGTATTCTTGCCTGGAGGATCCCATGGACAGCGGAGCCTGGTGGGCTACAGTTCATAGAATCACAGTGTCGGACATGACTGAAGCAACTTAGCTCACAAGCACTCATGTTGCTTAGTGATGTCTTTGGTGGGAATGGATTCTTTTTGGAGAGGGAAATAATACAGGGTTCTATATCAAAGCTGATATGCAGCAAGAACTGAGACTGCTTTTTGGGTTACATGAAATATTTGAAAGTAATGCATCAAAGACTAAAATTAAATCACGTTAGTTGAAGTGCAGAATCATTTGTTAAAGTCTAAACTGTAAGCAGCACAGCATGGTGCTTCAGTGTATAGATTTTATAGCCCAGCTTTTGGAGTTTGATTATAGAGTCTACCCACTTATTATCTGTGTGACTTTGGTCAGGTTGTATGATATCTCTCTGGTTTTTTTTTTTTAGCTCTAAAACAGGAATTTAATAATACACATTGTATTGGTTTGAGATTAAATGAGTTATATGTAAAATACTTAGAATGATTCCTGGCATACTATAAATTATAGGATTAGCTATTATTTTTAATTGGCCTAGGGATTTAGGAATATGATTAATTAGAATATAATATATATGAGTATTATTTATGCTGGGTTTCTGAGGGGTCTTAATAAGATTCTCTTCCCTGTTTGAGTTCTGTACTGAGGCATATGAAACAAGAGTGATAAAGATAGAATAATCAAACATTACCTTTATTACTGATAGTGCTGATAAAGAAGAATGCGCTTGCATTTGTCAGCCAGTGGATTTCCTAATCTACAAATTTAAAATTAGGCAAATTTACCCAGCCATTGGCAGCCTGGAAATCTGCAAGCATCCTGTTTAGGGTCAGATCTTTTTATCATACTGCTGGAAGTGGAATAGAGCACACCCTGCCTAAGGGTGCACTGACATTCAGAGAAAAGGGGAAGGGAAAAGACTGGGCTCTATGAGCCTAATTTCTGCTTCCACATTCATCAGTCAAATCGATTTAGTCCTTTGTCAGTGGTTCCATGGGTACGCAGCAGAGAGAGCCAGGATTATCCCATAACTGGAGCTCCTTCCACATGGTGGGAAATAATAGGAAAAGCCTTTCCCTTTGTACCACTGTTCAACCAGTAACCCAGAAACTGCTTCTGGTGTTTTTAACAGAGGACTTTTAATTTGGTTACTCAGGTCTTGAAGGGGTTGAGAGACTCAGTTGGGGATGGTGAGATAACACAGGGATTTGTAGCAGCAGGAAGACATCGCCTATCTTCATCTAAGGGAAGCGATGCCCTTAGCAAAGCCCAGGGGCTGGAATTACCCAAAAGAAGCTGAAACCCTGTCCAGGAGGAGCTGGAGCCACAGAGACACTGCTCCACAGAGGTGGAGAGGCAGTGGGGGAAAGAGTCTGGTCTCTCCTCCCTAGCCTCACATCTGTCTCTAGACCACAAAAGAGTTCTGAAGTGTCGTGGAGGTTGCCATGGCAGGAAGCAGCTAGGGCGGAGGGCACAGTGAGCAGAGGCTGGGATTACTAAAATCTAGAGTCCTAGAGGACACACCCTGGAGAACCAAAGCTCGGACCTCTGAGGAGGGGCTGTTCAACAGGTTCTGGTGTTTCTGAGCTCAGAGCAAGGCAGGAAGAAGTGTTGCCTGGCTGCTGCTAGAGTCTCAGGCTGGGGTGGGATTTGATAAAACTGGCTCTTCAAGTATTGGGAAAAAAAATGCCAACTGGATTCAACTGCTACTTCAAGAAAGAACTGCCCTCAAGGTGGAGAAACACTGGTGATGTTCACAGGAATAGGAAACAGAGAGGAAAGATCAAGTCTCCTCTTCCTCCTACAGCCTTGCTGCCTCCTACTCATGCCCCAATATGTTATCATTATAAGCTGTCAAGTGGAAGTCTCAGGGAGCAGATACCATGCAAAACTACCAATAGGGTATCTTGCTCAATAAGGGGGACTTCCCTGGTAGCTTATCTGGTAAAGAACCCACCTGCAATGCAGGAGACCCTGGTTTGATTCCTGGGTTGGGAAGATACACTGATTTGATTCCTGGGTTGGCAAGATCCCCCGGAGAAGGGATAGGCTAGCCACTCCAGCATTCTTGGGCTCCCTGGCTCTGCTAGTAAGAATCAGCCTGCAATGAGGAAGACCTGGGTTCGATCCCTGGGTTGGGAAGATCCCCTGAGAAGGGTAATGTTACCCACTCCAGTATTCTGGCCTGGAGAAGTCCATGGACTACACACTACATGGGTTGCAAAGAATCAGACATCTTGCTCAGTGAGGGGCTCCCTCTATTTTTTTCATGACATGCTTTATTTTTTCTTTGAATTCTCAAGTGGATGAGATTTTGATCTGAAAATCCACCTAGAATGCTCTGCACACACCCCTCCCCCTACCTCCCTGAAGCTATAATTGCATGTTAAGTTTTATTTTTAGGAATCCACCCATTTTATTTGATTTATTTAGCTATTCCCAAAGAAAAAGCAACAAAACCTCCCCAGATAAACCAAAACTCCCTCAAACTAGAATGTTCGCTACATTATTCTTAAGCCAAACCAAGCTGTTAACAGGGTGAAGAGTCATTATACAAACTGTTCATGAAAATTATATGAAACCACTCTAAAAACATCATTAGGGCAACTCCATTTGTGATTCGTATTACTGAGTAGAAATAACTGATGAAACTCATTGATGCACTGTTCATCCCACGGTGGTAGCTCTCAGGGACCCCCTCTCTTTTTTAAAGGGAATCATCCCCACAGACATGCAATGGACTGAGAAGTCTTATTCCAATAGAGTGTTCTTGGTCCTGCTCTGCCTACCTCCATTTCCTTCTATTAGAGGTCTTCTAGATAAAGTATGTCTGGATTTCCTTGGAACCACAAACTTGCTCCTAAAGGTAAAAATTTTTAGGAAAGTACAGGCAAGTAATTTATTCTTGTGATTTTCTATGCGTGTGATTATGTCTTGTGATTTTTTATGAGTATAAACATCCAGTATGGGGTTGACCTTTGGAAGGGCTTCCCTAGAGGCAGGCAGAGAGCAGGGTCTTGACACTATTTCTGTGGTTGCCATTTCTTGCCATGAGAGAGGATGCTCTCTGGGTATATCTGATCTGAAACTAACCTTATAATAAATTAGTATTTGCTTTTGTCATTTGCTCAATGTCTCTACCCCATTGCTATAAATTCTAGTAAATCAACCCTAAAAAACAAATTGACAAATGATGTGACTAGAAAATTTATAAAAGAGGATGTACTAATAGAAAGTGAGTGGTGTTTAACCTAACTAAAAAATACATTTAAAAAAAGGGAATATTATTTTCTGTTTATCAAACTTATAAAGATTTAAAAGTAATATTACTCAGTGCTTATGAGAGTTGTAATATAGACTATCTCAAGTATTTCTTGAAAATAACTGTATACATGTTTAGGAAGAATTTTAGCAATATGTATTAAATTTTCAAAGATATTCTTGTGTATCATCAGTTCAGCTACTCCAATTCTAAGCTATTTTTTAAAGACTCTATTGAAATATAGTTGATTTATAACATGGTAGTTTCAGGTGTAAGCTTTATAAATAATGATTCAGTATATATATGTGCGGTTCTTAGCTGCTCAGTCCTGTCCAACGTTTTGTGACCCATAGTAGCTTATCCCATTCTCTAGGGGCTCTTCCTGGAATTGAACCAGGGTCTCCTGCATTGCAGGCAGATTCTTTACCAGCCGAGCTACCAGGGAAGCCCAGTATACATACACACACACACACACATATATATATACTTTTCTAGATTCTCTTCTCTTAGAAGTTATTACAAAATATTCAGTTTAGTTCCCTGTGCTATACAGTAGGTCCTCATGGTTATCTATTTTATATATAGCAGTGTACATTTGTTAATCTTAAACTCCTTTGGTTACCTCCTTTCCCCTTTGGTAACCAAAGTTTGTTTATGTTTGTGGGTCTGTTTCTGTTTTATACATAAGTTATTTTGTATCTTTTTTAATGATATAAGCAGTATCGTATGATATTTGTCTTTTTCTGACTGGCTTACTTCACTTAGTATGGTAATCTTTAGGCCCATCTGTGTTGCTGCAAATGGCATTCATTCTTTTTTATGCTGAGTAATATTTCACTGTCTAAATATACTACATCTTTAACCATTCATCTGTTGATGNGGTGGTGGTGAAGAGAGCAGAACACAGAGAAGAATTCAGATATACTGATCTATGCCAAACACCATTTAAAATGTCAGGCCCCTCTAGTGACCCTCATGCCTGTTCTCTTTCATTGGATGACTTCAGGCTACTTCTTTGCTATCACCATTAAAATGTAGAAAAGAAAGAAGAGTCAAATTTATTGAGAAACTACTCTTTGCTTTATATACTATTCCAATTTAATGCTTATAGCCACTCGATGGAATAAGAATTTTTCTGTTTTTTTAAAAAATATACATATGTTGTATATATATATATGGTGTATATACAGCTGCTGCTGCTGCTAAGTCGCTTCAGTCGTGTCCGACTCTGTGCAACCTCATAGACAGCAGCCCACCAGGCTCCTCCGTCCCTGGGATTCTCCAGGCAAGAACACTGGAGTGGGTTGCCGTTTCCTTCTCCAATGCATGAAGGTGAAAAGAGAAAGTGAAGTTGCTCCATTATGTCTGACTCTTAGCGACACCATGGACTGCAGCCTACCAGGCTCGTCTGTCCATGGGATTTCCCAGGCAAGAGTACTGGAGTGGGGTGCCATTGCCTTATATACATATGTATATTTAATATATGCAGCTTCGCAGGTGATGCTGGGGGTAAAGAACTCGCCTGCCAATGCAGGAGACATAAATGTGGGTTCGACCCCTGAATCAGGAAGATCACTTGCAAGAGGGCATGGCAGTCCATTCCAATATTCTTTCCTGGAGAATCCCACAGACAGAGGAACCTGGCAGGCTAGAGTCCATAGGGTTGCAAAGCATCAGATATGACTGAAGTGACTTAGCACACTTGTAAGCATAAAGGAAATTCAGAGAAAATCGGTATATGTGCCAGGGTTGGGGATTTTTAGCCTAGCTCTGTCTGACACCAAGACTTTGCTCTGCAGTGGTTCTCAAACCCATCATCACCCAAGGGATCTTGGGAAAGCCACTGCTTGGGCCCCAGCTCAGGTCAAATAAATCAGAATCTGTGGAGGGATAGCCCAACATTGGTACTTTAGAAAATCTCTCTGAGTGATTGTGGTAAGTCTGGGGTTGAGAACCACTAGGCCACACCCTAGTGCCCACTTCTCATTTCTGTAAAATCCCTGTGTTCTGCCCTTTCTCCCACTGTCTTTGGCTTTTCAGAAAGACCCATATCTAGCTGGTCCACAGAGGCCCAGCTGATGAAGGAGACATCTGAAACCTTGAGGACTGTTCCTTTCATAACAAATATGTGCAGGGCATAAACCATTGC
Organism: Raphicerus campestris; assembly: GCA_006410735.1. Taxonomy (NCBI): domain Eukaryota; kingdom Metazoa; phylum Chordata; class Mammalia; order Artiodactyla; family Bovidae; genus Raphicerus; species Raphicerus campestris. The sequence goes on along the minus strand of SJYW01040545.1, from coordinate 8,294 downwards.
GGGCTTTCCTTGTCAGCTGCATGTACTGTGTCTGATGAAAGCTATTTGAATTGCAAAAACAGCAATGTAAGCAAAACAGCAACTCTGGGAGATGTTTATTGACTGCCTTGCTGTTACTACAGGAAATGGTCCGAAAAGCACTACATAGGCATGGGAGTTCTCATTTTCTGTCTGCTTACTGGCTAGCTGTGCGATATGAGGAAATTTCTCTTACCCACCTGGACTTCAGATTCTTTACTTGTAGAAAGAATGTGGCTGTGGGATCTGATAATATCTGACATTCCTTCTACTATCTACCATGTAGATCATGTTATTGCAACTTTTTAAAAACCCTGCAATATCTATCTATAAAACGCCTGCCATTTAATCAGTGAGTTTATTTTAAGTACATGTTTATTTCCTTATTAAAAAAAAACTATGAAAACAAGAAAGGTTGTTTTTTAAAAAATATACTAGGTCAGGCTCTCACCCCCCCCACCACCTTTTTAAGAAAAATCAGTCAATTTAGAGAATCTAAGGCTTATGCTTAGATGTTAATTATAGGTTTCTTCAGTGACATGCATGACCTTGACTTTTAATTATTCAGGAGTGGCAATTACAGAACCTAAAGTCGGCTGTTGACACAAGATGCTTGGAAATAAGGTAACTTTTTTCTCTTTTTCCTAAATCAGAATGCATTAATTAGTTTTTAATGGAAGTATTAAGGACACATTCGTTCCAGAGAAGGTTAATTTAGTTCAATGTGTAATCCTGTAATTTAAACATTGTTTATACTTGCTGCTAATGAATATTTGAGGGAACCCAAGGAAGCTCTTACTGGTTTGGGGCTTATACAATGCAGAGACCAAGGCACCCACCCATAGTCCCTGGGGTGGGAACTGCTGGTTTACTAAAGGGAATATTTTTAGAGGCCTTCCAAGGCCACTGTGGAGCAGAAGGTCTACTCTGACATTTAGCTGAAGCATGTTGGGCTCTGTGCAAATCCAGCCACTCTGCTCATTGAGGCTGATCCAAGCCAACACTTGGTGATACTGGTCAATTCTGTCTTTCCCAACTGAGCACAGAGGAGTGTGGGGATCCTGAGAGGTGTCCTAGAGGCAGCCTCAGAAGGGCCTGGAGGAGCCAAGCAGACGAGGGAACCACAATGACCAGCTGCTGATGCTGCCTGAACTGATGGATTTGTATATAGTGGCCAGTGTAGATTTTCTTTGGGGGAAATATCACGTGCAAACAAACACAACAACTCTTTGAACACCACCAAAGTGAATTCTTACCTAATCGAGTCCATCAGGATTGAATCAACATCTAGCCCTGAGAACAGCAGCTCCCCTTCGACCTCCATAGCAGGTGGTACAGGGACTTGTAAGAGCAAGTCTCCTCTGTAAAGATGTATTTACTTTGCCAAATAACATGGTAAAGAAGCCTTTCTTGCTGTTTGGCTCAGGCTCTGAATTTCAGCCTTTGATTAGGGAGATGGGTGATCCTGCCCACCGCAGGAGCTTCAGAGGGAAGCTCAGAAAGGAATGTGGGGCCCAGACTTCCCTGGAGCTCCCATCCTTCCTGACCCCCAATCCTCTTTGGAGCCAGGCTGCTGATGGCCTTTTTCTCCTTTCTCTTTCGTTATGGGACACTGCCTTGGAACATGGTCTCTTTGCACCCAGAGCTCAAGCCTGAACATTCCTAGGAGTCATCAGAAACAGTGAGAAAGCCCTCCAGAAAGTTCTCAGGTGCACCTTGTGAGAAGAGTATATGCCAGCCTGGGGTACTTAAGAGCCTGAATGCCTTGGTTCCTGGCCTGTACAGGTGTGCACGGTGTGCAGGCCGGGAGGTTTCTGTCCTGAAGAAGGGCTTTGGCCCATTACAGTTCTGTTTCAACAGTCTGCTGGTTTTAGATTTGCTTCTCCCCACACCACCCTGTCCCAAGCTATAATAAAGATAGGTCTGCAGAGATCAGATTTCCAACCGTACACTGTGTTTTTGTTCCTTCTGACTAAACATTTCCTATGTTTTCACAGCCTGTGACAATTCTCTCAAAGCCCCTGTTCCCTTCCTGAACTTCCAGGCTTCTGGCCCAATCACTGTGAAATCAGGATGAGGGTTCCATTCTTTTGAGAGTTTGGCCACAGGTTTTCTTCATAAGAAATGTCTTTGAGGATGACAGCAGCAGCAGCAGGCTTCTTAACTGGGGTTTCCCAGGTGGCTCAGTGGTAAAGAATCCACCTCCCAGTGCAGGAGAGGCAGGTTCGATCCCTGAACCAGGGAGATCCCCGGGAGTAGGAAATGACAACCCACTCCAGTATTATTGCCTAGAAAATCCCATGGACAGAGGAGCCTGGAGGGCTACAGTCCATGGGGCTGAGTGACTGAGCACACACGCAGGCTTCGTAATCACTGGAGGAAGATCTAGGCCCTCCATGCAGAAGGGCCTCATTTTTTTTTTTTTTTGAATAATGAATTTCCGAAAATGATCTCAAACTTAAATTCACTCTTTAGTGGGGGAAAGAGAAAAATACACTTGAAATTGCCTCCAATTTATCTCATAGGCTTGGACTTTTGTAAGCACTGAATTGTGGGGGGAGGAGACAAGGATACACGCAAATATCCTTGAGTGTGGTCTAATTGTAGACCTCCTACCTAAGAAGAGCATTTCCTTCTTCCTGAGAACTTTCGCAGTTGCCCCTCTGCTGTTTAGTCCTACCTCAAAAGAGCCTGGACTCACTTCTAGTTTTCTACTTTCTGCTTTCCTCCTACCTGGGCTGGTGGGACGGGCTTTTGCCCATGTTCCCCGTGGGTGAGGCTATTCAGAAGCCTGTGGCAGGAAAGGTGAAGTGCTCAGGGCTGGGCTGATGCAGGATCCTCCTGGTTTGTGGTGGTTTGGCCAGCCTTGCAGGGTAGCTCTGACTGGGCAAAATACGATTCTTGTTGGTGTGTTGTTTGTCTTACGGAAGAGTAAGGGAATAGTATTTATTTTCTGATGACTCAGTTCACAGTGTCTTCTTCCCAGCTGGTGATGTCTGAACTTTGACCCTTGTATGGATCTCACTTGTGCAAAAATTCCTGAAGAAGAGATCTGTTTCTAGAGGATGACCAGTTAGATCAGTTGTTTCTGGACTCACTTCTCTAGGGAGTGTGGCACCTAAGTGATGAGGAGGGTGCCGTGCTGGTGATCCCATTCACCTTCTATTATTATCAGCTTGTGTCTTCCCTTCTAACTCTCTGTAAGGCCCCTACAGACCGCGCTGGTGATGTTTTCTCACATTGCTTCTACCACCTAAGTCCTGTGTGGGCTGCTTTGGGTACAAGCTTTGTGAACAACGTTGACCTCAACATCCATTTAAGACAGAGTTTGCTTGTATACAGATAATACAAGAAAAGGAAACACAGGCTCTACTGATAGTCATTAATGTCAACTTGTGGTCCTTTAATGATGGCTCATAAACAGTGCTGTTCTCCAGAATTCGGTCCTCAAGTCTTGTCTCATCTTATTACTCTTTGGGCTATTTCATCTATTCTTTATTAGTATGATTTAATCTATTCTTGTGGATCTGATATTCTCTTAAATGGAAGATCTTCTAAACCTGTGTTTTAAGATTTCTTTGAAACATCTAAATTTGGGACTTTCTTGGTAGTCTAATGGCCAAGACTCCTAGCTCTCAAGTGCAGGGGCCCAGGTTTGATTCCTGGTCAGGGAACTAAATCCTACATATCACAACTAAAGACCAAACATCCCAGTTGCCACAACTAAGACCCAGCACAACCAAATACATAACTATTAAAAAAATCTAGATTCATATATCTAACTACCCCTTAGTATGGTACCTTGAATTTAATATATCCAAAATGTAACTCATTATCTTCTTCTTTCAGCCATCTTTTTCTTCTGTGCTACTTCTCCTGGTGGCTTGCATCTCCATCACCTACACATAAACTGAGGGAAGAAACTTAGTCATCAGCCTGGACCCATTTGTCCTTCCCTATGCAATCCCTATGTCATGTCATTGCCTGCTTTAAACAACCTCNCCAATGCAGGAGACATAAATGTGGGTTCGACCCCTGAATCAGGAAGATCACTTGCAAGAGGGCATGGCAGTCCATTCCAATATTCTTTCCTGGAGAATCCCACAGACAGAGGAACCTGGCAGGCTAGAGTCCATAGGGTTGCAAAGCATCAGATATGACTGAAGTGACTTAGCACACTTGTAAGCATAAAGGAAATTCAGAGAAAATCGGTATATGTGCCAGGGTTGGGGATTTTTAGCCTAGCTCTGTCTGACACCAAGACTTTGCTCTGCAGTGGTTCTCAAACCCATCATCACCCAAGGGATCTTGGGAAAGCCACTGCTTGGGCCCCAGCTCAGGTCAAATAAATCAGAATCTGTGGAGGGATAGCCCAACATTGGTACTTTAGAAAATCTCTCTGAGTGATTGTGGTAAGTCTGGGGTTGAGAACCACTAGGCCACACCCTAGTGCCCACTTCTCATTTCTGTAAAATCCCTGTGTTCTGCCCTTTCTCCCACTGTCTTTGGCTTTTCAGAAAGACCCATATCTAGCTGGTCCACAGAGGCCCAGCTGATGAAGGAGACATCTGAAACCTTGAGGACTGTTCCTTTCATAACAAATATGTGCAGGGCATAAACCATTGCGGGCTTTCCTTGTCAGCTGCATGTACTGTGTCTGATGAAAGTTATTTGAATTGCAAAAACAGCAATGTAAGCAAAACAGCAACTCTGGGAGATGTTTATTGACTGCTTTGCTGTTACTACAGGAAATGGTCCGAAAAGCACTACATAGGCATGGGAGTTCTCATTTTCTGTCTGCTTACTGGCTAGCTGTGCGATATGAGGAAATTTCTCTTACCCACCTGGACTTCAGATTCTTTACTTGTAGAAAGAATGTGGCTGTGGGATCTGATAATATCTGACATTCCTTCTACTATCTACCATGTAGATCATGTTATTGCAACTTTTTAAAAACCCTGCAATATCTATCTATAAAACGCCTGCCATTTAATCAGTGAGTTTATTTTAAGTACATGTTTATTTCCTTATTAAAAAAAAACTATGAAAACAAGAAAGGTTGTTTTTTAAAAAATATACTAGGTCAGGCTCTCACCCCCCCCACCACCTTTTTAAGAAAAATCAGTCAATTTAGAGAATCTAAGGCTTATGCTTAGATGTTAATTATAGGTTTCTTCAGTGACATGCATGACCTTGACTTTTAATTATTCAGGAGTGGCAATTACAGAACCTAAAGTCGGCTGTTGACACAAGATGCTTGGAAATAAGGTAACTTTTTTCTCTTTTTCCTAAATCAGAATGCATTAATTAGTTTTTAATGGAAGTATTAAGGACACATTCGTTCCAGAGAAGGTTAATTTAGTTCAATGTGTAATCCTGTAATTTAAACATTGTTTATACTTGCTGCTAATGAATATTTGAGGGAACCCAAGGAAGCTCTTACTGGTTTGGGGCTTATACAATGCAGAGACCAAGGCACCCACCCATAGTCCCTGGGGTGGGAACTGCTGGTTTACTAAAGGGAATATTTTTAGAGGCCTTCCAAGGCCACTGTGGAGCAGAAGGTCTACTCTGACATTTAGCTGAAGCATGTTGGGCTCTGTGCAAATCCAGCCACTCTGCTCACTGAGGCTGATCCAAGCCAACACTTGGTGATACTGGTCAATTCTGTCTTTCCCAACTGAGCACAGAGGAGTGTGGGGATCCTGAGAGGTGTCCTAGAGGCAGCCTCAGAAGGGCCTGGAGGAGCCAAGCAGACGAGGGAACCACAATGACCAGCTGCTGATGCTGCCTGAACTGATGGATTTGTATATAGTGGCCAGTGTAGATTTTCTTTGGGGGAAATATCACGTGCAAACAAACACAACAACTCTTTGAACACCACCAAAGTGAATTCTTACCTAATCGAGTCCATCAGGATTGAATCAACATCTAGCCCTGAGAACAGCAGCTCCCCTTCGACCTCCATAGCAGGTGGTACAGGGACTTGTAAGAGCAAGTCTCCTCTGTAAAGATGTATTTACTTTGCCAAATAACATGGTAAAGAAGCCTTTCTTGCTGTTTGGCTCAGGCTCTGAATTTCAGCCTTTGATTAGGGAGATGGGTGATCCTGCCCACCGCAGGAGCTTCAGAGGGAAGCTCAGAAAGGAATGTGGGGCCCAGACTTCCCTGGAGCTCCCATCCTTCCTGACCCCCAATCCTCTTTGGAGCCAGGCTGCTGATGGCCTTTTTCTCCTCTCTCTTTCGTTATGGGACACTGCCTTGGAACATGGTCTCTTTGCACCCAGAGCTCAAGCCTGAACATTCCTAGGAGTCATCAGAAACAGTGAGAAAGCCCTCCAGAAAGTTCTCAGGTGCACCTTGTGAGAAGAGTATATGCCAGCCTGGGGTACTTAAGAGCCTGAATGCCTTGGTTCCTGGCCTGTACAGGTGTGCACGGTGTGCAGGCCGGGAGGTTTCTGTCCTGAAGAAGGGCTTTGGCCCATTACAGTTCTGTTTCAACAGTCTGCTGGTTTTAGATTTGCTTCTCCCCACACCACCCTGTCCCAAGCTATAATAAAGATAGGTCTGCAGAGATCAGATTTCCAACCGTACACTGTGTTTTTGTTCCTTCTGACTAAACATTTCCTATGTTTTCACAGCCTGTGACAATTCTCTCAAAGCCCCTGTTCCCTTCCTGAACTTCCAGGCTTCTGGCCCAATCACTGTGAAATCAGGATGAGGGTTCCATTCTTTTGAGAGTTTGGCCACAGGTTTTCTTCATAAGAAATGTCTTTGAGGATGACAGCAGAAGCAGCAGCCTTCTTAACTGGGGTTTCCCAGGTGGCTCAGTGGTAAAGAATCCACCTCCCAGTGCAGGAGAGGCAGGTTCGATCCCTGAACCAGGGAGATCCCCGGGAGTAGGAAATGACAACCCACTCCAGTATTATGCCTAGAAAATCCCATGGACAGAGGAGCCTGGAGGACTACAGTCCATGGGGCTGAGTGACTGAGCACACACGCAGGCTTCATAATCACTGGAGGAAGATCTAGGCCCTCCATGCAGAAGGGCCTCATTTTTTTTTTTTTGAGTAATGAATTTCCGAAAATGATCTCAAACTTAAATTCACTCTTTAGTGGGGGAAAGAGAAAAATACACTTGAAATTGCCTCCAATTTATCTCATAGGCTTGGACTTTTGTAAGCACTGAATTGTGGGGGGAGGAGACAAGGATACACGCAAATATCCTTGAGTGTGGTCTAATTGTAGACCTCCTACCTAAGAAGAGCATTTCCTTCTTCCTGAGAACTTTTGCAGTTGCCCCTCTGCTGTTTAGTCCTACCTCAAAAGAGCCTGGACTCACTTCTAGTTTTCTACTTTCTGCTTTCCTCCTACCTGGGCTGGTGGGATGGGCTTTTGCCTGTGTTCCCCGTGGGTGAGGCTATTCAGAAGCCTGTGGCAGGAAAGGTGAAGTGCTCAGGGCTGGGCTGATGCAGGATCCTACTGGTTTGTGGTGGTTTGGCCAGCCTTGCAGGATAGCTCTGACTGGGCAAAATACGATTCTTGTTGGTGTGTTGTTTGTCTTACGGAAGAGTAAGGGAATAGTATTTATTTTTTGATGACTCAGTTCACAGTGTCTTCCTCCCAGCTGGTGATGTCTGAACTTTGACCCTTGTATGGATCTCACTTGTGCAAAAATTCCTGAAGAAGAGATCTGTCTCTAGAGGATGACCAGTTAGATCAGTTGTTTCTGGACTCACTTCTCTAGGGAGTGTGGCACCTAAGTGATGAGGAGGGTGCCGTGCTGGTGATCCCATTCACCTTCTATTATTATCAGCTTGTGTCTTCCCTTCTAACTCTCTGTAAGGCCCCTACAGACCGCGCTGGTGATGTTTTCTCACATTGCTTCTACCACCTAAGTCCTGTGTGGGCTGCTTTGGGTACAAGCTTTGTGAACAACGTTGACCTCAACATCCATTTAAGACAGAGTTTGCTTGTATACAGATAATACAAGAAAAGGAAACACAGGCTCTACTGATAGTCATTAATGTCAACTTGTGGTCCTTTAATGATGGCTCATAAACAGTGCTGTTCTCCAGAATTCGGTCCTCAAGTCTTGTCTCATCTTATTACTCTTTGGGCTATTTCATCTATTCTTTATTAGTATGATTTAATCTATTCTTGTGGATCTGATATTCTCTTAAATGGAAGATCTTCTAAACCTGTGTTTTAAGATTTCTTTGAAACATCTAAATTTGGGACTTTCTTGGTAGTCTAATGGCCAAGACTCCTAGCTC
>SJYW01040534.1:4876-18064 GCA_006410735.1 Raphicerus campestris | reverse complement strand
TTAATTCACCACATACCTGGGAAATTTTAGCTCTTTATTTATCTTTCCTTCAAATTTATTTAACAGCTTTTTAAAAACTTGAAATTTATTACAGACAGGTTGCAAGAATTGTGCAAAGAACTCCTGAACCTCTTCATCCAGAGTTATCAATTATTAACACTTTCCACATTGCTTTTCATTCCTTCCCTCTCTCTCTCTCTATATATATACACACACACATCACATTTTTTCCCCTGAATCATTTGATATTTAGTTGCAAACATCATACTTCTTTACCCCTAAAGTACTTGAGTATTTAACAGTGTAGCTTATTATTCAGATTATCCTCAAATAAGAAGCTTTTCTGGTGGCTTTATGTTTTCACTTTTAGCAGCCTTTTTGAGGTATAATTTATATCCCATACAGTTTGCTTTAGACTGCATTTTTGTTCCTGCCTTCCTCCCACTGGCAGTTGCTGGTACAGTGCTACAGCTGGCTGAGCGAATGGTTTCTCTTAGAGCTGATAAAGCTGCCTTATGAAATCAGCTGACAGGTATATTATACCTACAGATGATGCTTTTTCTCACAGAATTTGGGTTGAGATTGACCCACTCAGTGATTGCTCAACAATATACTCAACAGATACTCTATAAACAAAAGACTAAATTTTTGTCCAGTTTTGTGAATATAAACACTTACCTGAACTCTAAATACTTGTTATTATTTTACAATAGCAAGATCCTGGATCTAAAAGTTATCATTTCTCTAAATTTTTGGTCTTGAAGGAAGAAAATTACTTTTGAATTAAAAAAATAAAGAATTCAGACCCTTCAGTTTTCATTCTTCATTCTGGAGTAGCATGAACGATGTTTGAAATGGCTGATTTACATTTTTGCTTTGACCTGAATCATTTGCTTAGGTTTTTTTTTTTTTTAATGTAATATATTGCTTGGGGATCAGTATATTTTTACTGATTTGTAACGGTTGTATCTAAACTGTTAGAAAGCCAAGTTTTATCATACGTGACTCCTACTTATATATTTCTCTCTTTCTCCCCCCAGGGATGAACTGTAAAAGCAACATCAGCTTGACCAGTATAATAATATTACAGTGGATTGCTCATCTCAGTCCTCAAAGCTTTTGAAAATCAACAGCATCACAGCTTGTTTTGAACTTTCTTACACTATTTTCAGCATGAAAATGTGTGGATTTGTGGGGTTTCTAATTCTTCAGAGAGGCACAGAAGCCAGATTGGAAAGAAGAAGGATGCACAATGTAAATTTGTGTATTATGACTTCAACATGCCCACGTCTCCCTTTAAATATTAAAAGAAGGGCTTCTGCAAAATGGAAAACATGGTTTGTGAATTGATTTTGAGGAGTGACTTTTCTTTTCTTAGGCACTTAATTCTGTTCTAATGTTAATTTATCGGATTGCTTTTGTGCATCAGATAACACCACCATTCACAAGTTAAGATTCTTGGTTTTTGGGTGTATGTTAGATGCTACTAAGAAAATAGAGATGAGCTTCCTTTTTAAAGCTTTTGATGTGGTGTCATAGAATAGCATGTTGTAGATACAATCAGCTGCTTTGTTACCTTAAAACTAAGCATTTGTAAATATTAAAACTTAAGGAGATGGCAGGTGATGTCCCTTAAAACACTCGGCTGTTCAGATTGGACATAACTGACATAGTTCTTCCTTTTTCTCTTTAAAAACGATAGGAGACTTGTAGCTTAGTATTGTTTTTTCTGTTTCTAACTTGCTGCTCATAATGTATATGGATTTAACATGCTGTGTAAGCTGTGTCCTAGTTACTGAACAGTTTATGCAGTGCTGCTTTGCCAAATAAAGTTAAAAGTGAAAGAGGCATTGGTGGTGTTTGAATATAGAAGAACCATATGTCCACCAGGTACAGAATGCTAAGATCACAGAGAAAGCGTTGTTTCTCTGATGCTCCATTTTGTGAGATCTGAATAAGTTAAGAGCATTAATCTAACTGCACATTTGAGGAAGGTAACTGTGTTTCTTGGGGACAAGAACTTCACCTCATTTCTTATTTTTCTTTGCCTAACACAGGGCCTCTTGTAGATGTACCATATATGCTGAATGAATGAATGAATTGACTTGATGTCAAGAAAGAACAGGTTAAGGATAAATTTACCAAAACCCATCTATGACCTACAAATAGATTTATTAATATAACGACTGTAAAATGAGTTTAAGTCAGTAACACGTTGGGATCTTGCTTAAATGTTGTCTTCGATTTTATGGCAGGATATTAGTTTTTTAAAGGGCTCTAAATCTTGAAGACAAAAGTCCGTCTAGTCAAGGCTATGGTTTTTCCAGTGGTCATGTATGGATGTGAGAGTTGGACTGTGAAGAAGACTGAGCACTGAAGAACTGATGCTTTTGAACTATGGTGTTGGAGAAGACTCTTGAGAGTCCCTTGGACTGCAAGGAGATCCAGCAAGTCCATTCTGAAGGAGATCAACCCTGGGATTTCTTTGGAAGGAATGATGCTAAAGCTGAAACTCGAGTACTTTGGCCACCTCATGTGAAGAGTTGACTCATTGGAAAAGACTGATGCTGGGAGGGATTGGGGGCAGGAGGAAAAGGGGACGACAGGATGAGATGGCTGGATGGCATCACTGACAGGATGGACATGAGTCTGAACTCCAGGAGTTGGTGATGGACAGGGAGGCCTGGCGTGCTGCGATTCATGGGATCGCAAAGAGTTGGACACGACTGAGTGACTGAACTGACTGAAGTCTTTAAGAAATACACGCTCTAGAAGCTATCAGCACTGGCACTCCCAGCAAAGCCCTTCCCTCTGTTGTGTGCAAGCGTGTATGATTCTGGCAGGCAGAGCCTTAGTGAGGTGCTGAGGCAACTTTCCTCCACCTCTTAAGTTACAGTCTAAAATATTACTTCTTTGAAAATAACTTTTAAAAAACTGTACATACATCTTGACTAGTGTCTCTTCTTGGGCAGTGTCTTAGGCGCAGGAAACTTGCATTAGTTGATGACCAAAACTTGTGAGTTCATTGCTGGCTTCAGTTTGCTGTGGTTAGTATTGCTTCTGGACTCAGGCCATGAACTCTTTTGATCCAGGACTTGTCATTTGCAATAGCTTCAAAGGTCAAATATTCTCAAGGACTTTAAATTAATTCTTCAACTTATTTACTCGTCTGTATCCTTCCTAGCCATGATCAACAATTTATGTTAAGTCTCTTTGTTAGGTTTTGGGGATAGAAAAAGGCCCTTACTCTCAAGGGGTGTGTAGTCTGTAGTCCAGTTGAGGGGACAATTTATAAATCTGATAACAAACTAATAAGTGACATCTGATCGGTGAAGACACATGCTATGCCAAGCCTTGCTCTTGGATTTCACAGTTTTTGAATTAAAAAATGTTTAGGAATTTCCCTGCAAGTTTAGCGGTTAAGACTCCAAGCTTCCACTGCATGAGCCGGGCTTTGATCCTCAGTCAGGGAACAGAAATCCAAAATGCTGTGTGGCAAAAAAAAAAAAAAAAAAAAAAACCAAAAGATTTTTTTAAAATGTTGAATAAGGAGGAATGGATTTTAAGCAAGTACCATTTATTAATGGGTAAAGATGAATGAATTTTAACTATATGAACTTTTAATTTACATATGTTTTGCCCAAAGAAGAGACCAAATTGAGCGCCACTAAGAAATCTTGCTTGAAGAGAACTGGCTGGCCCTTGGGGCCCAAGGAAGTTTGTGCTTATATATTGTAATAAAGAGGAAAAAGCCTGATAATTTCCCTATGCTTAATCCTTCCAGTATCACGGCTGCAGCAGTCATGTTGATTCCCCACTTCAGACTCTTTTTCTCTAACTGACCTGTGTTGTCCCGGGTAGGACTCTCCCATGCTCCAGTGCTTTGGGTCCTAGAGGGCTCGCCTGGGCTGTGAAAGCCCGCCTCCTTTCCTCATTCTCTCCCACCCCATCACCCCCACTCCCCACTCCACCCCCATTTCCTGTGCTGCTTTTCTTCCCTTCCCCTTCACTTCCTTCCCTTTTTCTTTCCTAACAAGAGAGGAAGTTCTAGGGCTGCTGGGTCTAAAGAACTCCCTCACTTGGGTGGAGTATCCAGGCTGGTGATGGTAATAGTGAGGCTACTTTAAGTATTAATACAAGAGGCAATGATCCAGGGACTTAGGGCAGCTGAGGACATCTGTATTTGAATTCCCACACCTTGAACATTACTATGCCCCTTACAGCCTTGCATCACATTGAATAATTTATTTTGCCAGCACTGTTTATTTAGGTTTTTTGGTGATTATCCTATCAGGATTTTGGCTAGAAATTAGCTTACGGATCAAAGGCTGCAAAATTTCCATGATAACACTTTTGTGTCAGTTTTCAATCAATAGTAAAAAGGATATTTTCTTGGGGGCGGGGCGGGGGAAAGACCTGTGCTACCACTGTCCAGTGTCATGAGAGAAGGTATACAGCATATCACTAGCCAAAGGAAAAATTCAAAATTGAAGTACGGTTTCTACTGAATATGTATCACTTTTGCACCATCATAAAGGAAAAAAAAGGTAAGTCCGAGCAACATATCAAGTTGGAGACCATCTGTACCAGTAAGTATTATATTAACAGTTGTAAAAAAAAAACAACAAAAAAAGGCTTAAGAATAAAATACAATTTATTAAAGAATATTGTACACATAGATATGGGACATCTTTTTTATCAAGAATTTCAACACCATAGCAATGCTAAATTGTGTTCTAGTTTCTTCATGTATAAAAGATGTGCTGAAAGATGCATGCCTCAACAGTTTTTATTTTTTTGAATATGGCTGTAGGTGACATCCTTCTATATAAAAACAAACTGCACAGCATCACATAAAGAATACAGACATCTTAAGTTCATACATACAGTCATTTCTCTAAACTTAAGGAGAAATTTAAATCTTTGCTCAACTCTAAAATTCAACAAAAGGCTCGAGTTTCTCAGGAAATAAAAAATAACCAATTTCTTTGTTTTCTGAGCACTAACTACCCATTTCTTAATATATATCTCCAACCCCAATTAAGTCCCTTGCTAAAGGAACAACCTACATCAGGTTCAGTCTAAACATAGTTTTCTAGAGGGTTTTCAAGTATCTTAAAAGATTTACCACTTATGGTTAAAAAAAAAAAACAAAACTATAAATAGAACACATTATACATTCACCTCAGTAGAGTAATTCCTAGAATGTGTATTGTCCCAGCATTAAGCAATGGTGAAAATAATATGCCTTTAAAATCCTACAGATTAAATGGTAAAAGATGGTAAGCTAGTTGCTGGCTTTCTATAAAGATGAATTTGTGCAAAACTCCCTTATGCTCTGGGAATATATAAGCCTGGCATTAGCTGTTTGCATACTGTAACATTTTAGAGCATTAAATAATGGGAAAACTGCATCACTCCACTGAATGGAAGAATCACTGATTCTTGAGTTGATTATTCATGAATCACTGAGTCTTATTTTTGCAAAAGCTGTACTCAGAGATCCATTCAGTGTAGTTTTTCCATTTGAATGCGGTTTTCTTCTTCCCTCAACACTAATGTTGAAAACCAGTGACTATATAAGTGAGCTGCTATGTTCTGGACCATTGAATGGCGTTGAGTAGATCCAAGAAAGAATTAAACATCCTCCTTGCTCATTTTTCCCTCAGCTAAGTGTCTGTTAAGTTTTTGCCTTGCCAGCTTCTCTGCTTATGCTTTGATTTCCTGTCTCACTTGATGACCATGTTAGAGCTACTTGTAATCCAAAGTCTGAGTTACTGTCCTTTGGGAAAATGAAGCAGCCACGTGACATGATGTCAGTCAGCCATTGGAAAGTACTGCTATTTACCTTCCCAGAGGCCTCATTGACCTGATCATTAGGCTTATAGCTTAGATATTCCTGCCACAGATAACATCTCATTGAAGGCGTGTGCTCACTTGAGATCCATCCCCAGAAACAGGTTTTGAAGAGGAGAAGGGAAAGCAGAGCACTGGAAGCTGAGAGGAAGGGGAAGGCCACAGGACAAGGGACGCGGGGTGCTATGAAGTGCCAACGGCTGGCTTCTGTGAAGCAAAGTGTTAATACTGCCATTGTCAGGCACCTCTAGAGACACTGAATTTTCTGCCTTGGCTAACTACAAATTCCTATTTTTAGGGATAGCTTACATAAATCGGATTTGTAAAAGTCTTTAATCATGTGGACTCCTCTAAATTTCAAAATGTGTTACATACTTCCCAAGGAAAATCAATAAATAAAAACAAAGGTTGAGTATTTGCAGAATCTTCCAGGGTTTTCAGTAGTTTTCTTAGCTAAAAACAGAAGAGGTAATAAATATCAGAACCCAAACTNAAAAAAAAAAAAAAAAAAAAAACCCAAAAGATTTTTTTAAAATGTTGAATAAGGAGGAATGGATTTTAAGCAAGTACCATTTATTAATGGGTAAAGATGAATGAATTTTAACTATATGAACTTTTAATTTACATATGTTTTGCCCAAAGAAGAGACCAAATTGAGCGCCACTAAGAAATCTTGCTTGAAGAGAACTGGCTGGCCCTTGGGGCCCAAGGAAGTTTGTGCTTATATATTGTAATAAAGAGGAAAAAGCCTGATAATTTCCCTATGCTTAATCCTTCCAGTATCACGGCTGCAGCAGTCATGTTGATTCCCCACTTCAGACTCTTTTTCTCTAACTGACCTGTGTTGTCCCGGGTAGGACTCTCCCATGCTCCCGTGCTTTGGGTCCTAGAGGGCTCGCCTGGGCTGTGAAAGCCCGCCTCCTTTCCTCATTCTCTCCCACCCCATCACCCCCACTCCCCACTCCACCCCCATTTCCTGTGCTGCTTTTCTTCCCTTCCCCTTCACTTCCTTCCCTTTTTCTTTCCTAACATGAGAGGAAGTTCTAGGGCTGCTGGGTCTAAAGAACTCCCTCACTTGGGTGGAGTATCCAGGCTGGTGATGGTAATAGTGAGGCTACTTTAAGTATTAATACAAGAGGCAATGATCCAGGGACTTAGGGCAGCTGAGGACATCTGTATTTGAATTCCCACACCTTGAACATTACTATGCCCCTTACAGCCTTGCATCACATTGAATAATTTATTTTGCCAGCACTGTTTATTTAGGTTTTTTGGTGATTATCCTATCAGGATTTTGGCTAGAAATTAGCTTACGGATCAAAGGCTGCAAAATTTCCATGATAACACTTTTGTGTCAGTTTTCAATCAATAGTAAAAAGGATATTTTCTTGGGGGCGGGGCGGGGGAAAGACCTGTGCTACCACTGTCCAGTGTCATGAGAGAAGGTATACAGCATATCACTAGCCAAAGGAAAAATTCAAAATTGAAGTACGGTTTCTACTGAATATGTATCACTTTTGCACCATCATAAAGGAAAAAAAAGGTAAGTCCGAGCAACATATCAAGTTGGAGACCATCTGTACCAGTAAGTATTATATTAACAGTTGTAAAAAAAAAACAACAAAAAAAGGCTTAAGAATAAAATACAATTTATTAAAGAATATTGTACACATAGATATGGGACATCTTTTTTATCAAGAATTTCAACACCATAGCAATGCTAAATTGTGTTCTAGTTTCTTCATGTATAAAAGATGTGCTGAAAGATGCATGCCTCAACAGTTTTTATTTTTTTGAATATGGCTGTAGGTGACATCCTTCTATATAAAAACAAACTGCACAGCATCACATAAAGAATACAGACATCTTAAGTTCATACATACAGTCATTTCTCTAAACTTAAGGAGAAATTTAAATCTTTGCTCAACTCTAAAATTCAACAAAAGGCTCGAGTTTCTCAGGAAATAAAAAATAACCAATTTCTTTGTTTTCTGAGCACTAACTACCCATTTCTTAATATATATCTCCAACCCCAATTAAGTCCCTTGCTAAAGGAACAACCTACATCAGGTTCAGTCTAAACATAGTTTTCTAGAGGGTTTTCAAGTATCTTAGAAGATTTACCACTTATGGTAAAAAAAAAAAAAAACAAAAAACAAAACTATAAATAGAACACATTATACATTCACCTCAGTAGAGTAATTCCTAGAATGTGTATTGTCCCAGCATTAAGCAATGGTGAAAATAATATGCCTTTAAAATCCTACAGATTAAATGGTAAAAGATGGTAAGCTAGTTGCTGGCTTTCTATAAAGATGAATTTGTGCAAAACTCCCTTATGCTCTGGGAATATATAAGCCTGGCATTAGCTGTTTGCATACTGTAACATTTTAGAGCATTAAATAATGGGAAAACTGCATCACTCCACTGAATGGAAGAATCACTGATTCTTGAGTTGATTATTCATGAATCACTGAGTCTTATTTTTGCAAAAGCTGTACTCAGAGATCCATTCAGTGTAGTTTTTCCATTTGAATGCGGTTTTCTTCTTCCCTCAACACTAATGTTGAAAACCAGTGACTATATAAGTGAGCTGCTATGTTCTGGACCATTGAATGGCGTTGAGTAGATCCAAGAAAGAATTAAACATCCTCCTTGCTCATTTTTCCCTCAGCTAAGTGTCTGTTAAGTTTTTGCCTTGCCAGCTTCTCTGCTTATGCTTTGATTTCCTGTCTCACTTGATGACCATGTTAGAGCTACTTGTAATCCAAAGTCTGAGTTACTGTCCTTTGGGAAAATGAAGCAGCCACGTGACATGATGTCAGTCAGCCATTGGAAAGTACTGCTATTTACCTTCCCAGAGGCCTCATTGACCTGATCATTAGGCTTATAGCTTAGATATTCCTGCCACAGATAACATCTCATTGAAGGCGTGTGCTCACTTGAGATCCATCCCCAGAAACAGGTTTTGAAGAGGAGAAGGGAAAGCAGAGCACTGGAAGCTGAGAGGAAGGGGAAGGCCACAGGACAAGGGACGCGGGGTGCTATGAAGTGCCAACGGCTGGCTTCTGTGAAGCAAAGTGTTAATACTGCCATTGTCAGGCACCTCTAGAGACACTGAATTTTCTGCCTTGGCTAACTACAAATTCCTATTTTTAGGGATAGCTTACATAAATCAGATTTGTAAAAGTCTTTAATCATGTGGACTCCTCTAAATTTCAAAATGTGTTACATACTTCCCAAGGAAAATCAATAAATAAAAACAAAGGTTGAGTATTTGCAGAATCTTCCAGGGTTTTCAGTAGTTTTCTTAGCTAAAAACAGAAGAGGTAATAAATATCAGAACCCAAACTATGTATAAATTATAAGTGAAACATGTCCTTGCCCTCAGCTATTTAGATTCCACTTATAGATACATCCCATTTATGAGGTAGTCAGATTCCTCAGATGTAATGGGACGAGCTTTTTTAAGTTTCTGTTTCACCAGTCGTAGTCGACAGGCAACCATGAGAAGCAGCAAAGCAGTGATAGCCAAACCCAGGGCCAGAGGTAGCACTGCACCTGTGCAAGGTCAGAAATGAACAAGGGTGAGTCAGTGATTGAGAACAATGACAGCTACAATCTACTGTATGATAAACACTGTGCTTGCACTGTTTTATTTAAGTTGAGCAACTCAGTAGGTATTTGTACTACTACAAGTACTACTGATACTACAAGTAGGTACTTGTACTGCCTCTGTTTGGCAGATTAACTGAGGTACAGAAAGATTAAGTAATTGGCCTAAGAGCACACAGCTTGTAAACTGAAGGTCTAGGTCTCAAACACAGACTTCCTTAAAGCCAACTTGTGTGGCAAGTTTCTATGAGATGCATATGCCATCAGCGGGTACAAATGTTGCAGTCAGACTCCCCTAAATCCAACTTTAATAGACATCCTGTAAATAGACAACTGCAAAGACACTGTAGCCATAGGAAATATGTTCATTGTAGCTTACATTTACGGATTCATACATGATTATTCTCCACTAAAATAAATATGGACAAACTCCTGATTCCTTGCTCTGGTTAGGGCTTAAAGACATTTTTATTTCCTAAAGCCAGAGAACCTCCTCTCAGCCCGTACAACCATTATTAAAAACTTGAGGAAGTGACTTCCCTGGTGGTCTAGTGGCTAGAGCTGTGCTCCCAATGCAGGGGGTCCAGGTTTAATCCCTGGGCAGGGAACTAAGAAACTAGGAGTTCAGGTGCTGCAACTAAACATCATACATGCTGCAACCAAGACCTGGTGCAGCCAAATAAATACTTAGAAAAAAAACTTAAGCAAAAAATCTCTACTTCTCCTTCACGGGTTTTTTTTTTTTTCCTATGGGGTTGGTCCTAGACACCTAGACTAGAAGCATCTTTTAGAGCCATCCAGGAGTCCGGAAGGGACAGAGTGTACCCCAGATCAGTCTGTCTTATCAAGCTCAGCAGGGTCTATTCTTAGTCTGCTCTGCTCTGTAGTCAGGCCAGGTTTGGAGATGGTATGGCGGAAATATTTTTAGCTACAGGGGCCTTGCCAACTGGTGGAACTAGAAGAGCAAAAATCTCCATTTCATAAACTGACTTCATAATATTTTCTTTCATTTATTCATTCATTCATTTTGCATTAATAGCCATGTGCCTGACACTGGTAATCAAAGATAGTAAAGAGTGCTTTATACATGAAGGGCTTTAATTCTCACAACCACCATATGAGTTTGTACTGTTTGTATCCCCATTTTACAAATGAGGGAACTAAGTTATCAAGGATTAAGTGGCTTGACTAAGTATGGTTAGTGGTACAGACAGTACAGTTTCAGAACCACTATGTATACCACTTCTTCAAAAGTTAAATGAGATCATTTTCTAATGACTTCAAATCTGGGTAAGAAAGACATTTAAATGAAAAGATACAATAAAGTATTATAATTACTATGGTAGAATTATATATGAAGTGCAGATATAAAAAGGATGGTCCATGCATCTGATTCCTAGGACTTTTGCTTGCACGATTTAGATAAATGATGGAGCTTGTTTGGGGTAGGCGAGGGAGATTATTTTTTGATAGTTTCATATTGAGATGCCTATAGCCAATCCAGGTAGAATTTGCTATTAGGTTCTTTGATTAGTTGGGCTTAAATATGTGAAGGGCTGGGACTTCTCTGGTGGTCCAGTGGTTAAGAATCGGCCTGCCAAATGTGGGAGACATGGGTTCGATCCCTGACCTGGGAAGATCCCATGGGTCATGGAGCAACTAAGCCCATACACCACAACTACTGAGCCCGTGTGCCGCAACTGCTGAAGCCCACGTCTCCTGGACCCTGTGCTCTGCAAGAGAAGCCACTGCAAGGAGAAGCCTTCACACCACAACTAGAGAGGGGTCCCTGCTCACCACAACTAGAGAAAGCTCAAGCACAGCAGCAAAGACCCAGCACAGCCAAGGTAAGACAAATCATAAAAATCTTAAAAAATATGTGGAGCCCTTTAGGATTAAGGTGGTGGTTGCAGCTACAAAAGTGGGAGAGACTTCCAGAGAGAAAGAGAAGAGAGAAGAGGGCCAGGAACAAGGATCTAGTAGACATCAACACTCAAGAGGGGAGACAAAGAAGAGAACCAGAAAGCATAGAAAGAGACATGGCAGAGGGATAGCTGGCAGCCAACCGAGCGGGGAGTCCTGGAAGCAGAGGGCTGAGGCTATTTCAAGAGGACAGTGGTCAGCGGAATCGAATGCTAAGGAAAGGTCAAGTGAGGCGAGGCCTGGAGAGGCCCCTGAGCTTAGCAATTGGGAGTTCATTTACAGGGAGATTGAAGGCTGAGGGATGCTGTTTTGTTTCTTGTATATTTTGAGAGCTGAATGTGTCTAGGGGGATGAACCAGTGGAGATTATAAACATGGGGAGTTAATAAAGGATGGAATAACAAATTTGAGGTGATAAGGAGCTGCACGAAGGTCGGGAGGGATACTGACCTTGGAAAGAGAGGATACCTTTTCCTCTAGCACTGGAGGGAAGGAAGAGAGGGTGATTAAGAATCCACACTCCCAATGCAGGGGACATGGCTTTGATCCCTGCATTGTTGGGGCACTACGATCCCACATACAACACAGTGGGGCCAAGAAAAAAAAAAGGGAGGGTGGATACTGACAGGTACTGGGGGCAAGTAACTGAGAAAGTTCACTCCTGATGGTGGTGGTGGTTTAGTCACTAAGTCGTGTCTGACTCTTGCAGCCCCATGGACTGTGGCTCACCAGGCTCCTCTGTCCATGGGATTCTCCAGGCAAGAATACAGGAGTGGGTTATCATGCCCTCCTCCAGAGGATCTTCTTGACCCTGAGATCAAATTTGAGTCTCTCGTGTCTCCTGCGTTGACAGACAGGTTCTTTACGACTAGTGCCACCTGGGATACCTTTGATTTTCTGAGCTTAAAATCATTCCCAGGTATAGCTGGCCTCCTCTCCAAGACAAGAGGAGCTGGAGCTGAGTACACACTAATGGCATTTCAACCTCTGGTATATTTGTGGAATCCTAGGTAAAACTCCTGAAGAAAATTCTCAAGAACATTCTGGAATTGCCTGGGTTCAAGAGGATGGGATGAGGAGGTTGCATCAGTGACTCTTGATACAAAACAGTGTTCTGAGTGAGTCCAGTATTCCCAAGGGCTTCCCAGGTAGCTCAGTGGCAAAGAATCTGTTTGCCAAAGCAGGAGACGCTGGAGGCACGGGTTTGATCCCTGGGTTGGGAAGATCCCCGGGAAAAGGACATGGCAACCACTACAGTATTCTTACCTGGAAAATCCCATGGACAGAGGAGGCTAGGAGGCCACAGTCCATGGGGTTGCAAAGAGCTGGACACGACTGAGCATATATGCACAGTATTCCCAAAGAGAATTGTAAAAGAAAAAAGTCTGTGATAGACCAACCATCTAGAATTTGACTCTTGAGCTGGCGCATACATTCCAGTTTCCTAATGGTGACCCTGAGGAAAGAAGTTCTGAAAGGGCTCAATTTGGCCCTGAAGGTGTCAGTTTCCCTGCATCTTCTGGTACTAGTCACAAAAATGGATAGGTTACAAAGGAACTGGATAAAAAAGAGACTTTGGTCAGCCCTAGGAATCTAAAACCATTTCTTACAAACTGGATCCCAACACCCAGCCCCATTTATGCTTGTTTAGGGAAGGAAATTGATTACAGGCTGCTTTTCTAAACACATGTGACTTGTTTGAAGATGAAGACCAGTGTTTAGGCTTCAGAAGAGAGCTATGATTGAAGACCCTAGTCCCAAGAATGGGATTCAGAGGGAGCTATGGCAATCATAA
>SJYW01040531.1:82919-147845 GCA_006410735.1 Raphicerus campestris | reverse complement strand
CTTTTCCTATTTGGAAACAGTCTGTTGTTCCATGTCCAGTTCTAATTGTTGCTTCCTGACCTGCATATAGGTTTCTCAAAGGCAAGTCAGGTGGTCTGGTATTCCCATCTCTTGAAGAATTTTCCACAGTTTATTGGGATCCACACACTCAAAGGCTTTGGCATAGTCAATAAAGCAGAAACAGATGTTTTTCTGGAATTCTCTTGCTTTTTCAGTGATGTTGGCAATTTGATCTCTGGNCTTGAAGAATTTTCCACAGTTTGTAGTGATCCACACAGTCAAAGGCTTTGGCATAGTCAATAAAGCGGAAATAGATGTTTTCCTGGAACCCTCTTGCTGTTTTGATGATCCAGCGGATGTTGGCAATTTGATCTCTGGTTCCTCTGCCTTTTTTAAAACCAGCATGAACGTCTGGAATTTCACAGTTCACATATTGCTGAAGCCTGGCTTGGAGAATTTTGAGCATTACTTTACTAGCGTGTGAGATGAGTACAATCGTGCGGTAGTTTGAGCATTCTTTGGCACTGCCTTTCTTTGGGATTGGAACAAAAACTGACCTTTTCCAGTCCTGTGGCCACTGTTGTGTTTTCCATATTTGCTAGCATATTGAGTGCAGCAGTTTCACAGCAACATCTTTCAGGCTTTTAAAAAAGTGATTAGTAAAAATTACCAGTGCTCTTATACCATAAAACCCTACACATTCACTTTGGAAAATTTGGAAAATATAGAAAATTCTACAGAAAAAGTAAGATTACCTATGGTCTTGCCATTAAATATATATGGGTTGTGTTCACTTACTTATTTCCTATTATTTCTATACATTTTAGTGGTTTCATTTTTTTGCACATTTGAGTATATAACTTTATGAAAATTTAACCCATGTATACTTTGAGAAATTTTCCATGTTATACTGAGCTATTTAAAAGCATTATTTTAAGTAAATATCTTCATAAAAAACTATCGTCTAGATCATCTAGCTGTACCAGATTTTACTTCCCTGTTTTTCTATATCAAGGAGTAATGACTGGTTTACTTTTCGTTGTTGCTGTTCAGTTGCTTAGTCGTGTCTGACTCTGCAGTCCTATTGACTTCAGCATGCCAGGCTTCCCTGTCCTTCACTATTTCCCAGAATTTACTCAAACTCATGTCCATTTAGTTGATGATGGCATTCAACCATCTTATCCTCTGTCACCTCCTTCTCCTCTCCAGTCTTTCCCAACATCAGGGTCTTTTCCAGTGAGTCAGCTCTTTGTATCACGTGGCCAGAATATCAGAACTTCAGCTTCAGCATCAGTCCTTCCAATGAATATTCAGGGTTGATTTCCTTTAGGACTGATTGGTTTCATCTCCTTGCTGTCCAAGGGACTCTTCAAGAGTCTTTTCCAGTACCACAGTTTGAAGGCATCAGTTCTTTGACACTCAGCTTCTTTATGTTCCAAATCTCACATCCGTACATGACTACTGGAAAAAACATAGCTTTGACTATGCAGACCTTTGTTGGCAAAGTGATGTCTCTGCTTTTTACTTTATTGCTAGTGTAAATAATACTATAGTGAACTTTTTTCACAAAATCATTCTTATAACTTAAATGATCCCTTTAGGACTGGTTTCCAAAAGTGTATCCCAGATTAAGAATCTTTTTAAGGTTCTTGATAAGTACTGCCAAATTATTTTCCAGAAAGGTTGAATCTATTTTAAAACTCAAATTTAGCTTACAAACACTCACTAGCATTATTATAAAGGTCTTAATAGGGAAATAATGGGCATATAATAAATAATCCAATACTCAGATTATGCTTGCTAGAATTTAATAAACATACACTTTAAAAATAGATTTCGTTAAAATTATATGGCTCTTAATTGTATAATAAATTTTTATAAACTAGTGAGACTATATTTGATGAAGATTATTTTAACTTCAGTTCTTGAGTCCCTTAACTTATTCGAGTTTTGCACATATAGATATAAGGTAGATCTATTTTATTTTATCCCTGTTGAATGATATCTATAAGGACTTGGGTAGACTGGGCCACCCCATTCTAAGGAATCATGACCTACTTATGTTCAGTTGTTAACTCCCACATTTAGATTGATTTTAATCTATTGAAATAGAAACTACATGGGAAATAGAGACAAAAAAATTCAAAAATATCTCATTTTCTGGAGCTGAGAAATCATTTTAGAAAGATATTATGGTAGTATATAACAATGGAAGTTTTCAGAAACTGATTCATTTCATGACCTACCTATTAGGCTGAGTAAATGGGAGCTGAACTATCACTTGTTAAGTTAAATTGAGATTTGAATAAATGATCATTAGAGTAACTATATAGTCAATGGGATGCAATAAGCAATCGAGTAACTATATAATCAACAGGATGCAATAATCAACAGGAAGCTCCTCTGTGGACAGAGGAGCCTGGGGGGCTAGAGTTCATGGAATCACAAGAGTTGGACACAGCTTAGCAACTACACTGCCAACCACCATTAGTTAATTTGCAGAATGAAAGTAATTATGATAGTTTTCTGAGTCAACAAAGAGAAACTCCATAAAGTTACCCAACAGCCTTTTTTTTCCTACTTGTCATCCTCATCCCCTTAGAATTCTGAGGATTCACATAAAAGGAATGCACCTGGATTCTGCTCTAGCATGTCTGTTTAAATCAGAAACACCTCTTAACTATTGATGCAAGCAACTAAGTCCAAATAAAAGACTGAAAAAAAGAAATGTTATTTGAAACTCAACAATTAAAAAGGTTACAAATACAAAATCATTTGAAAAAGTCAACAGCCAAAAAGTTTCCCAGTGTCACCATTATATCTCTTATTTTCATAGTCCATTTACTGGTCTCACCATATGTTCCATTTTCATTTTTTCTGATGATATTTGCTCCTGGGAGACAGAGGGAAAGAGAAAGTCAATGCATATATTTGCTCAATGGGTTATAACATTCCCATCTTAGAAATTACTGCCTATCAATATTACTTTGCATATTGATTATCAATTTTTATTTATTTATAAATTCCATTTCATCAAAATTGGCAGATAACATGAAGTTAACAATACATTTCCTTAGTTTAGATATTATTCTGAGGCTTCCCAGGTGGCTCAATGCATAAGACACAGAAGATGCAGGTTACATCCCTGGGTCAGGAAGATCCCCTGGGGTAGAGAATGAGAACCCACCCTAGTATTCTTGCCTACGAAATCCCATGGACAGAGGAGCCTTGACGCCTGTAGTCCATTTGGGTCACAAAGAGCTGGTCACAACTAAGCACACAGAGTTTGAAGGGGTATTTATCTTACCAGTTTAAGCCTGTGGTTTGTGAGTCTGAATACATTTTATTCTTAGAAAACTTAAGCATATTATGAGAAAATAATCAGCATGTGAATCATCTCCTTCCTCACCTCCATCTAGAGTGTTACTGATTCCTAGGGCAGCCTGGGCTGTGAAGCAGTTAGACATTTTGTCAGAGGAGGCATTATGATTCAGAAATGTATACCTAATTATCTCCTTTATTAAAGCAAACTCCTTCCCAGGAGGTATGACAGGGTGTATTTGCCCCCAAATCTAGCCACTAGAATGTCAGGTTGCCTCAGCTTTATTTGTATTAAATGTGAGCATTCTCTTCTTTATTTAAATAAATTATACTCTCTGCAGTTTTGACTTTAGAAGTCACTTCTTAGTATTTTAAGTTTTGGTAGGAACTCAACCAATAATATATAATATGATGACTAGTCATCTTTCAAAGCAGTAAATTTAGTACAAGCAGTTACAACTGTGTCATTACTTAGTTTTGATATAAGTGGAATGCGCAATAACAAACTTATGACTATTACAAAACCTTGGAAACTTTCTGAGGAGCTTATTTGTTTGCATATTTATTCCCAGTTGTTAGCGTTTGACTTTATTCTCAACAACTGGGACATTAAGTCTACTTTGTTAGGAAAGGTGGTTTGCAAAATTAGGGCTGCAGATCCAAGGCTGAACTCAAACAGTCCTGTCTAAAGAATGTATTGATAATAGTAAGAAAAAAAGAGTATGTGGGGGTCAGTCTGAAAGAGTGTTAGTTAAACCTCTGCTGCTAACCAGCTGTGTGACTTTATACAAATTATTTTTTCTATCTGGGCCTACAGTTATAGAAAAAAGGGACTGAACTCATGCCCCCAAAATTCACACTATTGTAACATTTTAAAATTCGACTATCTGGTTCTTAACTACAGTATCCTAACCACAGTTCCCCCAAATCTTTACTTCTGCGTAGTCCCTTTAGGAAACAACACAGTATTCAAAAACACTACCTTCTTACTAATACTGTATCTAAAATTCTAAAATAATTGTTCTGGGAAAGTTCTAAATGAAAAGGGCCAGTTTTAGCTCCATTAGGCAAATTTGCCCCAAAGGTATCAGAAGTTTCTCTAGTTAATCTCCAGCTACCTGAAAACATTTCTCTAGTTATCTCCAGCTACCTGAAAACATTATTATAGGGTCTTTTAAAAGCTTGTTTAAAAACAAAAAACTACAAATCCCATGAGTCAAAGATGGATTAGAAACCGACACTTCCCCTCCAAACCCTTCCCGGTTCCCTAGAATGTAGTCTGCTAAAACTCAGGTCGAGGCATCCTGAAATATGCCTGAAAGAAACGTCTGCTATTTCATCCCGGTTTTTAATCTGTGCCCTAGCTTGGCTCCTTTAAATCGGTGCTGAGAATGAGGAAGGGAAAGGAGCTACGCAGAGCGGGATGGGCGCGGGTGTGAGCATCACCTGTTCTGAAAGGGGCATGCGCACTGTGAGGGCGCGGACGAGGAGGCGGGGCGCGGTGGGAGGGGCCGACGGCGCCTGGCTGGCACCACTCAGATCTGCTTCTGCCCGGCTTGGGGCGCTGAGGCGGCGTTGGGAGTTGCCTTCTGCAAAGGTTGCCTGGCGTTGTCCAACATGGAGGAGGCACTGGCCTCGGGCATCACCTGCCAGAGGGACTAATCTCCGCCTGGCGTTCAGGGCAGCGGTGCCGGAGTTCCCGAGCCCAGGGACTCCGCCTGCACGCCCTGAGCCAGACCCCTGCTCTGGTTGCTCCTCCGGCGGCGGGTTTCTCTGTGGGGACGCAGCGCAAGAAGGAGAGCGCGGCGGCTCCGGGTTTCCTTAAGCCATGGGCAACGAGGCGAGCTTGGAAGGGGAAGGGCTCCCCGAAGGGCTGGCGGCGGCGGCAGCGGCAGCAGCCGGAGGAGGGGCTGGCGGGGCGGGGAGCCCCTTGCACACCGTGATCCCGGCCGGCATGGAAGCGGATCTGAGCCAACTGAGCGAAGAGGAGAGGAGACAGATCGCTGCTGTCATGTCAAGGGCGCAGGGGCTGCCCAAAGGAAGCGTTACCCCGGCCGCTGCGGAGCCGCCTTCCATGCACAGGCACGCACAGCATGATGTATATATGTTCGGACATATATGTACAGCTTCTCGTGCACATATGTGCCTGCCCATATGTGTCATCACGGCAGTACATATATGTCGCTTCCGTTCATTTTATTCTTCCTAATGGGGTGGATATAAAGAGAACATAAGCCTTCTGTTGGGTAGAATAGAAATGATGCATTACAGAGTTTCTAGTGGGATAGTCAAGGGTTGCATTCTTGGAACTGTGATTTTAGGTTGTGATTTCTGGCCTTTTGGAACCTTTTCCCTCTAGGGTGGCGTGGAGAGACGCCCTCCAGTGTTTTACTAATCTGGAAGTCTTCCATTAATACAGAACGGACGTGTTAGGAAATGGATAGAGCCGGGTGTTTACCTGTCTCTGTTTAAACCTCCTCATTCATTTTGGGGTCTTTTTCTCTTTGAATAATATCTAAATATTTCTGTAACAATACCTTTAATTCCCTTAGAGGTGATTTGTCTTTCCTGCACACCCCACCCGCAGAGGAGAACAGGAGCTGTTTAGGTAGAAGGCATAGAATGAACACACCTTTTATATTCAATGAGAAACCCTAAATTATGTTGTGGCGTTAAACAAATGATTTGGTCACAGCAGTGCAGGTGATGTACATGTATTTATGAATTAGCATATGCTATTTTTTAAACCACTGCTGTTTTATGTGAAAAGGATCTTACAGTTTATGGAAGAATGTGTGAATTTGTGTTATCTTAAAATTAGTTTCTGGTACATACTTTTAAACACAGAGCAAATAACGTCTTGCATAGGAAATTAAGAGCTGATTTGTAATATTAATGTATGCATTTCCCCCTCTAGCTCTCTATTTTCCTACATCCCAATAAACTGGTTGTTTTTTAATTAGAGTACTCAGAGGTTATAATCATTGTGCCTGCCCTGCCTTTATTCCGTAAACAAACCCTTTAACTTCCCACTCTTCCCTACAGAGCAGTTCTCTGACCATGGTCCTGAAACCACTCCTGCTTTATGGTAACCTAACAGTTTTCATTCGGAGAAGGCAATGGCACCCCACTCCAGCACTCTTGCCTGGAAAATCCCAAGGATGGAGGAGCCTGGTAGGCTGCAGTCCATGGGGTCGCTAAGAGTCAGATACGACTGAGCGACTTCACTTTTTCTTTTCACCTTCATGCACTGGAGAAGGAAATGGCAACCCACTCCAGTGTTCTTGCCTGGAGAATCCCAGGGACTGGGGAGCCTGGTGGGAGTCGCACAGAGTCGGACACGACTAGAGCGACTTAGCAGCAGCAACAATTTTCATTAAGGATACTGGAAATATGAAAAATCTTGATGTAGGTGTAGGCTTTTATCCTCTACTTCATAAAATAAATGCACTTTAACTTAGGAGCTATAAGTATATACATATAATTTTGTCAAGTAAATAATATAGGGTAACTGTAAAATGTTTTATGGAAGATGACAGTATTTTTCACATAAAATCTTAAATGTATGAGCTAAATCAGGTAAAAACCCATTTTCTTGAAGGGAAACCCAACACTACTGGTAAAAACTCGCTTTTTCATATTGAAATGTTTTTCTGTGTTTTTAAAATTAGTGATATATTGGGCTATTCCTTTGGCATTGTCTCTCTTATACATTCCCTTAAGAATACAGTTTATGATATGTACTGTTTTTTTCTACTAATTGAAACCTGACTTAGAAAAAAATTTGAATGTTCATATAGTAGATTTTTTTAGGTTAATAATGAGGTACAGTACTTTTATTAACCTTTTAAAAAAATGTATGCCAGTTCTGCTGCAATTTTTCCTGAGAGCCACAAGCAACAGGTTTAGCATGCTGGTTACAGATACAAGGAAAAGTGAGAACTTTGATTTCTAAATTCCTTACTTCTATTTAGAGGGTGGCTAAAAAAAATACTTCAGCCTATGAAAGTATAGTGTTTTATGCATTATTTGTATCAGGTAACATAATTTAAAAGCTCTCTACTGATAGTTTTGTTACCGTAGAATTCTCAGCAATAGATTTTCTGAGTCAAAACAGTTATTGACAAAAGCTTCATTCAAATATATAAACAATATGGGCATGATTTTGGCAAACTGTTTACATTTTACTGAAAGATTTATATAAAAATCTATAATTTTGGAAAGTTATTAATTCCCGTGTGTGATAACCAAGTACATACTTGACTTATGATTTAGATTTTAAGAACATATTAATTCAAGTGTATATAAGAAATTATATCCAAATTATTTCACATTTTAGAAGGTTACATGAATTAGACATGGTGAGGTTTTACTTTTTTTTTTCTTAAGAAGTGAGGGTTCACAGCTCAAAGACCTTATCTGATTATTTTTTACTGACTCTTAGCAAATTATATATGATTTACAGTCATATATGCCTGAGTTTCCTTGCCTCTAAATAAGGCGATAATACTTATCTATCTTGTAGAGCCATTGTAAGGATCAATTAAAAACTAACAGGACCATTTCGGCTTGGATTTTAATTTGAAGTAAACTTATGCATATAAAAAATAGTAATATTGCTATCAGCAGTGAATGGCAATGGCAGTGATGGCTGCAGACAAGTTGTTGGTTAAATTATTCATTGTCATGAGTTATTTTGATATATAATATATCTATATTCTTTTTTTTAATACTTTATTCTACTTTACAATACTGTATTGGTTTTGCCATACATTGACCTGAATCAGCCACAGGTGTACACGATCTCCCAATGCCGAAGCCCCCTCCCACTATGATATATCTATATTCTTTTACATACAGAGAAGTCAGTGCAGCATACTGGAAATCCTAAGTCCCCACCGGGACTTAGGACTCCAGACTTCTATGACTAACTAGTTTTATGACCTTGAATTAATATCTTTGCCTCTTAAATCTTACTCTCCTCTACAATGTAAAAATGAATAGAGATTTCTAAAGTTGCTTACATTTCTATTATTATAAAATTTTATGACTCAACACTGTCAAGTATCATTGCTTTTTGTGTTATATTTAAAAATCTTTTAGTATTCCAACTGCTTCTATAGTCTGACTCTTGAATGCTTTTTTCCTCATTTTTAACTGAAACATTTTTTTTCTGTTAATATGTGAAGGAAAAATTCTAATATGAGGATAACAATAGTGAAATGAAAAAGAGAGTTTGTATAAAACTTGAAAAGGTAANGTGTGTGATAACCAAGTACATACTTGACTTATGATTTAGATTTTAAGAACATATTAATTCAAGTGTATATAAGAAATTATATCCAAATTATTTCACATTTTAGAAGGTTACATGAATTAGACATGGTGAGGTTTTACTTTTTTTTTTCTTAAGAAGTGAGGGTTCACAGCTCAAAGACCTTATCTGATTATTTTTTACTGACTCTTAGCAAATTATATATGATTTACAGTCATATATGCCTGAGTTTCCTTGCCTCTAAATAAGGCGATAATACTTATCTATCTTGTAGAGCCATTGTAAGGATCAATTAAAAACTAACAGGACCATTTCGGCTTGGATTTTAATTTGAAGTAAACTTATGCATATAAAAAATAGTAATATTGCTATCAGCAGTGAATGGCAATGGCAGTGATGGCTGCAGACAAGTTGTTGGTTAAATTATTCATTGTCATGAGTTATTTTGATATATAATATATCTATATTCTTTTTTTTAATACTTTATTCTACTTTACAATACTGTATTGGTTTTGCCATACATTGACCTGAATCAGCCACAGGTGTACACGATCTCCCAATGCCGAAGCCCCCTCCCACTATGATATATCTATATTCTTTTACATACAGAGAAGTCAGTGCAGCATACTGGAAATCCTAAGTCCCCACCGGGACTTAGGACTCCAGACTTCTATGACTAACTAGTTTTATGACCTTGAATTAATATCTTTGCCTCTTAAATCTTACTCTCCTCTACAATGTAAAAATGAATAGAGATTTCTAAAGTTGCTTACATTTCTATTATTATAAAATTTTATGACTCAACACTGTCAAGTATCATTGCTTTTTGTGTTATATTTAAAAATCTTTTAGTATTCCAACTGCTTCTATAGTCTGACTCTTGAATGCTTTTTTTCTCATTTTTAACTGAAACATTTTTTTTCTGTTAATATGTGAAGGAAAAATTCTAATATGAGGATAACAATAGTGAAATGAAAAAGAGAGTTTGTATAAAACTTGAAAAGGTAAAAGCTAGAAGTTAGAGCTTACAAATGAAATAGTCCTGGATTTTTTATTCATTGTTGATCCAGGGAACTGCAGTTTTACCACTTCTTCTACTCATTCTATTCATACCTATAGATGTGTCATATAGAGGAACTTTCCTGAAAAATACTTCTGATAAGTAGAATAGTGACAATTCTGACTGAATTGGTTATTTTCCTTGAGGCCTCCGCTGCTGGGCAGTCACCTCCACAACTGTTTGTCTTCCTAGAGCAGCAAACTAAAATGAAAATGAAATGTTTCCCTTTATATCTCGGAAGACCAGGAGAAAAGGTAAAGTGAAAAGGATGCAAGAAACAGTAATCAACAGGGACACAAAAACCTGAGATGCTCATTCATTTGTCCTTTCACTATTATGCATTCATTGATTCATCAAACATTAATACTCATCGAATAGTTACGAGCTTTGGTTCCAGTGATGCAAAGATGAGTACATGATCTAGTACGCAAGAAACAGATTGCCTTTTAATCGTTCTTGTTTTTAACACAACTATTATACCCAACAAAAATTCATCAAAAGACCATAGTTAGCTAAGGCATCTTTTTTTTTTTTTGCTCAGTATTAAGCCTATATCTTCTCTTAATGATTATCTGTTTCTCACTTCCAGACATCCATATTTTATATTTATTTATATGATTATAACAACTAAAACTAAATTTAGTTTGTTTGCCTGTATAGATAGTCTCTTACAGGGGGCTTCTATGACATAATACCACTTAACATTTATAAGACACACATGCAGTTATAACTTTTAGTGCAGGCAGCTTGCTTTAACTTTTGGTGTTTATTGTTATCACAGATATTTGGTACTTAATAACATTTATATTTTGTTTTGTATAAATGAATTAAGTGAAGCAATATCACAGAAAAAATGATTATGTTTAATAGTATTTTCAGGGCTTCCCTGGTGGCTCAGATGGTAAAGCGTCTGCCTAATGCGGGAGACCTGGGTTCGACCCCTGGGTTGGGAAGACCCCCTAGGGTAGGAAATGGGAACCCACTCTGCATAGTATAGTTAAGAATAAATTTTTAAGTACTCTGTTTAGCTATGGATTTCTTCAATAAAATGCCTAAATAATTCTTTACAGAATAATCTTTTAAGTGGTAAACTTTATTAATTGAATAAGTAACATTTCTAGAATAATTTGAAAATATAAACAGTGGAACTTTTAAAATATAATCGATTTTGGATTGTTTTCCATGGCTCTTCAGCCAAACCCACTCCACTATTTTGTCTGGAGAATTCCATGGACAGAGGAGCCTGGCAGGCTACAGTCCATGGGGTCACAAAGAGTTGGACATGATTGAGCAGTTAACACTCTGCCTTTGTATGGAATGGAGCAAATGGATGATTTTAGTTTCTTTAAGTACAGGCCTCAGAGACAAGTTTTTATAACTTTTTTACCTGGAGGAAATTTCCAGAACTAAGAGTTCTGTTTATTAATCTTTTATTAAAAAATAACTTTGTGGCATACATTGCCATTTATAGTTTATTTTCTTCTGACTCGTTGCTGTCTAGAAGTAATATGTCTGTGTTGCTTCCTACCATGCCTTACATTTTTTTTTTTTTGAACAGAGAAATTTTTATTACAGGATCATGAAAAGGGATGGGTGGCTCATGCCTTAAGGACCCCAAAGTTACTAACAGCTTTCCACAAAGCCTTTTCATAAGAAAGGTGAGGGACGGACATGGTTATTAGTTGCTGCAGACTTCTTGGTGTCAAATTTTTTGTTCTTGAAGTCAAATCATGATCAGTCAATGATGATCCTATAAATCACTACCAAATGAATGTTATTCTCTGTCATCCTGGTCTTAGCTAACAGGAGGCAGATCTCAGTTGTATGTCTTACATCTTGATCTATCCTCAGATTTCTGTGCCATTATATAGTGACTGTCGCTCAGTCGTGTCCGACTCTTTGTGACCCCGTGGACTGTAGCCTACCAGGCTCCTCTGTCCATGGGATTTTCCAGGCAATAGTCCTGGAGTGGATTGCCATTTCCTTCTCCAGTCCCAACCCAGGGATAGGGCCCACGTCTCCTGCATTGTAGACAGATGCTTTAACGTCTGTGCCACCAGGGGAAGTCTGGTGTGTCATTAGGGGAAATTAAAAAATGTAATTCATATTAAGTATCAGATGACCTGAAATGAAAAAGTTA
The DNA here is from genome assembly GCA_006410735.1 of Raphicerus campestris. NCBI lineage: Eukaryota > Metazoa > Chordata > Mammalia > Artiodactyla > Bovidae > Raphicerus > Raphicerus campestris. The sequence goes on along the minus strand of SJYW01040531.1, from coordinate 136,049 downwards.
TAGTCTGGTCTATTGGCAGGTAAATTTTTGACAAAACAAGTTAAAACCTGTACAATGTTGTGATCATCTCATATTTTAGATGCTATTGAATCACCGTTTATCCCGTTTTCTTTTAATTAAAGAGAAATCTTTTTGAAAGTTAGCAGTTTACATATATCAAAATACAGCTTGATTTATCCCATAATTCTGATGCAGCATGTTCTTATTACTTGCAACTTTGTCAGTAAATAACTTATTTGGAGACTAATATACTTGATAAAAGTGTATATGAAAAACAAGTATTTTAATTTTTTAACCATCATTTAGAATTGATGTTTCCAATTTTTTAAAAAAAACCATCTTGTATATTTGTCTATGAGTTAAAAGAATTTTTGCAAATTACTTGTCAGTTTCCAAGTCATTGTCAATAATAATACCTAATAGTGGTAATAGTAAATGTTATATAAGACATTAAGTAAAGAGATCTTTACTTAAAGTAACAGTACTTTTTAAAAGTGGGATGACAACCAGCTTGTTGCTCTTTGTATATCAAGCTGTGTCTCAGGATGCTTTAAACATCTTATTGTTACATTAAGGGATCTCAGATTAAGAATGCTATTGGAAAAATAATTGAGTGCTATAACACTATTTTTCCACAAGAAAGAAAGAATTGTTTCTCAAAATTTTCTAATTAAAGTAGGAATTCTTATTCTACACGTTTAATATGATAATATTTGATGGATATTACATTTTTTACAAAATAGGGTAAAACTGAGTAGACGAGCAGGTTTCCAAGAGCACCTAAAAACCTCCTGTACCAGATCCTTTGATGTCACATTGTGTGTCTTATGTAGCTAATGTAAATTCTAATATTAGAAAACAGTTGTTTTTAAAAATGAATATTTTCACTTCTTGGTATGCTAGTGTTTAGGAGACTAACATTTTTTGACCATAACCTTTGCTTAAAAAGGATATATCCTGTAAACGTGAATGTGTGAATGTACTGGAACATGTCTTTGCATTGTTTTGTTGAGTTAATATATTTAAACAGATTTTAAGTATGGCCAGATTCTATTCTTAACTATTAAGTGTAAATGTGAGTTGTTTTTTGTTATAAGTAGTTTCTAACTAGATATTTTAATAGTTCACCACTTATAGTAGCAAGTATTGAATCTTTCCCCCTTCTCTTCATCTCCATGTTGGAAATCTGAACCCATGTAAAGAAAATAACAGACATTAAAAATCTTATGTTACTTATAGGATGATGTAAAAATGGATTTTAGTTATATTTATATGATCAAAATTTTGAAGATGTAAGAAAGTAACAGCTTTTTCATATAATTTTGAGTTGGTATAATTGCCATTATTTTTACTTCTGTTTGTTTCATTCTTCTAGGAAACAAGAGTTGGATAGTAGTCAACCTCCAAAGCAACCAGGAAAACCACCAGACCCTGGGCGTCCAATTCAGCCTGGTCTCAGTAAGAGCAGAACTACAGACACTCTGAGGTCAGAGCAGAAATTGCCTGGAAGAAGTCCTTCCACTATTAGCTTGAAAGAATCGAAATCCAGAACTGATTTTAAGGATGAGCACAGGTCTAGTATCATGCCTGGCTTCCTCTCAGAGGTTAACCCTTTAAGTGCTGTCTCCTCTGTTGTAAATAAATTCAGTCCTTTTGATTTGATATCAGACCCTGATGCCTCCCAGGAAGAAGCCTCCAAGAAACAAAAAATAGCTCAGAAGGAACAAGGAAAACCCGAGGGAGTCACAAAGCCTCCATCACAACAACAGTCTCCCAAGACAGTTCCTAAGCAGCCAGGGCCTGGGAGGGCTCCACTTCAGCAGGAAGGGTCTCCAAAATCCGGATCCTCTCAGCCACCAGAAAAAAGCAAATCGCAACTGCCAGAAACAGGAAAGCCAGCTCAGGGCTTCCCCCAGGCTCCTCAGACAGACCAGGCAAAATTGCCAATTCAGAGAGATGTATCTAGGCCTCAGACTAAACAGACAGACCCAGGAAGGGGTGAGTTGGCTAAACCCTCACTGCAGAGCCCCTCCAAGCCACCTATTCAGCAAGGAAGTCCTGGAAAATCTCCAGCCCAGCAGCCTGGACCTGAAAAACGTACCATACCACAGCCTGGGCCTGCAAAGCCCCTAGCTCAACAACTGGGAACAGCAAAGCCCCTGGCCCAAGCTCCAGGGGCAGCAAAATCCCTGGCTCACCAACCTGGGCCACAGTCTCCAGCTCAGCCGCCTGGGCCAGCAAAGGCTCCAGCACAGCAGGTTGGGACAGCAAAGCCTCAGGCCCAGTTGTCTGGGCCAGGCAAGACTCCACCTCAACAGCCTGGCCCGACGAAACCCCCTCCTCAACAGCCAGGCCCAGTGAAGCCCCCTCCTCAACAGCCGGGCCCAGCGAAGCCCTCTCCTCAACAGCCTGGTCCAGCAAAAACCCCTCCTCAACAGCCGGGCCCAGCGAAGCCCTCTCCTCAACAGCCTGGTCCAGCAAAACCCCCTCCTCTACAGCCTGGTCCAGCAAAGCCCCCTCCTCAACAGCCTGGTCCAGCGAAGCCCCCTTCTCAACAGCCAGGCCCAATGAAGCCTCTTCCTCAACCGCCAGGTTCAGCGAAGCCCCCTCCTCAACAGCCAGGCCCAATGAAGCCCCTTCCTCAACCGCCAGGTTCAGCAAAACCCCCTCCTCAACTGCCAGGCCCAACGAAGCCTCCTCCTCAACAGCCTGGTCCAGTGAAGCCCCCTCCTCAACTGCCAGGCCCAACGAAGCACCCTCCTCAACAGCCAGGACCTGCAAAACCCTCAGCTCAGCAGTCTACAAAACCAGTAAGCCAAACAGGAGTTGGAAAACCTCTACAGCCACCAACGTTTCCATCTGCAGCACAGACTCCAGTACACGGCCTGCCTAAAACCATCTGCCCTGTTTGCAATACCACTGAACTTCTGTTGCATGTTCCAGAAAAGGCCAATTTTAACACGTGCACTGAGTGTCAGACCACTGTTTGTAGCCTCTGTGGTTTTAATCCCAATCCTCATTTAACTGAGGTAAGTTCAGCTTTTGCATGATGTTCATGCTCTTAAAGCATATCACCGTCTTCCACAAACAGTGGTTAGTTTATCACTGATATGATAGGATGGCATTGTTTTTCTGTTTCTTCTTTTCCTCCTTTTCTCCTTTCCTCTTTTTCTTCTCTGCCAAGTGTAAATTAGAGTTTTTTCAACGTTTCCTTCAGTAATAATATTTCTCCAAAACATTACTATAATTTCTGATAAATTTGACACATAAAGGAAGTATGAATTGATTGAAAAATGCAGAGGATTTACTCATTACATTCTGGGTATAAAGTCCACACTATTATCATATTACATTAATATACTATATTAACTTTTAAATTTATGCTCATCCTACCTATCTCATAATACTCTTGATAAGATATTTTTATATGGGATTTGTTTATGCTTGGGAAAAAAGCAGACAAGGTTTTTAGATTCTAAATACAATTTTAATATAAAACAATACGTTTTTTCAAACTACACATCCCCTTTCCTGCCAGTGATTTTTGCCATAATCTATGANTCAACAGCCGGGCCCAGCGAAGCCCTCTCCTCAACAGCCTGGTCCAGCAAAAACCCCTCCTCAACAGCCGGGCCCAGCGAAGCCCTCTCCTCAACAGCCTGGTCCAGCAAAACCCCCTCCTCTACAGCCTGGTCCAGCAAAGCCCCCTCCTCAACAGCCTGGTCCAGCGAAGCCCCCTTCTCAACAGCCAGGCCCAATGAAGCCTCTTCCTCAACCGCCAGGTTCAGCGAAGCCCCCTCCTCAACAGCCAGGCCCAATGAAGCCCCTTCCTCAACCGCCAGGTTCAGCAAAACCCCCTCCTCAACTGCCAGGCCCAACGAAGCCTCCTCCTCAACAGCCTGGTCCAGTGAAGCCCCCTCCTCAACTGCCAGGCCCAACGAAGCACCCTCCTCAACAGCCAGGACCTGCAAAACCCTCAGCTCAGCAGTCTACAAAACCAGTAAGCCAAACAGGAGTTGGAAAACCTCTACAGCCACCAACGTTTCCATCTGCAGCACAGACTCCAGTACACGGCCTGCCTAAAACCATCTGCCCTGTTTGCAATACCACTGAACTTCTGTTGCATGTTCCAGAAAAGGCCAATTTTAACACGTGCACTGAGTGTCAGACCACTGTTTGTAGCCTCTGTGGTTTTAATCCCAATCCTCATTTAACTGAGGTAAGTTCAGCTTTTGCATGATGTTCATGCTCTTAAAGCATATCACCGTCTTCCACAAACAGTGGTTAGTTTATCACTGATATGATAGGATGGCATTGTTTTTCTGTTTCTTCTTTTCCTCCTTTTCTCCTTTCCTCTTTTTCTTCTCTGCCAAGTGTAAATTAGAGTTTTTTCAACGTTTCCTTCAGTAATAATATTTCTCCAAAACATTACTATAATTTCTGATAAATTTGACACATAAAGGAAGTATGAATTGATTGAAAAATGCAGAGGATTTACTCATTACATTCTGGGTATAAAGTCCACACTATTATCATATTACATTAATATACTATATTAACTTTTAAATTTATGCTCATCCTACCTATCTCATAATACTCTTGATAAGATATTTTTATATGGGATTTGTTTATGCTTGGGAAAAAAGCAGACAAGGTTTTTAGATTCTAAATACAATTTTAATATAAAACAATACGTTTTTTCAAACTACACATCCCCTTTCCTGCCAGTGATTTTTGCCATAATCTATGAGAGCATGCTTCCCTCCTTAGTTAGAGTCATTCATAAAAGTATAAATGACATCATAAAATGAAGTCATTAGAGCAGGTTCAACACTGATGGATATTTACATAGAAGGATCACAGTTTGTAATTCCAGGTCTTTGGGTAAACGTTTCTGACAGACTGAGTGATGAACGGGCCAGTTGTGATGCAAATGAATTTAAGATTGTTTAATCTGATTCAGGTTAGAAAAGTTATTCTCAGCAAGCCAGTTAATGTTAACTTAGCACTTAAAGACCCTGGATAAAGTAGCATTTTAATAGGCAGAGATCTGGGGACCTTTTCAGAGAAGGGACAAAAAGCATAAAACTGCAGAAGAACTTAGAAATTCTCTGGAGTTAAGAAATAATACAGTGAAGATGATATAATAATATAAACTAAGTGAGAATAAGAGGGTTTAGGATCCAAAAGAAGATGTTTTTAAAAGAAATGCAATAGTCCCTACCCAATGAGAAAGCACAGAAACCATTTAGTCCATCTGGAGAGCAGCTGTTAGTGGGCTGTGTGTGCATGATGTCTGTGAACAGCCCAAGAAGGAATGGAGGCAGCAGTCATTGAAGGACTGTGTGATTTAAATATCTCCAAGAGTGGAGACTCATGTACTGTCATTCTAACTGAAATCCCTTTTCTGTTAAAAAAAAACAGTGATGATTATTGGTAGCTGTTAAGTTCATTTGGATACTTACTATGAGGAAAGATGATAATGATGTCCATTTAAAATATGTCAACCTGTGATTTTTTGCCAAAGTATCTTTATTCTTTTTACCAGAAGTCATATCAAGTACTCTACAATTTTAGATAAGGGATTCTTTAATGGTAAAATTGGAATTAACAAGAACATTTATGTTGTGGAGGAGATCAGATTATTAATAGTTTGTTTATATATTTGTAGCTTTTTTTCATATCTTAAACTTTTCTGCATTCTTTTCTTATTTTAAAAAATTTTATTAAAATATAGTTGATGTGTAAAATTGTTACAAGTGTACAGCATATTGTTTACAAGTTTAAAGGTTATATTCCATTTATAATTATAAAGTGCTGTATTCTACATGTTGTAAAATATATTCATATGGCTGATTTCATATATAATAGTTTTATACTTCTTAATCCTTTACCCCAAAGCTGCCCCTCCCCCTTTTCTTCTGCCCACTAGCAACCATGGGTTTGTTTTCTATGTCTGTGTGTCTGCTTCTTTTTTGTTACAGTCACTAGTTGTATTTCTTAGATTCTGTGTATAAGTGATATCATGCAGTATTTGTCGTTCTCTATCAGACTTATTTCACTTAGTGTTCTCCAAGTCCATCCAGATTGCTGCAAATTGCAAAATTTCATTCTTTCCTCTGGCTGAGTAGTATTCCATTGTATATATGTGTGTGTGTATGTATTTACAAATTTTGATAAAGATGTGTTTCTGCCCATAGTATACCATCTTCTTAGGAATGTGTAGTAATAATGCATCAAACAGTAGATGGTCATTTTATACAATGTTAGGAGAAGGAAATGGCTCCCCACTCCAGGACTCTTGCCTGGAAAATCCCATGGACGGAGGAGCCTGGTGGGCTGTCGTCTATGGGGTCGCACAAAGTTGGACATGACTGAAGCGACTTAGCAGCAGCAGCAGATTAGGATCCAAGTCAGTCTGCGGAGAAGGCAATGGCTCCCCACTCCAGGACCCTTGCCTGGCAAATCCCATGGATGGGGGAGCCTGGTGGGCTACAGTCCATGGGGTCACTAAGAGTCAGACACGACTGAGCGACTTCACTTTCACTTTTCACTCTCATGCATTGGAGAAGGAAATGGCAACCCACTCCAGTGTTCTTGCCTTGAGAATCCCAGGGATAGGGAATCCTAGCGGGCTGCCGTTGATGGGATTGCACAGAGTCGGACACGACTGAAGTGACTTAGCAGCAAACTAAATCTTCTGATTCCAAATCCATTTACTCATGGTAAGAATAAAGAAAGGGCTATGATATCAAATGAAGTAACCATGACTATCTGTAACAGCATCACAACTTTCTTCATGGAAATACAAGTATTTGACCTGGGAATGTGAAGAATGATAACTTGGACATACTGGGTAGGAGCTTGGAATGTGGGAGCAGGTAGAAGATCTCAGTGGCCTAAAAAAAGAAAGCATCCCCATTATTAAAGAGAAGAGTGTGGGCAAATCATTTACACTTTCTCTGTCAGTAACACCATATGAACAATGGAAACAATATGTTCTCTGCTGAACACAGTGAATTGTTAGGATTAACTGAACATTTGTATGGAAGGTATTTTTCAATATATGAAGTTCTTTTGAAGTTGTACTATTATCTGCCATGGATAATCTGATATTTTAAACAGTTGATTTTGAAAGTTTACCCTCAAATTATTTTCTACAGATACAATATTATAAATTGTTGGATTCTGTGATAGCAATCAAGAGCCATTTGATCTAGTGTTAAAACATTTCATTTTAACTTTAATTTTCAAAAGGAAATGAAAAGAAGTAGCACTCCTCTCCTACCACAGTGATATAAAGGAGAAAACAAATAAAACATTTCTCAACCAGGAGTCAAATGCACTAAATCTATTACTTTCCTAGTAAATCTGTCCTTAATTTGGACACTGACCCTCTGCCATCCTATTTTCTCGTATTCAATGGAGAAGCAGAACAGAAATAAATACAGGAAAAAACTCTGCTGATTACCCATTTTGAATGATGGAGATGTTCATTGTAAATGAGTGGTTTGGAGAGACTCACTTGACATTTTAGCAATACCACCACATGAAGGATATAGAGGAACTAGTGAAAAAGAAAACAAAACACTTGACCGGAAAGGAGAGCATCTTCTCAGAAAATAAAAAGAACTTGTAAAATTCGTATGATTCGTATTTCATCAATAATTAGTATACTCCAACTTCACTGTGCTGACTTGAAGATAAAAATGGCCCAGCTGATGTTTTGGAAAAGAGAGACCCAGAATTTCCCATCAAATTATCTAGCTACTTAATTGAGGACCTACTATGTTTCAGGCACTTTCTGGACTGTCCTAGATGTAAGAGTGAACAAAATAGCCAAAAAGTGGGTATTATTGTTCAGAGTGGCAAATAAAACGTATAGTGGGACGGATGGTAATAAGTGTTATAGAGAAAAATGAAGTAGGAGAAGGTTATAGTACAAACCAAGGGAAGGGGTTGGTGATGTATTGGTGAGGTCCCTTCATTCCCTGTCATTCGGGGATTAGCATGTGGGAGTTGATGGATGACTCAGGAATCTGGAATTTTTAGTGCTGACTAAAGGTCTAATTTATGTGTATAGTTCTAACTGAGGCTGAGGGTTTGAAGGGGGCTAAATAAGGAAAGGGTGGAAATGTACCCAGGAATGTTTAGAGTTCTGAGATTCCCCCTCTTTACTTTTCACTGTGGTGTTGTGGAGGCTGGGAGTAAGCATTTTATCTCCAGTATAGGGAGCTCTTTCTAGGTGCCTGCCCATGGAATGGTAGACATTTTGAGGAGGTAGTTATCTGAAATTCTGAGGTTCCCTTAGGACTCTGAGAGCTCTGGGGCTCTAAAAGAAATATTTTAAAATTATGGAATATATCTAAGAGCTTATTATTTTTAACAGTTCCAGCTTATTATTTCTAAGAAATTATATCTAAGAGTTTCAGAAAGAAAGAATCAAGGCTACAGAGTCAAGCTCCAGAAAAAAGGAAGTCTTCAGATTTTGATCCACCAGTAGTCAAGCATGATTAACAAAATGCCTGATAAATATATCCTGGTGAAATGATGTGATTTCCAAGGATAAGGAGAACATTTGAAAGCCTTCTACAGAGAAAAAAAATATCATCTACAAAAAGATGAAAAATCAGGCATCTGTATAATAGTCATTATCAACACAGAAGACAGCAGAGAAGGAACAATTTCTTTACGTTTCTGGAGATTGTGATATGATGAATTCTTTAAGCAATCGAGAGGGGGTGTGCGAGCAGATTAAGAATTTTTTCTTAAAATTCATTTTCCATAAAAATCATCAGCAGTCTATATATATATACTTCCCTCATAGGTCAGTTGGTAAATCATCTATCTGCAATACAGGAGACCCGGGTTTGATTCCTGGGTCGGGAAGATCCCCTGGAGAAGGAAATGGCAATTCACTCCAGTGTTCTTGCCTGGAGAATCCCATAGACAGAGGAGCCTGGCAGGCTCCAGTCCATGGGATCAGAAGAGTCAGACACGACCTAATAACTAAACTACCACACATGTGTACACAGGTGCACACATGTATACATCACAGTCACTGGAGTTCTTCTATTAAAATGGAAAATGAGGAGAGTGGGATGGAGTAGCTGACCCCACAAATGAAGAAGACTAGAAAGACATTATCATTTTTTCCAAAATGTAATTGTATAATAGTAGTAGAATGTGAGATGATATTAGATGGTATTCAAATGAAAGTTAAAAGTTATGCATTATATAACTGTGTGTTAAAATATTTAATTAATATATGAATTATATTTTTTCGAACATTGCTTAGTGAAGTGAAAGTCACTTAGCTGTGTCCTGCTCTTTGTGACCCAAAGGACCATACAGTCCATGGAATTCTCCAGGCCAGAATACTGGAGTGGGTAGCCTTTCCCTTCTCCAGGGGATCTTTCCAACCCAGGAATCGAACCCGTGTCTCCTGCTTTGCAGGCGGATTCTTTACCAACTGAGCTATCAGGGAAGCCTTTCGTTGCTAAAGACAGTCCTGAAACAGGTGGTAATAAATAGGATTTTTTTTTGAAAAAATGTAGCTTTTAAAGGAGAAAATATACATCTTAAATTTATAAATCACAGCTTATTATTTGATATTACAATGGCAGCCACAAGAAAATGTCAAAGCAAAAGTTGATACTGATCAATTCTGAAGAGTAAGACTTGGTGACTGAGAGACAGGCTTTTACTTTTAATGTCATATATTTTGTGCTATTTTTTAGCCTTATAAATCCATCTTATAATTAATACTTGAGTAATTTAAAATTTTCTCATTTATCACATTATTGGTTAAACAGTTTATATGAGGTAAAGGAAAGAGTAAATTAGATTCTCAATTTTCACATCTTTAGCCTTGGCATCTGCTTGGTGAAATGACAAGAATTTTAGTTATAAATAACAGTGGTGATTTGAAATACCTGATGCCTGTCATGCCAAATTTGGTCAGTTTTTTTCATTTGTTCTTTGCTTGTCACAGCCATGACAAGCAAAAACTGGCACTATTTTTTATGAACCCAATAAAGATAAATACAGGTCCCTTGATTCTAAGCATAAAAATTTTATTTAATAGAGGATAAAGAATATTTTGGGTTTTTTGCTACTCTCTAATAATGCTTATGGTATCTTTCATAATATTTCATACAAAAATACCCTGATTGTGACAAACTTAATTTCTCTTTTCTAAGGTAATTTTCTCATGAATTTAGAGGAATAGAAATAATAATTTAAAAATCTGTATTACTTAAATGTGTTCACAAATGCCATGTTTGTTTAACTCTCATTTTCCGTGAGGTCCAGTGTATAGCATTTTCCTCATGACTTGGGTGTTCCTCATGTAAAATAAATATGTATTCCTCACACTCTACCTGTAAGTTTAATCTTTAGCACCAAAGCCTTTTTTTCACTTGGATCTTTAGAATTACGAGATATTTCAGGTGTCTTTCTGCATGTCCAGCTTTTATATATACTAAGCCAATTGCTAAATATCACAACTAATACGATGTTCTGTATAGCTTAGTAAGAACAGATGTTCTGCCATGAAAGTAGATACCCCAAACTAACAGAATCATTTATTGGATCAGTAAACTTAGTACAGTGATGGGATAACTTGCTCATTGTTCATATCCCTTGAGAAATCACACATACCTAACACTCTCTCTACCCTGTTACCATATCTTAATTAGCTTAGATAAAAACAGACCCTTACACAAATTTCAAAAATACTGTATTGAAGGCAAGATGTAAATAATCTATTCAGTTCAGTCTCTCAGTAATGTCTGACTCTTTGCAATCCCATGAATTGCAGCATGTCACACATCCCTGTCTATCACCAATTCCCAGAGTTCACTCAAACTCATGTCCATTGTGTCGGTGTTGCCATCCAGCCATCTCATCCTCTGTCGTCCCCTTCTCTTCCTGCCCCCAATCCTTCCCAGCATCAGGGTCTTTTCCAATGAGTTAACTCTTTGCATGAGGTGGCCAAAGTATTGGAGTTTCAGCTTCAACATCAGTCCTTCCAATGAACACCCAGGACTGATCTCCTTTAGGATGGACTGGCTGGATCTCCTTGCAGTCCAAGGGACTCTCAAGAGTCTTCTCCAACACCATAGTTCAAAAGCATCAATTCTTCAGCACTCAGCTTTCTTCACAGTCCAACTCTCACATCCATTCATGACCACTGGAAAAACCATAGCCATGAGTAGACAGACCTTTGGTGGCAAAGTAATGTCTCTACTTTTGAATATGCTATCTAGGTTGGTCATAACTTTCCTTNTTCCCTTTGAAGATGTGTATAAGAGACAGTGAGTAGACAGACCTTTGGTGGCAAAGTAATGTCTCTACTTTTGAATATGCTATCTAGGTTGGTCATAACTTTCCTTCCAAGGAGTAAGCATCTTTTAATTTCATGCCTGCAATCACCATCTGCAGTGATTCTGAAGCTCCCCAAAATAAAGTCTGACGCTGTTTCCACTGTTTCCCCATTTCCCATGAAGTGATGGGACCAGATGCCATGAACTTAGTTTTCTGAATGTTGAGCATTAAGCCAGCTTTTAAACTCTCCTCTTTCACATTCATCAAGAGGCTTTTTAGTTCCTCTTCACTTTCTGCCATAAGGGTGGTGTCATCTGCATATCTGAGGTTATTGATATTTCTCCCAGCAATCTTGATTCCAGCTTGTGGTTCTTCCAGCCCAGCATTTCTCATGATGTACTCTGCATATAAGTTAAATAACCAGGGTGACAATATACAGCCTTGACATTCTCCTTTACCTATTTGGAACCAGTCTATTGTTCCATGTCCAGTTCTAACTGTTGCTTCCTGACCTGCATATAGGTTTCTCAAGAGGCAGGTCAGGTGGTCTTGTATTCCCATATCTTTCAGAATTTTCCACAGTTTATTGTGATCCACACAGTCAAAGGCTTTGGCATAGTCAGTAAAGCAGAAATAGATGTTTTTCTGGAACTCTCTTGCTTTTTCAGTGATCCAGTGGATGTTGGCAATTTGATCTCTGGTTCCTCTGTCTTTTCTAAAACCAGCTTGAACATCTGGAAGTTCACGGTTCACATATTGCTGAAGACTGACTTGGAGAATTTTGAGCTTTACTTTACTAGTGTGTGCTGCTGCTGCTGCTGCTAAGTCGCCCCAGTTGTGTCCAACTCTGTGCGACCCCATAGATGGCAGCCCATCATGCTCCCTCGTTCCTGGGATTCTCCAGGCAAGAACACTGGAATGGGTTGCCATTTCCTTCTCCAATGCATGAAAGTGAAAAGTGAAAGTGAAGTCACTTAGTCCTGTCCGACTCCTAGCGACCCCATGGACTGCAGCTTATCAGGCTCCTCCATCCATGGGATTTGCCAGACAAGAGTATTGGAGTGAGATGAGTGCAATTGTGTGGTAGTTTGACCATTCTTTGGTATTGCCTTTCTTTGGGATTTTAATGAAAACTGACCTTTTCCAGTTCTGTAGCTGCTGCTGAGTTTTCCAAATTTGCTGGCCTACTGAGTGCAGTACTTTGACAGAATCATCTTTCAGGATTTGAAATAGCTCAACTGGAATTCCATTGCCTCCACTAGCTTTGTTCGTATTGATACTTTCTAAGGCCCACTTGACTTCACATTCCAGAGTGTCTGGCTCTAGGTGAGTGATCACACCATCATGATTATCTGGGTCATGAAGATCTTTTTTGTACAGTTCTATGTTCTTGCCACCTCTTCTTAATTATCTTCTGCTTCTGTTAGGTCCATACCATTTCTGTCCTTTATTGAGTCCATCTTTGCATGAAATGTTCTCTTGATATCTTTCATTTTCTTGGGGACATCTCTAGTCTTTCCCATTCTGTTGTTTTCCCCTATTTCTTTGCATTGATTGCTGAGGAAGGCTTTCTTATCTCTCCCTTCTGTTCTTTGGAACTCTGCATTCAAATGGGAATACATTTCCTTTTCTGCTTTGCTTTTTGCTTCTCTTTTCAAAACTATTTGTAAGGCTTCCTCAGACAGCCATTTTGCTTTTTTTGCATTTCTTTTCCATGGGGATGGCCTTGATCCCTGTCTCCTGTACAATGCCATGAATAATTTTCTTTCTTGAAGTAATGCCAATATCAAAAGCATCATTAAAGCATCAATAGATATGTTTATAGTCCTAGCTCTGCTCTTTACACATCTGTACTCTTGCTGATATTACTGTGAGTTGAGTTAAAAGTAGTCCTAGTTCCCTTTGATAAAGAAGCCTTTTCCTTACTTTACTGTTACTGTTATTCAGTCAGGTCACTATAATTTTTCTGAGTGTTTGGTTTGGTTTCCTTATTTATAGGGCTTGTCATATACTAAAAATCACATTTGGCCACAAGTGGAAGTGCTTTGAAATTGAAATGAATGAATTATTTGTATTTATTATTACTACTATTGCTATTATTGTTTATCAATATGGATTGTAATAAATTGTAAAAAGTATGGATAGTGCCATCATTGTTAACTTTGCTTCTCATTGAGAAACTGAGGTTAAGAATTTAAGTGACTTGCAAGGTTACAGCGTTACTTGGCAATGATCTCATACAAGAAGCTAGATATGAATTTAGTGTCTTTTATTAAATAGGAGAGCACATTCTTTTAAAATAGATTCTAGGTTACAGAAGGAGTGTGTGTGTATGTATGTGCACGCACACACGTGGAGCGAAAGAGAGAGAGAGAGATAATTTTACATATTCTTAAAGTTAAAAAAAAATCAACCTTCTTGAGACTGATAGACATGGAGAACCAACTTATGGTTACTACAGGGGGAAGTGAGGTAGAGGTATAAACTGGGGATTTGAGATTAGCAGATATATATTACTATATATAAAATAATAAAACAACAAGGACCTACTGTATAGTACTGTATACAGGGAACCATGTTCAACTATATTATAATAATCTATAATGAAAAAGAGTCTTTGAAAAGAATATATATGTGTGTATATCTATATATATGAGTCACTTTACTGTATATCTGAAACTAACACAACATGGTAAATCAACTATACTTCAGTAAATAAAAGACATAATCTTGGCAGAAGTCATTTTTGAAACTTAGTGTAAAAAATTGAGGTCCTTATTTTATACCTTTTTCTCAGCCTCATTCAAACCAGAGCTATATATTGCTGAGTTTGTTTTGTTCTTCTGAGCCAGCCACTCTGTTAGGTTTTGAAAATAGAGATAAAGTTGGTAGCTTTGCTCACTGTTATCAGTAGAACTCAAGTTTGTAAGGAGAGTCAGTAATTCAGAAAATTCAGATTGAATCTTGTTTGTAAAATAGAATATGATGAAGATCACATAGATGAGGTCTATTCTCATTTGAATATAAAACAATAAAACCACTTTTTCATTCTTCCTCTCTAATCAAAGATTTTTAAATCATTTGCTGAACAAAAATGACATTTCTGTCATTTGTTCAGGGAAGTAAGACTTCAGTTGAATTCATAAAATAAAAGGATTAGATTTCTACTTACATAAAACAATTTGAAGAAGTCAGTGACAGGCTTCTTCATGTGAATGTATAACTAGACATTCTATAGTTGGGTTTGTTGGGAAAAATTTTAATACATAGGTTTATGTGTTATTTAACTTGAAAGAGGAAGGATTGAAATTGGTCAGAAAGAAATAAATGTAATGAGAAATGTATAAAGGATCTATGAAAAAAAAGTGAAATGAAGGTAAAGCCGATGAAGTGTAATTTTATAGTCATGTTTTCCTTAAATGCATTCTTGAAAATGCACATATACATGCAATTATATAAAATTTAAATAAATTAAAAGGGACTCCCATTCACAGAAAGCTGAAAGAGGCTAAAATCCCTTATGAAACTTTGTATTTTTACACATTTTAATATATTTTTTACATTTCATATATTTGAATATATTTTTTATGTTTCATATATGTATTTTTAAAAGTTCTTCTTTCCTTTCCAAGTTAACACATGAGTGATTTTCATAATTCCAATTACCATCTGTTTGAATTGAAGATATGTAACTTTTAGCATATATGAGTTCACAAAGTTTACAAGCCTTTTGATTCTTTTTACTAAAGTAACTTTTTTTCATTTTTAAGTGAAATAATGGGACAGTCAGTAAGCTATTTAAATAATTGCACAAATTTTGCCTACTTGGAATTCCTGGATCGCAGGCTACAAAACAGTGTGATAGCACAAGTTATGTTAATCACTGGAGACGTAAAAGTTTGAGATCACTATGTGAGAGACAGTCAGACGTGTTAATATATAATATATGTAGTTCAGTTTACTGATTCAGGAGCCTCTTCTCTTTGTGTCACTGAGTATAGTACAAATGTATTTTCGTGTCTGTGCTCTATAGTTATTTTGTAAATTGTACTTTGGTTAAAGTGACAATTATTTTTGTTTGGTTTGGAGTGCACTGACACAAATATTCAAATATATTTTTATCATTTTATCCTGTTTTGTGAAGATTTGCAATGTCATTGCTAGCTTTTGGTGAACATTATTAGCCTTTATGAAGAAAACAGGGCGTGTTAGGTCATATTTCACAAGGTGTGATAATGGTTTCTGCATTATACTGCAGAAATTGTTATCTACACACTTTCAGAAGGTATCCATTCAAATTCTGGATGGATTGTCTTAAATAAAACTGTTTCTCCAATTTGCTGAGCATGTTATTAAGGAATGTAAGTATCTAGTTTTTAACCAAAGTATATTGTTCATGCATATGCACAGCTATTCAGTGAGCCATCTATAGCCAAACTGCTGTCAGTAGGTAGCTGCCTCCATGGAGGAGATCGTGTGGGTTGGGCATTGCTTGAATAGCAGAAACATCATCTGTTTTCAAACTTCAGCTTGGGTTTCTCTTTATAATATTATACATTATTTAATAATTATATTCTTTAATTATATATTCTATGGCATTCAAAGTAATATGAATAACAGATATTTTAAAGAATTTCAGAGGTAGGAAACATAATAATTCATTATTACATAATATCTAAACTTTACTTGCTATCTAATACAGAGGTAAGAGTCATCATAAGAAGTGGTTATTTTTTTTAAGAGTATATGAGGATAGGAGAAAAGAAGAATTAATTGGAAAAGAAAAGCAATATGTGAGTCTAAATGCTGTGGTTCAAACTATAGTTGGGATAGTTGAGAAGGGGCAGACCTTATAATGGAGAATGGAATACTAAGTTATAAGACAGAGAAGTCATCATGGATCATAAAGGTTAGGAAGCATTTAGGTGAAAGGAGGAGGAGTACAAATTTTGAATCATAACTCAGGTAAGAGAGATGAGAACACTGCCTTGATGGAGCAAATGATAGATTTAGATTTTATGGTTTGCAGAAAAGTTTGTTTGTGATGCATCAAGAAGGACCTAACAGATTTTAGTAAGAAGGGCAGAATGAATGTATGATTGAAGAAAATATATTCATAATATGAATAGTGTGTGAACACTAGCAAATATAAATTCCTAATATTACATTCATCTTTTTGTTTTTTAGCTGACTTCAGAAAAGCTCTAAAGTTTTACTTATTTTTAAAAACTATTTATTGGATTATAGTTGCTTTACAATGCTGTGTTAGTTTCTGCTGTACATCAAAGTGAATCAGCTGTACATATACATATATTCCCTCTTTTGTGGACCTCCTTCCCACTTAGGTCACCACAAAACACTGAGTAAAGTTTGCTGTGCTATACAGCAGATTCTCATTAATTATTTATTTTATACATACTATCAATAGTGTATATAAAAATGATAGTGTATATATCTTAATCTCCCAATTCATGCCACCTCCCCTTTCCCCCTTGGTATCCATACTTTTGTTTTCTACACCTGTGTCTATTTCTGCTTTGTAAATAAGATCATCTGTACCACAGTTTTCAGATTCTGCATGCTATGTTGTTGAGCAGGGATTTCATTATAAACTTTATGTAGATTCTGTGTTTAAAATTTTCAGTTCGGGGCACATTGAAGGGTAGATGTTAGTCACTATGCCTTCTGGACACTTCTTTTTTTTCTTTTGAGAAACTTGCATTCTCTTTTGAAGCTAAATAGATTAATAATAGTTCCAAGTAGGAATATGCTTTCATTCTGGAACCCCAACATTTGCCAACTCACCTTATTTGTTAGATGTATTGTGTTAACTATCTTGAATTATTATTAAAGACATAACCTTAAAAATCAGAATCTATTTTTCAGTACTTTTTTGATAGTGGCACCGATAATTGAAGGTTTATGTGAAATTCACAATTAAACTTTCAAGTGGTACCTCTTGAAACATTTAATAATATTTTTATGACTATCCAGCAAAAGCCTTAGTCAGTGAAGTTGTATTACTATATTTCACATGACTCAGCTCTGATACATAACTCACCAAAAGGCTCAGAAAAAGGGAACCCTGGGAGATTGGATTTAACAGGGAGGTGTGTTAATAATTATCAGCATTCACCTTAGAATATACCGTGACCTCAGCAGAAATCCTGGTTAAGTCCTTTCTTACCCCTATTTATGTAGCATATTAAGTCAGAAGACTGAGTGAACAATTTTATGCCTTTTTTGTTCCTTTCCATAGAGCTAATTGAATTAGAATAGTTCATTAAACAGTTGTGTCTCCAGTTCTTGAATGCCATTTATTTGCTTGCTGTAAGCACTGTGGGAAAGGAAGAAATGACTATTTTTTTTTATCATTTGTCATATAAAATCTAGAATTTAGGAATAGTTAAAGCATGGCATACTTATCTAATGCAAATACTTTCATTTTAGTGCCTGTATATTGAAGATAAGCTCTAAAGTTCACATTGTAAAGAGACTTAAAAATTTACTGATAAAACCAATGCATCCAAAGAAATTGGTTGAGGGCAGGTTGAGGGGGAACTTGCAGGAAGAAAAGGAAAAAAAGAGGATTCATGAAAGGCCAGATCAGAGACAGTGGCTTTGGAAATACTGATATAGTAGAAGGCTCCCCTGGTATTATTTATTGCCTTTCTCCTATTTGTTGAATGGATGTGGTGATTAGAGAAAGTAAGTACTATGCATGTCAGGGAACTGGGAAGTCATTTATGAAATGTTGGTGAAAGACTTCCTCTCAGTTAGGTTTGTCCATGGATATTGTCTGACTTCTTTAGCATAGGGAAGAGGGATAAGGACTAAAGTCTTCTAAGATCCACTTTCATGGCTGCAGTGGAATGAAGACCCAATGATGCAGAACTAGGGGAACTAGCTGATTATAAATATGGGTACCAAGTGGAATGGGCATCAGAGGTTTGAGGCCATGATGGTAGTAAATTCAGGTTTGTCTCTCCTCATAGTTACAGATAAAAATGTAATTTTAGAAGTTAAACAAGACAGTAATTATGTCCAAGCCCTGAAAATATATATGGTTAGCAGGTGAGTTAGTTATGGGGGATTCCTTCAGTTTGAATCAAAATGGGAATATATAGTCCATGTCAAAGGTATAGCATAGGGAGAATGGCATGACACTAGAAAATGAAGGCAGAAGCTTGTCATTCAGGCTAGATTAACAATGGGTATTAACAGAGTAAACAGAAATATTGTAGTTTGAAGAGCATGAATATCTTAATTTATTTAATTCCAACAACCTCAAAAAATATTTGTGAACATCTATGATGATTAAAAGGGATTCTCTTGTGGCTCAGAGGATAAAGTGTCTGCCTGCAATGCAGGAGACCCAGGTTCAATCCCTGGGTTGGGAAGATCCCCTGGAGAAGAAATGGCAACCCACTTCAGTATTCTTGCCTGGAGAATCCCATGGACAGAGGAGCCTGGCGGGCTACAGTCCACAGGGTGGCAAAGAGCTGGACACGACTGAGCGACTTTACTCACGTATGATGATTAAAAGGTCAGACCATACACGTAGTGTTTATATAATTGTTGCTGACAGTCTTTGGAGAGATGTAGAGCTGGAGGTATCAGAATTAGGTAAGTGCTAACATAAGGACAGTAACAAAACTATAGATTTTAATTTCTTACAAAAAATTAACTATTCACAGCTATTGGAGAGTATTGAGTTTTGATGGGAGCTAGAGTCAACCTCTTCTGTGGTGGTTTGTTTTAAACAGGTTAAATTTGGTGGAGGTACTGGCAACCCACTCCAGTATTCTTGCCTAGAGAGTCCCATGGATGGAGGAGCTGGTAGGCTACAGTCCATGGGGTCACTAAGAGTCAGAAACACGACCGAGCGACTTCACTTTCACTTTTCACTTTCATGCATTGGAGAAGGCAGTGGCAACCCACTCCAGTGTTCTTACCTGGAGAATCCCAGGGATGGGGGAGCCTGTTGGGCTGCCGTCTATGGGGTCGCACAGAATTGGACACGACTGAAGCGATACAGCAGCAGCAGCACACAATATTTTGGAAATGACAAGGGCCAAATGAGGGACAGTGGCTTTGGAAATATGAACAAGTGGGAAATTAACTTTCACAAGCAACACAGACCTTCTTGAAGAGTAACTGAATATGCAGTAAAGATATTCCAGGATTTTTAACTCAGATTGACTGAGAGGGCAAAGGTGCTATTACCGCTTGTAACTCTCCCTCAGTGCATTGAGGAATATTAGGTGGTGATCTGTGATGTTAATGTTGGGGTGAGTTGTGGACTTTGTCATTTTCTCAATGTAATAAGAAAGATTTTTTGTTGTTGTTGTTTTCAGCTGAATCAGGCAATTGGAAACACTGCTATGTTCAGTAGTAGATTAGGTTCTGAGATAAAACTCATTTCTGTTTTCAACAGATTTGGCCAGTAGAATTAAAAAGAGGCTCTTTCTGAAAAACCCTAAGAGGATAAAAAGGTTTTTACATTGTGAAAGCTATAGACAATTATTTTAAACTGTATTTTTACAGTGAGGAGGAACATTGAGGGATCAGATGTCTTTTACGTGTTGTTTATCAAAGTGAAGAAAATGGGGTCATGAAAAGGACAAAAGCAGGGCCAGTGGAGTCTGTTCAGAAACAGTGTGTTAAGAGAAAAGCAGAATTATGTCCCTGTGAAAAAGCAATAACCTGTGTTTTCCACCCCTCTTTTCCTAAGTCCCCCCTTGTCTACATATTTAAAGACTTGGTCATATATGTTTATAAACTACAAGGAAACATTTGCTTTTGGAATGAGGACAGTACAGAATATGTGTCCCAGTGTTGATATAAATCGTACATTAGATATGCCATGGTAGTGCTCTGATTTTGCAGTGGTTCAGAGGTGGAGTGAAAGCCTACCAGCCAGCTATGCATGAAGCTCCAATGTTCACATGGCAAACAGACTTAAAATTTTACTGATAAAACCAAATACATCCAAAGAAATTGGAAGGATGAGGGTTGAGAGAGAACTTTCAGAGGAAAGGAAAAGAGGACTTATGACAATATCATCATCAGATACTTATTTTATAAGTAAAGAATTATAATTTTAATTATATTTTCTTCTTTCATCTTGTCTGACTGCATGATTATAAGGTGACATGGTATCATTTAAGATTGAAAACAAGTAATAAAAAGTAAATAGTAGAACAGCAGAATTGACATTGGCATTAGGAGATATGGTTGAGTGGATAGATGCATGTTTATGGAGAAATTTCCTTCCATCAAGAAGGGGACATGATGGAGTGGATTTCCTTACATTCAAGCTAACCCTTTAGTCATACAACTTACATTAGTAACAGTGGATTGATTATATTTTGGGATTCAAATATCTGTATGTTTAAAAAGTTATTTATTTTGTGAAATGCCTCAAACATAGAAAAAGGTAAACATAAGTACTTAATACTCATATTGAAAATGAATGTAATAAAAACCCAAGTGCTTCTTAACCTATAGGTAACAAATATTTTAATTTTGCTTTTTGATTCAGATTCTTAAACAAATATAACTGGTCAGTTAGAGCTGAAAATCTTCAACCTTCTCCAAACAGAAGTTTGCTTTCCATGAGATTATAAAATAAGCCCTATTATACTGGTACTTTAGGCTTCCCACATGGTGTTAGTGGTAAAGAACTCACCTGCAAATGCAGGAGACATAAGAGATGCAGGTTCAGGAAGATTCCCTTGAAGAGGGCACGGCAACTCACTCCAGTGTTTTTGCCTGGAGAATCCCATGGACAGAGGAACCTGGCAGGCTGCGGTCCATAGGGTCACAGTCAGACACAACTGAAGCAACTTAGCACACATGCATACTGGTACCTGAGTTTAAATAATTTCAATATTCTTTCTTTAAATTTTAAATTCATTTTAATGATTAAGCAAAAGACAGGAGGTTTTTTTTTTTTAATTAAATGTTAACATTGTAAACTGTCGAGTGGAAGAATAGTTTTTTAAAATTAGGAATGCTTAGTTCAGTTTTTTTTACAAAAAGGAATTGTTTCAAGTAAGAGTATGTTGTTTGCCCACCTAATACTTTACAATTTTGTATTCTAGAGAACTTTTTTGGTATTTATGCACCATATAGTAAGTTTTCCATCGTGTAGAATTTTGAACAAAGAATGTCAGTGCTAAACTGGTAACATTGGTTACTTTGGGAGTTAAAGATTAGGTCGTATATAGAATTTACCCTTCTAGATTACTTTGGTAATATTTAAAATTTTGTATAATGAGTGTATATTATTTTAGAATAAAATAGATAAATGTTGAATATACATTTTTTAAGATTATCTTCTAAAATATATTAGTACCAATTTCACCTTCTCCTTTTAACAATAAATGTGATGGAAAAGAAGAAATGCATTTACACCTACACATGATATATATATACACACACATAAATATATACATATATATACACACACAATGTGTGTCTCACATATATACATATCATATATACATATCTCACCAGTCAGGTAAGTATATTGTATACATACATTGCTCTTTCCATTTATAAAAATTATAAGGAAATAACTTTTCTCTTTTTGATCATGCTATAACTATAATAATTTCAGGGGATACTATTATTTTTTCTTTACTTTCTTAAGAGAGAATGTTTTCTTTCTAATCCACAGTAATTAATAGTTATGATTTTCTCACATTTGATTGTGTTGCCTTGGAGGGGAGAAGTGATTCTCTTACTAATTTAAGAAATTAGCAATGTGTTAATAATTTTGACAAGCATACTCTGGGTTATATAACTGAAACCTGTTTATGAGCCATCAACAGAGAAAATATCCAACATAACTGATTTTGGAATCTAATATGTTATATTAATAATCATTTTCTTTTATCATACATGGTTTTCTATTTCTGAGAGTAATCCAACTTTGAGTAAATCAAAGGCAAAGAATAAAGCTAGTGTTACAAGAAAATTTTCTGTGTTGATTTATAATTTTATATTGCTTAAAATAGAGTGCTTACATCTGAGTTTCATTAGTTATATTTTAGTATACTTAACTATATATAAATAATATATAAATATGTAAATAAAAGTTATTTGATATAGGTTTTATGTTTTACATGATGAGAGACATAATTTCAAAAGCTACCAATGCAGTTTTAAAAATGCTTTTGTTTCTACCTTGTTATTGCCTTATTGACTGTTATTTTATGTTACTTCTAGATGAAAGAGTGGCTCTGTTTAAACTGTCAGATGCAGAGAGCTCTAGGAGGTAACCTGGCTCCAATTCCATCATCACCCCAGCCCAAACCGAAGACTGCCCCTGTTCCTGCATCAGCAGTGAGCAAGCCACCCACTCCATCACAGCAGGTTTCTCCAAAGAAAGATACTACACCCAAACAGGATGTCTCAAAGGTAGCTGAATCTAAAAAGCCCCCACCACTAGTAAAACAACCAACCCTTCACAGTCCCCACCCAGTCACATCCCAGCAGCCTCCTGAGGCAGAGTCCTCATCCAAGCCAGTCCCTCCCAAAGAGCCTTCTGCGTCGTTTGAACTGGCCAAGGTCTCCATGGCTGATGATAAACCAGAGCAGCCCAAGACAGGAAAGCCAGCCACAGACATTGTGTCTTCATCATCAACAGCAACAAGACCGGATATTCCAGGCTCCAAAATACCATCAAAGGATCAAGAGAAAGAAACTCCTCCTCTAAAACCAGACTCTGCCAAACCTTCTCAAAGTTTTCCACCAACAGGAGAAAAAGTTACCCCAGTAGATTCTAAAGTCATACCTCGACCTGCATCAGATACAAAAATTATTTCACATCCTGGACCTACTCCAGAGAGCAAAGATCAAAAACAAGTTGATCCAATTCAGAAAAAGGACGAACCCAAGAAAGCACAAACCAAAATGAGTCCTAAGCCAGACACCAAGCTGATGCCAAAAGGGTCACCAACACCCCAAGGTCCACGACCCCCCACTGGACAAACTGTCCCTCTATCTCCACAGCCCCCAAAGCCTCAGGAGCAGTCAAGACGTTTTAGCCTAAATCTGGGAAGTATTACTGATGCCCCTAAATCACAGCCCACAACTCCTCAAGAAACAGTGACTGGGAAACTCTTTGGATTTGGAGCATCCATCTTTAGCCAGGCATCAAATCTGATCTCCACAGCAGGCCAGCCTGGGTCTCATTCACAGGGTGGGCCAGCGGCCCCAATAAAACAAGTCCCTCCTCCTTCACAACCACCTATTTCTCAAGGGCCACCCAAATCCACAGCACCGCCAGCACCTGCAAAGGTTCTACCTGTGAAAAAGGAAACCAAAGCTCCAGTAATTGAAAAACTAGAGCCCAAAGCTGAACAAATTTCAACTGTAAAAAGAGCAGAAACAGAAAAGAAGCCTCTGCCTACTAAGGACAGCAAACCGTCCACAGCTGAACCTCAAAAGGTTGTTCTTCCCCCAAAACTAGAAGAAACCTCCAAACCAGAATTAGCCTGTCCTCTCTGCAAAACTGAACTCAACATAAGTTCTAAGGATCCTGCTAACTTCAACACTTGCACTGAATGTAAGAAACAAGTGTGTAATCTCTGTGGATTTAACCCTACACCGCACTTGACTGAGGTAAGAAATAGTGGTCTCACATATGAATGTGAATATATGGTGTTAATTCAGAAATGTTTTGGTAGTCAGTATTCCTAGCAAAAAACACATTTCTGAGTAAATAAAAATTGATATTGTTATCTTTGAAGGAGCTTTAATTATTTATTAGGCTTAATGCTTTCTTATTAAACATTTATATAATTTATACTTTTCTAGCTTAATGTACCAAAAAGTAAGAAGATGAAATGAGCTGATAAAATAATGATTATCCCATTCTTTTATGAATTAACATCCTATGGCTTTCACATGAAAACACAAAATAAGTATTGTAATTTACTGTTCCCACTGTCTCTCATCCTTCCAGTCTCTTTCATACATTAAAAAGAGAAGCTTGATTGATTACAAATCCATAAACTATATGAGATCTGTTATTTTACAAAAGTTAAGAGCTTAGTGTAAGTTAATAATATTGTCTGCTAGAAAATATTGGTTCAAATATATAATACTTAGACTTTTTATAATCCTGTTTAAGCTGTTATCTGGCATAAATATAATAGAGTACTTCATTAGGAACTGTGGAAAGAAAAAGGAGTTATATGGATTTCAGTGACTAATGTCAAGGATTTTTTTTTCTTTTAATGGGAAGACCAAAACACTTCTTCCACAGTGTAAAAAGCAGATAACAATTTTCTACCTGATATAGTTATAGAAGAATGAATCAATAAGGATTAAGACTGTGTTAAGGATATTAGAGTATTTGACTCTTAGGAGATTGAGGGGGTGAATGATTGCTGCTTAAGTAAGTAACAGTGATATTTTAGTAAACATTTTGGGATTGAATTTAAATCATTGTTCATTATTTTTATGCAAATCAGTAATACTTAAGTATTATTTTATTCCCCCTCCTTGATTTTGTAATTCATTGAAATGCAAAAAAATTATATAGTTGGATTTAACAACTATACAAAAGAAGCTTTAGAGATTCTTGCTTTTGAGTTAAACTTTTTAAAAGAATAAGTTATAAAACTTTTTTTTTAACTTTTGAAAGTATTTGATTGTTTTGCCATGTTTAACACCATACGAAAATATTGTCCCTATAGACTTAAGCTGATTTTTATCTTCTTTAACTGTGATGAATAATGTTAACTGGGATCTGTTTTAAAGGTTAAAAAAAAATGGTTTCTCTTAGCACCTCTTCAGTGCTTACAAGTGTAATTATTACTTACAGGATTTGGAATTCAGTGCAAGAGCAAAACAACTTTAAATTTCTTCCATATTTTTAGAAGAATTGTTTTTCATTGTGTATTTATGAAGAGGGCAATTTCAATTTTTCCAGGACAATTTATTAATTTCATACATTTGAGAAGTTGTACCTTTTAATGAAGAGCTTTATGATATCAGTTTTTAAATGGTTATAAAACAAACTGCAACACTAAAATACCTTGAAGAAGTGTATTTTGTACACACTGAAGAAAGGGCTATAACGTGTGTATATGTGTAAACACCTATATGTATGTATGCATTTGGGTCATAGTGATTATTAGAATTCCGTAAGTGTTTGAAAGTGTGAAGTGAGAGTTCTTGAGAAGAGGGACAATAAATCTCTCAGGAAAATCTTTGATTTTCAGTGTTGGCAAATTATATTTCAGAAGTGGTAATTTTGAAAGGAGTTTTCTTGAATCAAGCAGAGAATTATTATCTAGGATGTGTGTGGAATTTCAATAGTTTGAAAATATAAGTGATTTTAAGTTTTCAAATGGTGCATGAGAACTTCTGTTTTAAATATATCAATGGAATTTAGATAATCTGTCATTGTTCAGATTGTTTTTTTCTTTGGCCATTTCTTTGAATGTGGGAGATCATATTTCAGCGGAGAGAAAAATATGATGTAACAAAAGCAGTTGACTCATGTTCTTGTCTCCACTTGACTGTGTTATTCTGAGGGAAGTTTTTAGCTGGTCTAAGACCTTAATGCCATCTGATCTTTAGGTAAAGTCCATTAGCTACCCTGACATCAAGGAGTGAATGAAGGTTACTGGAGTTAATCTGTGTTGCTGTAGCTCCTGCTCTTTTACCTAGAAGACTTTAGAGGACTGGCAGAAGAGACTGGCTGAAAAAGACACCCTGTGTTTGCAGTGTATGTGTGTGTATGTGTACACGTACTTGCATATTCAGGAAATTATAAATTCGATGTATACGCTTTATTTGTTGTGCTGTCCCAGTGTTTATATTACTTACTAATCTCTCCTCATTTTGAGTGGCTAGAAAATATCTCATCCTTGATCCTTGTTTCTTTGCTTGGTTTCTATGATTTCTTTGTTCTGCTTATGATAATTTTCTTGTGATCCAATATTTTCTGCTGGGCTGGCACTCTACTTGGATTCTAGTTTGAGAGAGCATATACTGAAAATACTCAGACTTTAAGCCTACAATGCCGAGAAATGGTATTCCTCAAGAAAATCCAACTACATATTTCCATTTATTTTTCTAGTAAAGCACATATAACTCTGTATGAAGCCTCTGCTTCTCCCCCTCCCTTCTCTATGAGACAGGATGTCTTGTCCTCCTGACGCCTCTCTGCTCTCCCCTTCTTCTGGTCTGTTCTGGTGGTGAGAAGAGCTGGTCCTGGTTTTCCATGGGTTGGGAACTGTAAACAGTATCTGTCCCCTCCCCCATCCATTCATCAAACACACCTGTCTCTAAGGTTGCTTCCTGTGTGTCCTACTCAGCATCTCCCACAGCACCCGAAGAGTGCCCGGCTGCCTGCAGGGCCCTGGGGTGTTGCCAGGCTTCAGCCTAAGCCTTATGGTTTAACTGTTTTGTGCCCAGTGTGTACACATAATACTATCATCCATTAATTTCTGATAGTAAGGAATGGTTTTTTAAGCTTTAATTTCTGCCAAATCAAGAAATATTTTGTCTTTGAAGGAGTTTTATGAGGCAGCAAGGCTTTCTGAAAGAGCTAGTCTTATAGAATTCGGAAGCATGTTGAGAAAAACAGTGTAAATTGGCAATAAATTTACCTAGTGAATTTTAATTATTCCAGATCAGTTTAAGTGCAGAAAGAAGTCTACTCATAGTGGGTATTTTATTGTTTGTGTTGCTCTTTTGTAAAGGATATTCTTACTATGAAAATACAACTTAAATTCGTTTCCACATGCTTCAAGGAGTCCTAGAGTCATATTTCTGCTTCCTTAGTAAGATAATTATGCATGGCTTGAATGATGTTGAAATAGCCAGCATATATTTGTCACCAGGCAACAAATGGACCTTTTGAGCTGATTAAGATGCAGGAGTGTACCTGAATTCCCTTCAGATCTTTACTCTAGCCAAGGTGACTCCTGCGTTCGCTCTCAGACCCTCTCTTGGACCCTTCTCTCTCTCAGGTCTGGTGGGGGTGTGCTTCATTTCTTAGTTTAGTAAACAGGTAATATCTTGGTTTAACTTTAAAGACCATTGCTTAAAGTTTAAAAAAATATATCTATTACTAAAATATTATGATTTTATAGTAACATCTATTACTAAAATAGATGTATACACAATACACATACATATGTATATGAGCAAAAAAACTAAAAGAATGATCAGAACTCAATGAGGAGAAATTAACTCTACCACTAATCAGTTTTTAAAGAATTCCATGACAGAGATAAATACACATTCTGTTTAAAAATTTCTGGCATCCTAGGAAAAGAGGGACATCTGTTTGTACTTTTTGACTAACATAAGAGAAGTAATAAGTTTGTAGATATAAAATTTTTGCTTAATAATGTTTAAAAGAATTTGATATTACCTTTTTATTAAGTGATATCTAGTTGAAGAAAAATCCAAAAATAGGTTAAAATAGAGATATTTTGTTTAAAGAAATTGAAACAAAAAAGTAGATTCTTCATTAGTCTTTTTATCTATGCATTTTTAAGTATTTAGCATTCTGCTCTTTGTGTTCTATTAAGATATTCCATTTTTAATGTGATTAAACACTTCTTAAATATTACATAAAATGATTACATATTATTCAGTTCTATGGTTCTTTGGTTGTATGTTTTTTCATACACATTATCCTGGTATTAAGGACTTAATACCTTAGGTTTTTCATTTTTTATTATGAAAAATAATAAACATTTATTTTAGGTTGTTTTTATTTTTATTATAAATAAAGTGAATGTTTTGGAGTATAAATATTTGCATTTTAACTGTTTTTCAGAGAAAGCTTAGTGGTACTAAGGTTACTAAATCAAAGAACAAGAACCCTGAAGTTATCAAAATCTTTTGGAGATATGATAGCAGTTGACGTTACCACTAGCATCTATGATCCTTTCTTAATGCAGCCTCTCCAAATTTGAATACTATCATTTATAATAAAATTGGTTAATTTGGAAGTTTAAAAATGCTATCATATGATTCCTTTGATTTGTATCTCTTGGATTACCAGAACTTTTATTTAGATATTAAATGTATATAGATGATTCTAATTACAATTCAAACTTAATATTGTTCAGACATTGTAGGAAAAAGTAAACTGGTATTTGACTAAGTCTATGTGACACCCTTCCCAGGTGGCACAGTGGTAAAGAATCCTCCTGCCAATGCAGGTTGGGAAGATCCCCTGGAGAAGGAAATGGCAACCCACTCTAGTATTCTTTCCTATAAGGATTTTCATGGACACAGGAGCCTGGCAGGCTACTGTCCATCGATCACAAAGAGTCAGATATGACTTAGTGACTAAACAACGGCAATATGTAAAACACATTGCATCAGGCATATTTTTACAACAACCCTGTAGAGTAGATTTTAGAGCTGCTTTAGAGATCAGGGGAATGAGGATCAGAGAGGTAATTACCAAGCCACAGAGGTATCATTCAGAGGCTGAAACAATGCTTGATCCCCTAGACCATGTTTAAGTAACATGGAGAGGGAGACGGTGGTTCTTTAGTTGCTAAGTCATGTCTGACTCTTACGACCTCACGGAGTAGCCTGCCAGGCTCTTCTGTCCCTGGAGAACTGGATAACAGATGTCATTTCTTCTGTGCTTGTGTTATGTCAGTTGGTAATTACTAAGACTTTGATAGCAACAAATTTGCTAAAATGTGCATCAAATCAGGTAACATTTGGGGCTCACAGAATAATGGTGGTTGTGTTATATGGCTGAATTTAGAAGCATTTGCAGATTGAGAACTTCAGAAGTATGCTTTCATGTATAGCACACGTGAGGTCAGAAAACATAGTTGCTCCAACTGTAAGAAATACTGTCAATATTATATTCGCGTCAATGCACGCAAAGACTTTACTCCATGAAAATAATGTAAGTGTTCCATTGGTGATAGTGGTGGTGGTTAATCTTTGCTTCTGCCAACATTTTTGTATAGCCTCCTTTGTTACATTCCCAGGAGTGGGATTCCTGAAGCATGGGTTTTATGTATACATGTGTGTGTTAGTCAGTTAATCGTGTCCGACTCTTTGCAGCCCCATGGGCCATAGCCCTCCAGGCTCTTCTGTCCTTGGAATAATCCAGGCAAGACTACTGGAGTGGATTGCCATTGCCATGTATATATATCTTAAACTGGTTCTCCACCATGGTTTTATCCATTTTTAGTCTGATTAACTTTGCATATTTGCTACTGTTGTTCTAAAGATGCATTGCCTGATGCGATAGTCGCTGGAAAAACATGGCTATTGAGCACCATGGGTCAAATTAAGATTAATGAAAGTGCAAAAACCACATTAGATTTTGAATCTTTAGTATGGAAACTGTAAAATATCTCACTGATAATTTTAATTTGGTTACTATTGTGTAAGATTTATCCTTAAATATTGCTGTTATGACTGCCTTTTGACATGTCACTTTGCCGCTGTGCATGCATGCACTACAGTATAATTCTGTGTAGGATATATGTTTTTCTCTTTATACGAGAAAAACACTATTACTATATTTATTGCCTCCAGAGCTTATTTTCTTTTCCAGAGCTTAATTTCCTTATATTATACAACATATCTGGTTCTCTTTCTGTGCTGTACTGAGCAAATAGTTCTTGGGGCTCTCATCATCAGGAGATAAACTACTGATACCTAGCTTGGCCCAGTTCAGCCTGATGATCACTGTTCTAGGCCCTGCTAATCATCAGTATGAGATATCGGTGCTATTGATAAGTGTACTGTGGTCCTACCAACCTTTAGGTCAAAATATCTTTTCTACTGACTCTTCTGGTTTCCTCTATTCTATTTTTCCAAATATTTCCTCTNAGTGGAATGGGCATCAGAGGTTTGAGGCCATGATGGTAGTAAATTCAGGTTTGTCTCTCCTCATAGTTACAGATAAAAATGTAATTTTAGAAGTTAAACAAGACAGTAATTATGTCCAAGCCCTGAAAATATATATGGTTAGCAGGTGAGTTAGTTATGGGGGATTCCTTCAGTTTGAATCAAAATGGGAATATATAGTCCATGTCAAAGGTATAGCATAGGGAGAATGGCATGACACTAGAAAATGAAGGCAGAAGCTTGTCATTCAGGCTAGATTAACAATGGGTATTAACAGAGTAAACAGAAATATTGTAGTTTGAAGAGCATGAATATCTTAATTTATTTAATTCCAACAACCTCAAAAAATATTTGTGAACATCTATGATGATTAAAAGGGATTCTCTTGTGGCTCAGAGGATAAAGTGTCTGCCTGCAATGCAGGAGACCCAGGTTCAATCCCTGGGTTGGGAAGATCCCCTGGAGAAGAAATGGCAACCCACTTCAGTATTCTTGCCTGGAGAATCCCATGGACAGAGGAGCCTGGCGGGCTACAGTCCACAGGGTGGCAAAGAGCTGGACACGACTGAGCGACTTTACTCACGTATGATGATTAAAAGGTCAGACCATACACGTAGTGTTTATATAATTGTTGCTGACAGTCTTTGGAGAGATGTAGAGCTGGAGGTATCAGAATTAGGTAAGTGCTAACATAAGGACAGTAACAAAACTATAGATTTTAATTTCTTACAAAAAATTAACTATTCACAGCTATTGGAGAGTATTGAGTTTTGATGGGAGCTAGAGTCAACCTCTTCTGTGGTGGTTTGTTTTAAACAGGTTAAATTTGGTGGAGGTACTGGCAACCCACTCCAGTATTCTTGCCTAGAGAGTCCCATGGATGGAGGAGCTGGTAGGCTACAGTCCATGGGGTCACTAAGAGTCAGAAACACGACTGAGCGACTTCACTTTCACTTTTCACTTTCATGCACTGGAGAAGGAAATGGCAACCCACTCCAGTGTTCTTACCTGGAGAATCCCAGGGATGGGGGAGCCTGTTGGGCTGCCGTCTATGGGGTCGCACAGAGTTGGACACGACTGAAGCGATACAGCAGCAGCAGCACACAATATTTTGGAAATGACAAGGGCCAAATGAGGGACAGTGGCTTTGGAAATATGAACAAGTGGGAAATTAACTTTCACAAGCAACACAGACCTTCTTGAAGAGTAACTGAATATGCAGTAAAGATATTCCAGGATTTTTAACTCAGATTGACTGAGAGGGCAAAGGTGCTATTATCACTTGTAACTCTCCCTCAGTGCATTGAGGAATATTAGATGGTGATCTGTGATGTTAATGTTGGGGTGAGTTGTGGACTTTGTCATTTTCTCAATGTAATAAGAAAGATTTTTTGTTGTTGTTGTTTTCAGCTGAATCAGGCAATTGGAAACACTGCTATGTTCAGTAGTAGATTAGGTTCTGAGATAAAACTCATTTCTGTTTTCAACAGATTTGGCCAGTAGAATTAAAAAGAGGCTCTTTCTGAAAAACCCTAAGAGGATAAAAAGGTTTTCACATTGTGAAAGCTATAGACAATTATTTTAAACTGTATTTTTACAGTGAGGAGGAACATTGAGGGATCAGATGTCTTTTACGTGTTGTTTATCAAAGTGAAGAAAATGGGGTCATGAAAAGGACAAAAGCAGGGCCAGTGGAGTCTGTTCAGAAACAGTGTGTTAAGAGAAAAGCAGAATTATGTCCCTGTGAAAAAGCAATGACCTGTGTTTTCCACCCCTGTTTTCCTAGGTCCCCTCTTGTCTACATATTTAAAGACTTGGTCATATATGTTTATAAACTACAAGGAAACATTTGCTTTTGGAATGAGGACAGTACAGAATATGTGTCCCAGTGTTGATATAAATCGTACATTAGATATGCCATGGTAGTGCTCTGATTTTGCAGTGGTTCAGAGGTGGAGTGAAAGCCTACCAGCCAGCTATGCATGAAGCTCCAATGTTCACATGGCAAACAGACTTAAAATTTTACTGATAAAACCAAATACATCCAAAGAAATTGGAAGGATGAGGGTTGAGAGAGAACTTTCAGAGGAAAGGAAAAGAGGACTTATGACAATATCATCATCAGATACTTATTTTATAAGTAAAGAATTATAATTTTAATTATATTTTCTTCTTTCATCTTGTCTGACTGCATGATTATAAGGTGACATGGTATCATTTAAGATTGAAAACAAGTAATAAAAAGTAAATAGTAGAACAGCAGAATTGACATTGGCATTAGGAGATATGGTTGAGTGGATAGATGCATGTTTATGGAGAAATTTCCTTCCATCAAGAAGGGGACATGATGGAGTGGATTTCCTTACATTCAAGCTAACCCTTTAGTCATACAACTTACATTAGTAACAGTGGATTGATTATATTTTGGGATTCAAATATCTGTATGTTTAAAAAGTTATTTATTTTGTGAAATGCCTCAAACATAGAAAAAGGTAAACATAAGTACTTAATACTCATATTGAAAATGAATGTAATAAAAACCCAAGTGCTTCTTAACCTATAGGTAACAAATATTTTAATTTTGCTTTTTGATTCAGATTCTTAAACAAATATAACTGGTCAGTTAGAGTTGAAAATCTTCAACCTTCTCCAAACAGAAGTTTGCTTTCCATGAGATTATAAAATAAGCCCTATTATACTGGTACTTTAGGCTTCCCACATGGTGTTAGTGGTAAAGAACTCACCTGCAAATGCAGGAGACATAAGAGATGCAGGTTCAGGAAGATTCCCTTGAAGAGGGCACGGCAACTCACTCCAGTGTTTTTGCCTGGAGAATCCCATGGACAGAGGAACCTGGCAGGCTGCGGTCCATAGGGTCACAGTCAGACACAACTGAAGCAACTTAGCACACATGCATACTGGTACCTGAGTTTAAATAATTTCAATATTCTTTCTTTAAATTTTAAATTCATTTTAATGATTAAGCAAAAGACAGGAGGTTTTTTTTTTTTAATTAAATGTTAACATTGTAAACTGTCGAGTGGAAGAATAGTTTTTTAAAATTAGGAATGCTTAGTTCAGTTTTTTTTACAAAAAGGAATTGTTTCAAGTAAGAGTATGTTGTTTGCCCACCTAATACTTTACAATTTTGTATTCTAGAGAACTTTTTTGGTATTTATGCACCATATATTAAGTTTTCCATCGTGTAGAATTTTGAACAAAGAATGTCAGTGCTAAACTGGTAACATTGGTTACTTTGGGAGTTAAAGATTAGGTCGTATATAGAATTTACCCTTCTAGATTACTTTGGTAATATTTAAAATTTTGTATAATGAGTGTATATTATTTTAGAATAAAATAGATAAATGTTGAATATACATTTTTTAAGATTATCTTCTAAAATATATTAGTACCAATTTCACCTTCTCCTTTTAACAATAAATGTGATGGAAAAGAAGAAATGCATTTACACCTACACATGATATATATATACACACACACATAAATATATGCATATATATACACACACAATGTGTGTCTCACATATATACATATCTCACCAGTCAGGTAAGTATATTGTATACATACATTGCTCTTTCCATTTATAAAAATTATAAGGAAATAACTTTTCTCTTTTTGATCATGCTATAACTATAATAATTTCAGGGGATACTATTATTTTTTCTTTACTTTCTTAAGAGAGAATGTTTTCTTTCTAATCCACAGTAATTAATAGTTATGATTTTCTCACATTTGATTGTGTTGCCTTGGAGGGGAGAAGTGATTCTCTTACTAATTTAAGAAATTAGCAATGTGTTAATAATTTTGACAAGCATACTCTGGGTTATATAACTGAAACCTGTTTATGAGCCATCAACAGAGAAAATATCCAACATAACTGATTTTGGAATCTAATATGTTATATTAATAATCATTTTCTTTTATCATACATGGTTTTCTATTTCTGAGAGTAATCCAACTTTGAGTAAATCAAAGGCAAAGAATAAAGCTAGTGTTACAAGAAAATTTTCTGTGTTGATTTATAATTTTATATTGCTTAAAATAGAGTGCTTACATCTGAGTTTCATTAGTTATATTTTAGTATACTTAACTATATATAAATAATATATAAATATGTAAATAAAAGTTATTTGATATAGGTTTTATGTTTTACATGATGAGAGACATAATTTCAAAAGCTACCAATGCAGTTTTAAAAATGCTTTTGTTTCTACCTTGTTATTGCCTTATTGACTGTTATTTTATGTTACTTCTAGATGAAAGAGTGGCTCTGTTTAAACTGTCAGATGCAGAGAGCTCTAGGAGGTAACCTGGCTCCAATTCCATCATCACCCCAGCCCAAACCGAAGACTGCCCCTGTTCCTGCATCAGCAGTGAGCAAGCCACCCACTCCATCACAGCAGGTTTCTCCAAAGAAAGATACTACACCCAAACAGGATGTCTCAAAGGTAGCTGAATCTAAAAAGCCCCCACCACTAGTAAAACAACCAACCCTTCACAGTCCCCACCCAGTCACATCCCAGCAGCCTCCTGAGGCAGAGTCCTCATCCAAGCCAGTCCCTCCCAAAGAGCCTTCTGCCTCGTTTGAACTGGCCAAGGTCTCCATGGCTGATGATAAACCAGAGCAGCCCAAGACAGGAAAGCCAGCCACAGACATTGTGTCTTCATCATCAACAGCAACAAGACCGGATATTCCAGGCTCCAAAATACCATCAAAGGATCAAGAGAAAGAAACTCCTCCTCTAAAACCAGACTCTGCCAAACCTTCTCAAAGTTTTCCACCAACAGGAGAAAAAGTTACCCCAGTAGATTCTAAAGTCATACCTCGACCTGCATCAGATACAAAAATTATTTCACATCCTGGACCTACTCCAGAGAGCAAAGATCAAAAACAAGTTGATCCAATTCAGAAAAAGGACGAACCCAAGAAAGCACAAACCAAAATGAGTCCTAAGCCAGACACCAAGCTGATGCCAAAAGGGTCACCAACACCCCAAGGTCCACGACCCCCCACTGGACAAACTGTCCCTCTATCTCCACAGCCCCCAAAGCCTCAGGAGCAGTCAAGACGTTTTAGCCTAAATCTGGGAAGTATTACTGATGCCCCTAAATCACAGCCCACAACTCCTCAAGAAACAGTGACTGGGAAACTCTTTGGATTTGGAGCATCCATCTTTAGCCAGGCATCAAATCTGATCTCCACAGCAGGCCAGCCTGGGTCTCATTCACAGGGTGGGCCAGCGGCCCCAATAAAACAAGTCCCTCCTCCTTCACAACCACCTATTTCTCAAGGGCCACCCAAATCCACAGCACCGCCAGCACCTGCAAAGGTTCTACCTGTGAAAAAGGAAACCAAAGCTCCAGTAATTGAAAAACTAGAGCCCAAAGCTGAACAAATTTCAACTGTAAAAAGAGCAGAAACAGAAAAGAAGCCTCTGCCTACTAAGGACAGCAAACCGTCCACAGCTGAACCTCAAAAGGTTGTTCTTCCCCCAAAACTAGAAGAAACCTCCAAACCAGAATTAGCCTGTCCTCTCTGCAAAACTGAACTCAACATAAGTTCTAAGGATCCTGCTAACTTCAACACTTGCACTGAATGTAAGAAACAAGTGTGTAATCTCTGTGGATTTAACCCTACACCGCACTTGACTGAGGTAAGAAATAGTGGTCTCACAATATGAATGTGAATATATGGTGTTAATTCAGAAATGTTTTGGTAGTCAGTATTCCTAGCAAAAAATACATTTCTGAGTAAATAAAAATTGATATTGTTATCTTTGAAGGAGCTTTAATTATTTATTAGGCTTAATGCTTTCTTATTAAACATTTATATAATTTATACTTTTCTAGCTTAATGTACCAAAAAGTAAGAAGATGAAATGAGCTGATAAAATAATGATTATCCCATTCTTTTATGAATTAACATCCTATGGCTTTCACATGAAAACACAAAATAAGTATTGTAATTTACTGTTCCCACTGTCTCTCATCCTTCCAGTCTCTTTCATACATTAAAAAGAGAAGCTTGATTGATTACAAATCCATAAACTATATGAGATCTGTTATTTTACAAAAGTTAAGAGCTTAGTGTAAGTTAATAATATTGTCTGCTAGAAAATATTGGTTCAAATATATAATACTTAGACTTTTTATAATCCTGTTTAAGCTGTTATCTGGCATAAATATAATAGAGTACTTCATTAGGAACTGTGGAAAGAAAAAGGAGTTATATGGATTTCAGTGACTAATGTCAAGGATTTTTTTTTCTTTTAATGGGAAGACCAAAACACTTCTTCCACAGTGTAAAAAGCAGATAACAATTTTCTACCTGATATAGTTATAGAAGAATGAATCAATAAGGATTAAGACTGTGTTAAGGATATTAGAGTATTTGACTCTTAGGAGATTGAGGGGGTGAATGATTGCTGCTTAAGTAAGTAACAATGATATTTTAGTAAACATTTTGGGATTTAATTTAAATCATTGTTCATTATTTTTATGCAAATCAGTAATACTTAAGTATTATTTTATTCCCCCTCCTTGATTTTATAATTCATTGAAATGCAAAAAAATTATATAGTTGGATTTAACAACTATACAAAAGAAGCTTTAGAGATTCTTGCTTTTGAGTTAAACTTTTTAAAAGAATAAGTTATAAAACTTTTTTTTTAACTTTTGAAAGTATTTGATTGTTTTGCCGTGTTTAACACCATACGAAAATATTGTCCCTATAGACTTAAGCTGATTTTTATCTTCTTTAACTGTGATGAATAATGTTAACTGGGATCTGTTTTAAAGGTTAAAAAAAAATGGTTTCTCTTAGCACCTCTTCAGTGCTTACAAGTGTAATTATTACTTACAGGATTTGGAATTCAGTGCAAGAGCAAAACAACTTTAAATTTCTTCCATATTTTTAGAAGAATTGTTTTTCATTGTGTATTTATGAAGAGGGCAATTTCAATTTTTCCAGGACAATTTATTAATTTCATACATTTGAGAAGTTGTACCTTTTAATGAAGAGCTTTATGATATCAGTTTTTAAATGGTTATAAAACAAACTGCAACACTAAAATACCTTGAAGAAGTGTATTTTATACACACTGAAGAAAGGGCTATAACGTGTGTATATGTGTGAACACCTATATGTATGTATGCATTTGGGTCATAGTGTTTATTAGAATTCCGTAAGTGTTTGAAAGTGTGAAGTGAGAGTTCTTGAGAAGAGGGACAATAAATCTCTCAGGAAAATCTTTGATTTTCAGTGTTGGCAAATTATATTTCAGAAGTGGTAATTTTGAAAGGAGTTTTCTTGAATCAAGCAGAGAATTATTATCTAGGATGTGTGTGGAATTTCAATAGTTTGAAAATATAAGTGATTTTAAGTTTTCAAATGGTGCATGAGAACTTCTGTTTTAAATATATCAATGGAATTTAGATAATCTGTCATTGTTCAGATTGTTTTTTTCTTTGGCCATTTCTTTGAATGTGGAAGATCATATTTCAGCGGAGAGAAAAATATGATGTAACAAAAGCAGTTGACTCATGTTCTTGTCTCCACTTGACTATGTTATTCTGAGGGAAGTTTTTAGCTGGTCTAAGACCTTAATGCCATCTGATCTTTAGGTAAAGTCCATTAGCTACCCTGACATCAAGGAGTGAATGAAGGTTACTGGAGTTAATCTGTGTTGCTGTAGCTCCTGCTCTTTTACCTAGAAGACTTTAGAGGACTGGCAGAAGAGACTGGCTGAAAAAGACACCCTGTGTTTGCAGTGTATGTGTGTGTATGTGTACACGTACTTGCATATTCAGG
The DNA here is from genome assembly GCA_006410735.1 of Raphicerus campestris. NCBI lineage: Eukaryota > Metazoa > Chordata > Mammalia > Artiodactyla > Bovidae > Raphicerus > Raphicerus campestris. The sequence goes on along the minus strand of SJYW01040531.1, from coordinate 98,020 downwards.
AAATTATAAATTCGATGTATACGCTTTATTTGTTGTGCTGTCCCAGTGTTTATATTACTTACTAATCTCTCCTCATTTTGAGTGGCTAGAAAATATCTCATCCTTGATCCTTGTTTCTTTGCTTGGTTTCTATGATTTCTTTGTTCTGCTTATGATAATTTTCTTGTGATCCAATATTTTCTGCTGGGCTGGCACTCTACTTGGATTCTAGTTTGAGAGAGCATATACTGAAAATACTCAGACTTTAAGCCTACAATGCCGAGAAATGGTATTCCTCAAGAAAATCCAACTACATATTTCCATTTATTTTTCTAGTAAAGCACATATAACTCTGTATGAAGCCTCTGCTTCTCCCCCTCCCTTCTCTATGAGACAGGATGTCTTGTCCTCCTGACGCCTCTCTGCTCTCCCCTTCTTCTGGTCTGTTCTGGTGGTGAGAAGAGCTGGTCCTGGTTTTCCATGGGTTGGGAACTGTAAACAGTATCTGTCCCCTCCCCCATCCATTCATCAAACACACCTGTCTCTAAGGTTGCTTCCTGTGTGTCCTACTCAGCATCTCCCACAGCACCCGAAGAGTGCCCGGCTGCCTGCAGGGCCCTGGGGTGTTGCCAGGCTTCAGCCTAAGCCTTATGGTTTAACTGTTTTGTGCCCAGTGTGTACACATAATACTATCATCCATTAATTTCTGATAGTAAGGAATGGTTTTTTAAGCTTTAATTTCTGCCAAATCAAGAAATATTTTGTCTTTGAAGGAGTTTTATGAGGCAGCAAGGCTTTCTGAAAGAGCTAGTCTTATAGAATTCGGAAGCATGTTGAGAAAAACAGTGTAAATTGGCAATAAATTTACCTAGTGAATTTTAATTATTCCAGATCAGTTTAAGTGCAGAAAGAAGTCTACTCATAGTGGGTATTTTATTGTTTGTGTTGCTCTTTTGTAAAGGATATTCTTACTATGAAAATACAACTTAAATTTGTTTCCACATGCTTCAAGGAGTCCTAGAGTCATATTTCTGCTAACTTAGTAAGATAATTATGCGTGGCTTGAATGATGTTGAAATAGCCAGCATATATTTGTCACCAGGCAACAAATGGACCTTTTGAGCTGATTAAGATGCAGGAGTGTACCTGAGTTCCCTTCAGATCTTTACTCTAGCCAAGGTGACTCCTGCGTTCGCTCTCAGACCCTCTCTTGGACCCTTCTCTCTCTCAGGTCTGGTGGGGGTGTGCTTCATTTCTTAGTTTAGTAAACAGGTAATATCTTGGTTTAACTTTAAAGACCATTGCTTAAAGTTTAAAAAAATATATCTATTACTAAAATATTATGATTTTATAGTAACATCTATTACTAAAATAGATGTATACACAATACACATACATACGTATATGAGCAAAAAAACTAAAAGCATGATCAGAACTCAATGAGGAGAAAATAACTCTACCACTAATCAGTTTTTAAAGAATTCCATGACAGAGATAAATACACATTCTGTTTAAAAATTTCTGGCATCCTAGGAAAAGAGGGACATCTGTTTGTACTTTTTGACTAACATAAGAGAAGTAATAAGTTTGTAGATATAAAATTTTTGCTTAATAATGTTTAAAAGAATTTGATATTACCTTTTTATTAAGTGATATCTAGTTGAAGAAAAATCCAAAAATAGGTTAAAATAGAGATATTTTGTTTAAAGAAATTGAAACAAAAAAGTAGATTCTTCATTAGTCTTTTTATCTATGCATTTTTAAGTATTTAGCATTCTGCTCTTTGTGTTCTATTAAGATATTCCATTTTTAATGTGATTAAACACTTCTTAAATATTACATAAAATGATTACATATTATTCAGTTCTATGGTTCTTTGGTTGTATGTTTTTTCATACACATTATCCTGGTATTAAGGACTTAATACCTTAGGTTTTTCATTTTTTATTATGAAAAATAATAAACATTTATTTTAGGTTGTTTTTATTTTTATTATAAATAAAGTGAATGTTTTGGAGTATAAATATTTGCATTTTAACTGTTTTTCAGAGAAAGCTTAGTGGTACTAAGGTTACTAAATCAAAGAACAAGAACCCTGAAGTTATCAAAATCTTTTGGAGATATGATAGCAGTTGACGTTACCACTAGCATCTATGATCCTTTCTTAATGCAGCCTCTCCAAATTTGAATACTATCATTTATAATAAAATTGGTTAATTTGGAAGTTTAAAAATGCTATCATATGATTCCTTTGATTTGTATCTCTTGGATTACCAGAACTTTTATTTAGATATTAAATGTATATAGATGATTCTAATTACAATTCAAACTTAATATTGTTCAGACATTGTAGGAAAAAGTAAACTGGTATTTGACTAAGTCTATGTGACACCCTTCCCAGGTGGCACAGTGGTAAAGAATCCTCCTGCCAATGCAGGTTGGGAAGATCCCCTGGAGAAGGAAATGGCAACCCACTCTAGTATTCTTTCCTATAAGGATTTTCATGGACACAGGAGCCTGGCAGGCTACTGTCCATGGATCACAAAGAGTCAGATATGACTTAGTGACTAAACAACGGCAATATGTAAAACACATTGCATCAGGCATATTTTTACAACAACCCTGTAGAGTAGATTTTAGAGCTGCTTTAGAGATCAGGGGAATGAGGATCAGAGAGGTAATTACCAAGCCACAGAGGTATCATTCAGAGGCTGAAACAATGCTTGATCCCCTAGACCATGTTTAAGTAACATGGAGAGGGAGATGGTGGTTCTTTAGTTGCTAAGTCATGTCTGACTCTTACGACCTCACGGAGTAGCCTGCCAGGCTCTTCTGTCCCTGGAGAACTGGATAACAGATGTCATTTCTTCTGTGCTTGTGTTATGTCAGTTGGTAATTACTAAGACTTTGATAGCAACAAATTTGCTAAAATGTGCATCAAATCAGGTAACATTTGGGGCTCACAGAATAATGGTGGTTGTGTTATATGGCTGAATTTAGAAGCATTTGCAGATTGAGAACTTCAGAAGTATGCTTTCATGTATAGCACACGTGAGGTCAGAAAACATAGTTGCTCCAACTGTAAGAAATACTGTCAATATTATATTCGCGTCAATGCACGCAAAGACTTTACTCCATGAAAATAATGTAAGTGTTCCATTGGTGATAGTGGTGGTGGTTAATCTTTGCTTCTGCCAACATTTTTGTATAGCCTCCTTTGTTACATTCCCAGGAGTGGGATTCCTGAAGCATGGGTTTTATGTATACATGTGTGTGTTAGTCAGTTAATCGTGTCCGACTCTTTGCAGCCCCATGGGCCATAGCCCTCCAGGCTCTTCTGTCCTTGGAATAATCCAGGCAAGACTACTGGAGTGGATTGCCATTGCCATGTATATATATCTTAAACTGGTTCTCCACCATGGTTTTATCCATTTTTAGTCTGATTAACTTTGCATATTTGCTACTGTTGTTCTAAAGATGCATTGCCTGATGCGATAGTCGCTGGAAAAACATGGCTATTGAGCACCATGGGTCAAATTAAGATTAATGAAAGTGCAAAAACCACATTAGATTTTGAATCTTTAGTATGGAAACTGTAAAATATCTCACTGATAATTTTAATTTGGTTACTATTGTGTAAGATTTATCCTTAAATATTGCTGTTATGACTGCCTTTTGACATGTCACTTTGCCGCTGTGCATGCATGCACTACAGTATAATTCTGTGTAGGATATATGTTTTTCTCTTTATACGAGAAAAACACTATTACTATATTTATTGCCTCCAGAGCTTATTTTCTTTTCCAGAGCTTAATTTCCTTATATTATACAACATATCTGGTTCTCTTTCTGTGCTGTACTGAGCAAATAGTTCTTGGGACTCTCATCGTCAGGAGATAAACTACTGATACCTAGCTTGGCCCAGTTCAGCCTGATGATCACTGTTCTAGGCCCTGCTAATCATCAGTATGAGATATCGGTGCTATTGATAAGTGTACTGTGGTCCTACCAACCTTTAGGTCAAAATATCTTTTCTACTGACTCTTCTGGTTTCCTCTATTCTATTTTTCCAAATATTCCCTCTGCTCTTTTTTTTTCCCCCAGAACTCTTGGACCTGTTTATATTCTTCTTGTAGCTTTGGGTGAAAAATCATATATTTTGAGGTCAGTTGCTTCTAGAAGTCTCAGCAATACATTATGTTAGAATTTGAATGTGTTGTCTGTTTTTTCTTCCTTCCATTTCTTCATGGCCATTTATTTTCTTTTAAAACTCTGTTCCAGTAATTTGTATTATAAAAGCATTATTCCTTATAACAATCCACAGAGTACTAAAGTATCTGAAGAAGCATGAAAAGCTTCCTCTTCCCCTTGTACGTCATGTTAATGCTTTAGTATCTCTTTAGTCTTTTTTTTGCTTTTTGTTTATTTATATAATGGTTATACAAACAGTGAAGTGTAGACAGATCTCAGATCTTTGAAAAAAGTTTTATGAGCTTGTGTTTTCAGAAATAATGTATTTATTTTGAAATGAACATGTCTTCTTACCATTATTATTTTTATTGAGTTTCTTTTTCACAAAATTTTGTACATTTGACATTCTCTCAAGTGAACTCTCATTGACTTGCCTAATTCTACTTATGAGGGAAATAACTCTGCAGAATCTCAATACAGATGCACATTCTCCTCATGAAAACTGAGAAATTGAAAATGTTTTGAGTTTCTATTAATGTGCAAACAAGGCTACAGTAAAACAGCTCCACATACATTTTCCTGTTATATCTTGATATATTAGGTAAATTCCTTGAAACAGGTGGGCAAAGACAAGAGATGTTTAACAGAGTTTCCATATTACCTTGTTTAAAAGAGTAATCATAGTCCTGCCATCAAACTATTAGTGTTTCTANCAGTAAAACAGCTACACATACATTTTCCTGTTATATCTTGATATATTAGGTAAATTCCTTGAAACAGGTGGGCAAAGACAAGAGATGTTTAACAGAGTTTCCATATTACCTTGTTTAAAAGAGTAATCATAGTCCTGCCATCAAACTATTAGTGTTTCTAGTTTCCACACTGACTAGTAGTCCGTAATTATTGGTTTCAAGAGTCAGAAACTAAGCAGTATTGTTGTATAATATTAAATTTCCATGCCTATTTTGAGAGTAAACATTATATATATAAACATCATGAGCTTNACTATTAGTGTTTCTAGTTTCCACATTGACTAGTAGTCCGTAATTATTGGTTTCAAGAGTCAGAAACTAAGCAGTATTGTTGTATAATATTAAATTTCCATGCCTATTTTGACAGTAAACATTATATATGTAAACATCATGAGCTTATCAACTACTTGTATTTTTCCTTTTTGAAGTTGCCCATTTATACCCATTGGTCATATTTTCATGTGTCTATGTCTGTGTATTTCTTAAAATATTTTAAATTATTGAATTCTTTGTCATCTTATGTTGAAATGATTTTCCATGTTGATTACTTGGTTGTTTTATGCAAAAAAGACTTTACGAAATTTTCTTCTGTACATGAAATTAAAAAAAAAACTTTTATGCAATCAAATCTTTTAATTTTCCCATGATTGCTTATTTTGCTAAAGAAGGCCTTTTCATATTTTTATTATAAAAATAGACTTCTACATTTATTCCTAAACATCTGTAGCTTTATTTTTTACTTCTAATCACATATTTATCTGTAATTCATTTTTTTTTGGTACTGTATGAGGTGAAGTGCCTAACTTTATATATTCAAAATGTATAGCCACTTGCCTCTGTGTTATTTATTAAGCAGCAATTCATCATTTTCACTCTGGTTTTTAGTGTCACATTTCACATAATAAATTTCCATTAAGACACAGTTTGCTTTTTTATATTTTTTCATTTGTACTGTTAGTTATATATCTAACTTAGAATATTAGTACTTTGTTATTTTTATTAGTATAGTTTTAATATTTAAAAATATTAAATATGCACAAAAACCTTAGCAAAAGTCTAGTAATATGGCATTGTCCTGGCCAGGATTTGACTTTACTTAATTTACAAACTACTACTATTCTACTTATAAGCTAATAAACTAACTTGTTACGGTTTCATAGGTGCCAGTAGTAGACATGACACTCCTAGGTCAGAGACAAAGAATGTTAGTACTCATACCACAGGAGGCAGCATGAATGTCAGCATATTTGCATCAATTCTGCTTGTCCCCCACTCTTGGGGGATCACATGAGATATGGACCTAGATTGACATTACACAGGCAGGTGTGAAACACAGATGAGGAGCACTGAGCTTGTGGAATCCACCTCTTTTATAACAAGCAGCAGGCCAGTTTGCTCTTTGTCCTGTGGAGACATATTACCTCATCCCTAAGGTTGCCTATTGCACACAGAAGTTGAAGAATGGACAAGGTGAAGAGCAGCCAGGGTCTTATATTGTTGGCAAAGCCTTCAATGGATGAAGGTGCAAGAGAGTCCCATTGAGGATTCTCTTTCCCAAAGGGATTAATAAACCAATGGTTTTAAAGCTTAAAATATTGTGACTTCCTCCTTCAAATAACATTAAATGTAGAAACCATGCAATGCAGGAGACCTGAGTTTGATCCATAAGTCAGGAAAATCCTCTGTAGAAGGAAATGGCAACCCACTTCAGTATTCTTGTCTGGAGAATTTCCTGGACAGAGAAGGCTGGCAGCCTACAGTCCATGCGGTCGCAAAGAGTCTAATATGACTGAGCAACTAACACACACACACACACACACACACACACACACACACACACGCACGCACATAGAAACCATGTTTAGAAAAAAACTGGAACTGTAGATAAAAGTGGAAGTATGCTGGTTGAGGCCAGCTTCATCTGTTTAACTTGGGGCTGGAAGCTGCTCATTTGGCTTCCCCTCTTATTCTTGGACCTGCCTCTGATCCAGCTCCATGAAACTCTCATGAAAAAAAGCTGCTTCTCAAACCTCATACTTTAAAAATGAAGCAAATGAGACTCAGGTAACTGAAGTTTTCTGCTTACAGTTGGGATCAGATAGTGGTGCATATAGTACTAAATAAAAATAACTTTTTCATTGTTTATCTTCTGCATCTCCTTTTAAAACTTCTTTCCTTTACTTAAACTTTGTGAACAAAAGAAACAGGAAAACTTCTAAAACAACTCAATTTTATATTCAGACAAGAATTGCTCTGGAAGAAAATACACATTCCATTATTTAATTTATATTAACATTTTTCTTGCCATATTATATGTAGGTTACATAACCCCCATATTAACACTAGTATTAATATGATTTAAAAATAAATTCAATGGCATTTATACTACACAGAGTTGTGGGCCTGACTTTGAGATTACTCCTTGATTAAATTATAAAAATCAACCTAATCAGATTCAAAATAATTATGACAGTCTGTACTACTGATAATATAATTTATGTGGTCATTTTATAGAACTTATTGTAGGTCCACCTTACTCTCTGAGAAAAATTAATCATAGGTATTAATACAAATAATTGAGACTGTTTTGTTTTAATGTTAATATTGGAAGATAATATGTGTGTATATATATACACATATGTTGTTTTTAGTTGCTAAGTCATGCCTGACTCTTCTGTGACCCCATAGACTGTAGCCCACCAGGCTCCTTTGTTGTGGGATTTTCCAGGCAAGAATGTTGGAATGGATTGCCATTTCCTTCTCCAGGGCATCTTCCAGATCCAGGGGTTGAACCCTTCAGTGATCAAATCCACATCTCCTGCATTGCAGGTGGATTTCTTTACCACTGAGCCACCAATGAAACCTGTATACATATGCATGTGTACATATTTTAGATCTCAAATTAGAAATTTCCCTAGGAAGAAATTAGGACTTAAAATACCATGGGGTTTAATTTTGGGAGATAACATACATGAAGTGCTAGGTATTAACATATAGAACTGTGAATTACATCTAACAAGTTTAAAAATGTCTAACGTCAGGTAGAAGTATAATCAGAAGAAATAAAAACTATGCCTTGCACATAGAATTAACCGTTGGAGTAAAAATAACCTCATATCTGTGTGTGGAACACCTAAACTTATATTTAAATACTCTTGCTTCTCTTTTGTATTTTTTAAAATTCCATGAGAAAAAAACAATCAAATGTGGGAAGATACGTCATTTTAACTTTCAATTTGGTAAACCACAGAAAGAAAGGATACTCATTTAAAGCATTTTTAGTTTTTTTCTTTATATGACCATGAGAAGGGTTTTATAACAGCTATTAAAGATCACAGGAAAGGCAGTTATGAGTTTATCTTAATTATTTTTAAATATTTAAATTAAATTTGTATTTACTTAGATCAACATTCAGAAAAAGAAGATCATGGCATCTGGTCCTATCACTTCATGGGAAATAGATGGGGAAACAGTGGAAAGAGTGTCAGACTTTATTTTTTAGGGCTCCAAAATCACTGCAGATGGTGACTACAGCCATGAAATTAAAAGACTCTTCCTCTTTGGAAGGAAAGTTATGACCAACCTAGATAGTATATTCAAAAGCAGAGACATTACTTTGCCAACAAAGTTCCGTCTACTCAAGGATGTGGTTTTTCCAGTGGTCATGTATGGATGTGAGAGTCAAACTGTGAAGAAAGCTGAGCTCTGAAGAATTGACGCTTTTGAACTGTGGTGTTGGAGAAGATTCTTGAGAGTCCCTTGGACTACAAGGAGATCCAACCAGTCCATTCTGAAGGAGATCAGCCCTGGGATTTCTTTGGAGGGAATGATGCTGAAGCTGAAACTCCAGTGGTTTGGCCACCTCATGTGAAGAATTGACTCATTGGAAAGGACTCTGATGCTTGGAGGGATTGGGAGCAGGAAGATAAGGGCACGACAGAGGATGAGATGGCTGGATGGCATCACTGACTCGATGGACATGAGTCTGAGTGAACTCCGGGAGATGGTGATGGACAGGGAGGCCTGGTGTGCTGCGATTCATGGAGTCACAAAGAGTCGGACGCGACTGAGCGATTGAACTGAACTGAACTGAGATTACCACTTAAGCATGTCACAATAATTAAATTGATGCATTTCACCCAGTTTATCTCACTATTCCATAACTTATTAAATAGAATAATTTTTTTTCAACATGCCACACATTGTCACTGCTTTCATCAGTTCAGAATACCATCACAGGCAGTTTTATTTTGCATCTGCTAAAAATAGAACATTTCTACCTGACCACAGTTCTGAAGCAAAGCTAATTAAAGCACTCAGTAAACAATATACCTTTTCATTGAATAAATGGTATGCAGAAATGTCTGTCAATTTCTTTTGCTATTTACTCAGCTTTTTTGAAACTGTAGACTTCTGGCATCTATTAAATGTCACTTATTTATACTTACATTCTTGCTTAATTCATCGACATACTGCAATACATGAGTAACCAGTGGAAAAGTAACTACTCTCCACTTTAAAAAGAAAAACTCGTATTCATACAGAAGTATTATGTATTATCTAAATATATGAAAATCTTAATAATAGACTTAAAGTTTTAAATAGAAGTGAAGTGTCAGCTGAGCCTTAAGATTGAATGTTTTGTGACTTTCATAAAAAGAATCATCCTCTGTTTGAAATCCTCGCTCATTTATGAAGTTCTAGATGAGCTAGTGTCCGTGTTCTCAAGACACTGTAATATAATGTAAAGATGTAAACTAAATGTCACACCTGACACATTCCGATAATACACCTGTTTGAATAATCTTCGATGTTTTTATTCTTTTTAAAAAATGCATTTTATGTGAGCCTCATAAGATGCTACACTAAAAATATATCCCTCAAGAAAATTTGTAAATGCTTCATATTTATTCTCTTTTAAAGATATGAATTTCATGTATTACTTCTATGAGAAGCCTTTTTTAATAAAGAACCTTGTTAAACCAAGTATTAAAAAAAATTACCACATAGTCTTTTTACCTATTGGGCAGAATTAGTATTCTAAATAACACACGTTGCTCAAGAAATAGTATTTTAAATAGATTTTAATTAATACCTTCATTTTCATATTCCTAGAATTCTTCATTTTGCTTCCAGAGACATAAATGGCACTGTGTAGGGAAATTTTCCAACAAGGTGTGTGACACTCCCTTCACAGTCAACCTGCCCCATGTTGGAGTCATCATTTTTCACCCTGTGTTCTTCTTCATGTGTTCTCTGTCAGACTGAAAGGCATCACAAACCCAGAGAGTCATTTCAGACTTTTCCTTGTCTATCACTCACCCAGAGTGGTAGCTTTCAACTATTGTCAGTTTTATTAATACTTGCTAAAAGGATCACTGTTCTCTTATCTTCTTCTTAGCCTCACCTTAAGAGGCTTGTTTGAGCTCTTGTTTGTCATCTCTGCTAAACACAATAGGCCCTAAATATTTTATTGGGGGAAACTCAGTTTTTTTTTAAATTTCATTCTCCTACAATTTCCTGTGTTTGTGCAGTTTCCTTTTTTACCATGTTCTGCTGAATGCCTTAGACTTCTCTCATGTAGGACTAAATGCCACAAACTGTATATACAAGTGTATCCTTGGAATCCTCTTTGTACCTCAGTACTATGCATGCACCCTTCACATGTGCCCCAGTATTCTCCACTTTCCCACATCTTTATCACCTATCTGTTCTTTGAGATTCATCTCAGATACCTTTTCCTCTTGATTCCTGCTTCCTGTTATAATACTCCAATCAGCCCGCTTAAATATTTTGCAATTGTCTGTTCCTGTCATCCTATAGGNTTTCCCATCTCTTTCAGAATTTTCCACAGTTTATTGTGATCCACACAGTCAAAGGCTTTGGCATAGTCAAGAAAGCAGAAAAAGATGTTTTTCTGGACTCTCTTGCTTTTTCCATGATCCAGCGGATGTTGGCAATTTGATCTCTGGTTCCTCTGCCTTTTCTAAAACCAGCTTGAAGAGTCCTATATATATGGTTACTTCAGACACAGTATCTGATACAATATCCAGTACTTGGATATTGGTTTGCAATGCTGAGATCTACTCAACCTCATATCTGGTTAGCTGCAAATATTTTTAATGACTTTCTTACCTCATGTTTTCCCACTATGCCTCATTTGAAAAGGTGAAAAGAAGACAGATATACCACATATTTGGAAAACTTTCTGCATATAAAGTCTTATTATAAAATTAAGTTCATAAGGGATAGTATATCTTCTGTTATGGCTGAAGATAAGTGAATAAAAGTGAGCTTCATGGAAAAGATACGGAATTTGGTGATCCATAGAGAGGCAGCATAGCAGGGTGTCAAGGTGGCACTTATGCCACTTCCTAGTGACTTGGTTTCCTCACCTCTAAAATGGTAATGATGATGGCAGGACCTACCTCATCGGGCTGTTGTGGATTAGAAGAGTGGATGTCTGTTAATCTCTAGGAACAGTTCATGATGCTGTACTTGGTAAAGCTCAGTAAATAATAGTTTTCTTCCCACAGTTAGAAGGACTGTTATATCAAGGTATCGTTTTTCCTGAATAGACAAGATAAAAATGATTCCTTTCTAAATGAAACTTCACTTCTAAGAAGAGTTAAGCTGCTTAATGAAATGTATCTTTTTGCTAAATATCATTTGTGGGCCTTTACTGCAAGCTTGAAAGATTATTTCAAATTATTTATATTACTTGGTAAGAAATAATGGGTCCTGACTAAAAGGAAACACATGCATCGCTGTGTTCTTTTATTTGTTGTCAACAATGCTTTTATTTTTACTTTTTTTACTTATTTAGTGAGAATTTCTCTATGATTATGAAGTATTAATATGAATTCATTCTTTACATATGAAAAGAAGCAAAGTATCTCTAAGATTTTTGAAAAGATTTTCATTGGAAGAAGCTATAGCATGAATTTTCTTAAAATGAGTATATTTGTAAAGCCTTAGAAAATTGCTGATAAGTATATTACCAACAGAATATCTTAACATGAGAAATGCTTACTGAAAATTATGGCTAAATGGCTTAATTCATGTCAACTGTGGCTGAGATTTATTTTTTTTTCCTGATGTTTAAATGAGTTCACATTTTTGTATTTATAAAGAATTTGAATTAAATGAAGGCTTTATATCAGGTGATTTTTTTAATAAATTAAGCCCAGTATCCAGAATTGTTATAATGATTTATCCTAGTTCATAAAAAAACAAGTATGTATTTCCTGATTAAGACACTCTGTCACTCTCAGGGAAATTATAAATATACTTTTTGACAGAGAGAATGTTACTTAAGTTACACAGAAATAAGCAATCATATAAAGTGTAGTTATAAAAATGATGTTATATACTCTATTTAAAAAATTATATAACATTGAAAGGAAATCTAAATATAGAGTTGATTTAAAGGAGACATTAGTCTAAAGCCAAGGAGTAAAGACAGGGTTTTTTTTTTTTTGTTTTTTTTCCTGCATGGGTATTAGTTTTCTATTGCTTTGTAGCAAGATGCCACAAACTTTGCAGCTTAAAACAAGACTCATGGATTAGCTCGCAGTTTCGTAGCTCAGAAGTATGGTATGGCATAGTTGGCTTCTCAGAGCAGATCTTAAAAGACTAAATTAAGATGTTGGAAGGCCTGTGTTCTTATGTGGGGCTCTACCAGGGAACCTGCTTTGAAGTTTATTCAGGTTGGTTGCAGAATTCAGTTCTTTGTGGCTGCAGGACAGTCTCTGTTTCCTTATCAGCTATCCCCTGGGGCCGCTGTTAGTTCTTACAGGTTGATGGCCTTTCTTGTCTCAGAGCTTCTCTACCTTCAAAGCCAGTAACAGAATTTCACTCCTGGGAATTCATCTCACACTTTGTTTTTGGCTTGAAGAAGGACCCAGGCTTTCCCAAAAGATCACCTGGTTGAATTGAGCCTGACTGAGCATCATCTCATTAGATTTATCCAAAAGTCAACTGATTAGTAACCTAATCATTGAGAGATGTTCCATCATATGTACCATTTCCACCTATACTAAAGGGGAGGGGATTAAATAAGATGTGTAAACCAGAGAGCAGAAACTTTAAGATATCCTTCTTAGAATTCTGTGTAGCAAAGCAACTGAGTTATTGGACTTATTAAAGGTAGAATGTTTTGTAAAGAACACATCTGTTTATTTGATTTTTGTCATGGAGTATGGATACTTAATTGTACATGGGTACTTAAGTGACACCTGCATTTAAAACAGAACTGTGTTTATTGTTGTTGTTTTTCAGTCACCAAGCCATGTCCAACTCACTGTGACCCCATGGACTGTAGCCCACTAGGCTCCCCTGTCCATTGGATTCTCCAGTCAAGAGTACTGGAGTGGATTGCCATTTCCTTCTCCAGGGGATCCTCCCAGACCAGGGATTAAACCCATNTATTTATTTGATTTTTGTCATGGAGTATGGATACTTAATTGTACATGGGTACTTAAGTGACACCTGCATGTAAAACAGAACTGTGTTTATTGTTGTTTTTCAGTCACCAAGCCATGTCCAACTCACTGTGACCCCATGGACTGTAGCCCATTAGGCTCCCCTGTCCATCGGATTCTCCAGTCAAGAGTACTGGAGTGGATTGCCATTTCCTTCTCCAGGGGATCCTCCCAGACCAGGGATTAAACCCATGTCTCTTGCATTGGCAGGAGAATTATTTACCTCTGAATCATGAGGGAAACCCTAAAGCAGAATTACTTTATCTCAGATCCCATTGCAGGAAGGAGAGTGAGTTAGAGCAGTTTCAGAAATAATTTTTATGGTGTCAGCTCTCCTTTAAAGCCTTCCCCCATGAAAATAGTGGGGATTCCCTGATGGCTCAGATGGTAAAGAATTCACCTGCAATGCGGGAGACCTGGGTTCAATCCCTCGGTTGGAAAGATCCCCTGGAGGAGAGCATGACAACCCACTTCAGTATTCTTGCCTGTAAAATCCCATGGATGGAGGAGCCTGGTAGACTACAGTCCATGGGGTCGCAAAGAATTGGACACAACTGAGTGACTTCACTCACTTCATTCAGAACCAAAGAGCATCTGTGTTCTGAGGTCTAGTTAATATTCCACACTGTTTTACGAGACAAATGAATTAACAGATTTATGAGAAGGCCCAGTGCTTTACTGCACTATTTTCTTTAGTAGTAAAAGCAAACACACCCCCAAAACAATAAGCATCTACATTTCCAGCAATATGTATGGTTACATAGAGAAAACATGGCATGTTATCATTTACATAATACTTATTAAATATCAGCTTGTGTGCCAATAAGTTCCAAATGTAATGTAAATTGCAGAATTTGGTTCCAAATTAGGAAATCTGAATTCACCTGCAAGACTGTCTCAAAATTGATGGAATGCTGTGAAACCATTGACTTAATAACTGAGTGCTATTTGGAGAAATCATGTATTTATGATACTAATTAAAATATGCTTTTGCTTTTTTATTGTAATCATTTATAAAACTGTAAAGACCATTCTTACATGAAAATAGGTGAATAGAATGGTAGATTTACCAGGAAAAAAGTACCATATGACCTAGCAGTCCCACTACTGGCCATGTACCCTGAGAAAACCACAATTATAAAAGACACAGACACCCCAGTGTTCATTGCAACACTATTTACAATAGTCAAGACATGAAAGCAACCTAGATGTCCATTGACAGATGAATGGATAAAGAAGTTGTGGTACATATATACAACAGAATATTATTCAGCCATAAAAAGGAACAAATCTGAGTGAGGTGGATGAACCTAGAGCCTGTTATACAGAATGAAGTAAGTCAGAAAGAGAAAAACAAATTATCGTATTAATGGATATATATGGAATCTAGAAAACTGCTATTGATGGACCTGTAGGGCAGCTACAGAGATGCAGACATAGACAACAGTTGTGGACACAGTAAGGAAAGGAGAAAGTGGGATGAATTAAGAGAGTAGTATGGGAACAAATATATTACCATATGTAAAATAGTGGGAATTTGCTGTATGATGCAGAGAGCTCAAATCAGAGCTTTGTGACAACTTGGAGGGGTGGGAAGTGGGAGGGAGGTTCAAGATGGAAGGGGCATATGTTTGTGTGTATGCCTGCTAAGTTACTTCAGTCATGTCCAACTCTGCAACCCTATGGGCTATAGCTC